>OU744316.1:102964169-103170766 GCA_916610145.1 Eristalis arbustorum | reverse complement strand
GTTCGGTGTAATCTTTGGTCTGAAACACTTGACTCAAGCAGTAGCAATTACCACAGACCTCATCAACATTGACTTGAAATCGGCGGTGATCCTAAAGTTGGGTGTCAAGAGAGTGTCAAGAGCTTGGAATCCAGGCAATCTGCGATAGAATAATGTAATGTTGTCATTTCTTCATAACTTAGTGTGGGCTGGCCGAATGCAGGATTCTAATAATGCTTGGTACATTTTACAGAGCTGCCCAATTGATACCAAAGTTAAGACCGCGGTGATTTATGACATTGTAGAAACGATGCCCGGTGAGGCCGGAATTGCTGCTGCACCTGAAGAAGTGAAAACTTATCTTTCTCTCTGCTAATACAGAATTAGTAACATATGCGCTGAACGACAATACATTTCAATGTTATAAATCGATATGTTCTTAGCCATCTGAAGACGTACGGGTTTCGCGGCCATACAGATGAACAGTGCAATATACGTAAGCTCTATGTGAACTGCGTCCTTTAAATGGTCCATATCGAATCAGAACTAGCCATGCATAGACTGTTACACACGCTGTATGCGTCTCCAACCTGTGGTGTTGCTTGTTTCAAAGTTCTGGACCAGGGTACCACTAACATCCGAACCTGATTACCGCTAGTGGGGAATTGTCACATCTGCTGCAGTCCTCTGACCGAACACGAGCTAGTACAAGTGCTTGATAGACCAAGTGGATTGTTGCCAACCATGCCATAAAATCTGCAACAACTTGACATGCACTGAATAACTTCTAAGCAACCGCGACAGAGCCGGTGGTCTAGGGCAGACAAGAAACCCTTTCAAAGTCGATTGATTTAAATCTCTCACGTGTCAATTCACAACCACATTCCTCGAACAAAAGTGCATGAAATTCACAATTTCTCCACCGATTGCTTCAAGTCCGCCTTGTAAGAGCACTCGTACACCCGCCATTGCCACAGGACAGCACACTTTTCACTACACTCGCCTGCACTCGCTTATCCATTCTGACGTCAATCAAGGTTGCATGACGTCCACCGTCTAGGGGAATGAGAAATGCTCCAAACATAACATGAGTCAAGTCATTGTATTTAATTGATTTACAGTTTCACTAGAAGTGGCTGTAGCCTGCTGCGCTAGCACTTGGGTAACGCACACTCATCTCAGTATCGCTGGTTACGGTGTGTGCCTTTCGTCCTTCTCCGGTTCGGGGAGGGACTCCCGCTCGACACGTGCTATGCATCTGTGAGTGATGGTTGCTTACTTGCTTGAGTTGAGTTGAAGAGAAATTCGGTTTTCAACATTTCGCCGAAATGTAATAATTCACCTTTGAGCAGTCCAACGTGAGTAAATGCGACGTTTCAGGGTACAAAGGGACGTTTTTAAGAATTTTTTAAATATGAGGCGCAGTGGGAATTGGATATCCGTTTGGGGGTTGAGGTCAAGGGAATGTGTGCGTTTTTTATTAAAAATGGGTGTCGTTACAAGTTGACGAATATCTTGAAGGTTCGTGATTATTTGGAACATCTCATGGCGATTTGTACCTCAAAAGATATTTGAATTGAATGTCAAGCAAGTGACATGAGGTAGCAAATGGGGTCATATTGATGAGAGTCAAAGCATCGGGTAACTGGGGAAAACAGAAACAATACGGGCGAAAGAACGATTGTATGTAATTTGCCAATTCAACTCAATGAGCCAATTGGTTCGTCGTTCCCAAGCCTCATATAGTCACTGATCCTCTGAGCAGTTAACATCGAAGTAAAGATCGAATTTGGTCGTTTCGAATCAGAGATCCATGGGACACCAGAAATATGTGGTAATCGAGAATCATCAATTAGGCCCATCACAAAACTTCAAAAAGTCTCAGACTACCACCAAAAAAAGCGGAAAAGCTTTAAGGCCATCCTAAGTAACGTTGCATCGAAATGTAAGACCTCGTCATAAAAGAAGAAGGGAGTAAGGATCTATATGTTACCCCGGTCCGAGCCTGAGCAATTGGTGCATCACATTGATTAAATCGCTGACGGTCCTGGGCACGCTGCTTCCAGTCATCAAGACCAATTTGTCTTGCATTCGCGATGACTAGATCTCTATACCGTACGGTCGGTCTTTCTCTCCATCTCGAACTAAGGGGTTTGCTGGAACGTTTGAGTCAATGCGCTCCATGTGGCCGAGTCAGCGGATAGTCGACGAAGGTCTTGTAGAGAATGATTTTGGTCCTTCGAGTCATGCGACCGAAGTAATATCGGTTGGCAATGCTGGTTCTACGGAACTCCATTGGGATGCCATTTGTGGAGTTACGTTTGCCTTGAGGTAGATAAACTCATTTACTACCTCATCGATTGTATGTCGGTTGCAGAATACCTCTGCTCAGGTGGTGTGTGACGACAGCCTATCGCCGTAAGTGCTTCAACTACGAATCGCAACAATGTTAATATATTTTTTGAGTGCATGGTGACGAAAGCTTGTGACATCCTCACGCGAAAGCGGTGGTGGCGGATCGCTATGAAGGGGCTTAAACGGTGGCCAAGCGATGATATACGGGCAAGGAGGCTTTACACACTTAATGAGATAGGCATCATCTACTAAGAGCTAATCTCTTATTGCGGACTGGACAGAAAATACCATATGTTGCATCATGCCACACGCATCGATATCGATTTAACAAAAGCTCCGAGACCTTGGTATTGAGGACCGTATGCATAAACTCTTTAGTTCGTCTCAAGAAATGTTTATAAACTTGGGCGTCAGTTAACAATACTCTTTAGGGCGATATCCCGAACCAAGATGGTTGAGTTGCTTTCAAATAGAGCACACTACCTTAGACGCTAACGTTTTCTGTTATTACTACACAAAGGTTAGAATCGAATGATCCTGACTCCACTCATGTCGGTGGATATTACAGTTCTTGGCAGTGTTACCACAGAGACTCCATAGAGTCAAAAGGACTCATTTGTTTTAGCTTGACTCGGGGAGTCATAATTTTTTGATTTGACTCATTTTTCCAAGAACAAAACTACCTAAGCACCTAACGTAAATTTATTTCACATTTTCATTTTCGTAAATTTGAAAGTGTGAACTACGCTGTAATATTTAAAATACCTGAGCACATACTACTAATGCACCAAGGAATGGCTCTGGCCAGACTTCGAGCCAGGAAAGGAATGTAGTCGTATATTCATAGATTTCGAGGAGGGCGACAACATTAGACTGTACACCTCTTTAAGTTTCAGTTTTCTTAGCGGAAACCTATGCGCAATAAACTATACTTGAAAAACAGGTGGAAGGGCGATGGCTGCACCTCTCGAGAGCAATATCGTAGAGCATAACTCTCCAGTGTGTAGATAGACCAAGTATTTGTTCCCAATGCCGCGGCAAGACGGCTACACGGCAGAGCACTTCCTCTGTCACTGTCCTGTCATTGATTGGATCAGGCGGCAGGACTTCGGCGCTAATGTGGTTAGAGCTGATTCTGTAGGCCCTGCTGATCTTGCGAAGGAACTGTAGGTTTCCACTTGGTAGTACAATGGACCAGTCTTGAGTCTTAGTTCTCACATAGGGAGACATTGTGTTATTAAAAGCCTTTGTTGGGACTCATTTATTTTCAAAATTACTAATTTTTTAAGCTTCTGGGACTCATACAAAGGAAATATTCTTTCAGCACTGTGGGTGATTCGAAAGAGGTGGGGCCGCGAAAATTATTATTTTTGTTTGGCCTCCAGACCAGTGATTGAACCTAAGACGTCCAGGCTTAAGTGCATTCGGGTCGTATGCCTATAACGCCATAGGCCACCCCCAACGATCGCAAGGACAGCTTTTCTGCCAAAAAGAATAAAAACTCACTTGAGATTGTCCATACTTCCGGACTATTGAAACGGACAGGAATGATCAGTGTACCATATATAGCCGGCTGAAGTCGTCGCTGGTGTACTTCCTCCTTGATGACAGCAGTGAACTCTCTCGCAGCGTTGATCAGTATAGGGCCCCTAGATCGCGTGCCCGTCGAATGTTTAGGATGACGATGAAGATTCGTGACTAAAGCGGTAATGCGCTGTCTGGTACTGGCAAAAAAGTCACAAAAAGTCTGGCGTCCAATGATTTTCCTGGTCATAGTGACTGTAAATTTAAATATTGACCATTTATCTGGGATCACAAGCAATGTTAATTGAATTTCCACTAAAAAGGCAGAATTGACTTCGTGACACTTAACTTACGCATCTGCATCACCGTCAATTTGAATGGTGACGTAACTAAGAAAAATAAGGAGACATGGACTAAACCTGGTGGCCGCCGGCCTAGGTTCTAAAGGCAACTTCGATGTTGTTCGCGTCTTCGTTGCCATCTGGTCTCTAGGTGCAGTGACAAACATAAACTGCTATTAAATGACATGCAGACAATCCAGCCGACTATGATAAATGAGAATGGCTCAACCCCCCGTCATTTCAGAAGCAAACACCTCAATTCGAAATAACTAATCTCATAGCCTGTGCTTCAGTTTCGGTAAACAAACAAATTTAGCTTAAAATCTCTTGTCGTTCTATTCCCTTAAAAGCGTCAATTGAATTTTCGTTCCATTAAAAACTCTCCTCACTTGAGCTCACCATCACAGGTGGCCGACTAATGCGTATTCCAGAAGAGCCCCATGGCAGCTTCCAGGACCTCACCAACTTCCACTCACATTGTGTTTATGTTTTCGAAACCATCATCATCCCCTCGCAACAACAATTATCCAAAGCACATGTCACACAAGTGTTTCCACGTCGAAGCCAGCCTCAGGCTCGAGAATGCAATGTAAACTCTGCAAAGTTTGCCTCATAATTAAACTGAATTCGAAAACCAGAGTCGGGGACAGAGCCGGAAACACAAGAAAAGTAAATATTCCTACGGATATGCCTGCACAATCCTCTCGGAGATTGCTTTCTAATAAAGGCTCTCCCACTCACCATTCGCTTCATTGCAACCCACCCCGGCGTCCTGTCATCATCACTGTCACAGTGCGTCGGAATGATTTCGTCTTGTGTTCGGAAATGTGTTTGAAAAAAAAAATGCTGTAAACTTTTTTCTTTACCACCAGCCCACCAGCCCACCACACTGATCTGCGCCATTCGCAAAAATATATATAATTTGACAGTTGGGTGTGTTCGGAAGTTTTGCAAAACTGCCACACTGCCATGACGTCCGACTGGCAGCGGCATCTTCCACTCTCCCCCCCCGACAGTCCACTATTCACTTGCAAAATTCGAAATAATGAAACGCCGAGTGCACGCGCTGCTGTGCGTCGGAAAGTTACCGCCACCCATGCCCGCTCACCCTGTCCAGCAACGAAATGAATTTCGGATTAATTTTGGGAAATTTATTTAACCATGACGTTCGCCCTGTCGAGGCGAAATGAGTCCAAACACGCACCGCCGACAGTGGCGGTGGAGTGGGACAGCATTATTTGCAACGATGTTAATTTCGCTAAATGACAAGCCAGCGGGAGCCTCTCAAATAATTTCTGGTCTATAATCCACTCGCCTGTCAGCATTCGGTTAGAACTTCAGCGGCGCACTGGCAATTGTGGTGAGTGCAGTCACCGCCCACTGTCATCGATGGCGAAAATGGAGAACTAATTTTCATCAAAGCAAATATCAGATGATTCATAGACTGGGACCGCCGCGCCGGAGGTGGTTGTAAATAAAAATAAATTTCAATTACATACACTTTTCTAATTATGACAGTTGGACATGGCAAAATGGCCGCCGCAACGGTGGTCGCAGCCCTGGCAGGACGGCATGCTACCCATCCACTGCCATGGAGCGTGGGGTCTTGGTCTAATGAGTGCCGGGGCCGATTTCATAGCCCAATTTCAGAGATGAAATTTATTGCCGTTTTCAGCGAAAAAGGGTTCGACCATAAATTATCCGAGGCCCCAACTCGAAGTTTTTATGGAGTCACGAAGGATTGCTTCATCTTTTTGCGAGCGTGTTCTCTGTCTGAGGGATATTCATAAAGATGTCATTTATATGTTTTTAACATTTGCCAGAGCCGGGCCGGCCCGGGTGGCTCTCCGAGATTGTCTACTCTATCAGTCTGCGACGGGGTGGGGCAATGGGTCTTAAATGGATTCAAAGAAAGAAAAACTAGAGACCGTGCGTAGAGGGCCATGTTTCTGTGATGAAAGTGGGACCATCAACTTTTTGGCAGGTAATTTAGTTCGTTTTTTCTTGTGTGTGTTGCTGGTCCCCATTTGGGCGGCTGGTTATGGGATTTGGATATAATTCGGTTAAGTAAGTCGAAAGCTGAAGTTAATTTCGAGAATTGCTGCTGCTGGCTGGCGGCCTGTTGATTTATGTGATTCAATGGCAATTGAAGGGAGATAAGGGTAAGTGGACGTTTACACGGTTCAGCACTCTCAGATATGTGAACACATCGGAATGAGATTGTCGTCTGGTATTGAATGTGAAGTCGTACGGCTTGTATGTTTGCAGCTGCGGTCCTTTCGATGTCCATGACCGCCTTGGAGAGGAATGAGTAAAGAAGTAAATAGAGCCAGAGACTTAATTTTATCTGAATCGTGATTTGGAGAGGTGGTAAGGTACACTGTCATCATATTCCCTCTCAAGCTGTGGTTGGTATTTTAAAATGGGCGTCAACAGGGATTCTATGGTCTCTGGGGATGTGGGCAGTGGTGTATTTCAGAGGTGCTCAGAAGGAAATGAAAGTAAGCCGCGGTTCGGAGTTGGAGGGTCAGACTAGCAGTCTAAGACATACACATCACATTTGACTCTCAAAAATCAGCCATGGCTTTCCTTGGCCGTTCGGATTCGGCATACAACTGTAGGTCCCTCCCACTCGTGAGAGAAAAATGGCGCACACAACACAAGTGCCCTGTACGGCCTGTAGCGCCACCCATATTAATAATAATAAACTGTTTAGCTTATTACTCTAGTATTTTGCTAAGGTTCTGTTAGCAAAAACTTTTGTTCGCCTGTCGGGATGGATCACACTTCAACAGTTTCTATAGTTTTTATGGCATGTTTCGGCTTAGGTGGTTTAATAGTTGGCGTGCCTCCGAGCTATAAGTAACACTCTAGCCTTTCTTGTGAATCTTTGAACATGTGGAACATAGGTCTACACTTTTATTCATCATCCACTGTAAACGGAAGTGCAGGGGTCCTATTACTCAACCTTGAGGAACCCCTGAAGTCACATGAACTCACATTCGCAGGAACAAGCGCTTTTATATTTTCAAGGATCAAGTGAGTTACTTGCAATATGTCAATATGTGTCTCAACCTATATTTTTTGGGTGGTGAAAAAGTTAAAACATATTTTGTCCATCTAGAAAGAGATCCTCATGAAGTTCCCAACTGCTGCCGACCTAATTCACTTCTCTTCATCCGGTATTGCTTGCAGTAGTTTTGTAAGGTATGTGGGACTTCCTGGCAATCGATGATTCTTTGGCGACAATGTCAGCCAAGGCTTATGAGTCTCTAGACAGTATCGTAAAGCAGGACCATATGGCTGAGAGCTCAGTTGTCAGAAATTCTTGAACATCAATGACCATCCTATAGAAACAGCTCCAGACTCACAAACATTGCTCTCTTTGGACTTAAATGAGGTCTGATTGCAAAGTTTCTTATCCGAAATGACCAGCCACTTTTCGGATGTCCAAGATCACTAACTACGCCAACATTTAGGCCTTCTCGAGATGATGGACATAGTAGATTGGGAAAAATGTAGCGTAAGAAGTGAATTCAACAGAGTACGTAGAGACAACGAAGATTGTGATTACTGATGTCGATTAGTGTTGACCTGACCAAGTGGACACGTGTAATCCGACAAACGTTTCCATATCAGTGTCGGTTTATTGAATTTGAGGAACTATAGCTTAGAGGGTACTGGCTCAGACGCCCTTTTATTCGAAACTTTATGAAACCAAGTTCCTACTAATACAATAAATTATAATTCAAAGTGTACTAAATATAAATCTTACTATTTCTATAGGTATGTGGGACTTAAAAATGACATCAGAATAGAGAATAGGTAGAAGCACAGCTTAGAGCTCCTTACCTGCTACCAGAAAACAGAATCCTAGTAAGGTTGCTACTAAATTTGAGGGGCACCGATGAGTTTCCCTCTGAGAGCTGTTTAGTTCATATCACCGAAAATAGACTGCATTGACAAAATATGGCTGTGGGTGGTCACTGATTTATCGATTAAAGTAATAATACGGGAAGCGCTACAGTTCAAGGCGGACCTGAGGCCAGCTTCCTGGCATGTGCGCTATTATTCTCTCAGGGATGGAAGTTATTTTCAGTTTTTTTTATGAAGTTTTAAGAAGTCTTTTTTTAGACAATTTCATTTGAATTGGAAGAATGTTGCCCGTGACGGGAATCGATCGTAGGCATCCAGCGTAGGAGTAAGCAACAGTGACTACATTTAATTGATTTACTTCAACAAAAATTCTTGCGAAGTATGGTTTCAAATTTCATAGGCTAGTGATTAAGTTCTGAAGAATGCGTTCAGAATATGAATTCCATTGCGAACATCATGAACTAAATCCGAAAGTAGAAGCGACCACACACGATATTCTCTGATGGTCGTTTGAAAATGCACAGATGGCCCGTAGTTGTAAGAACCTACGACTGGCAAGAGCAATGCAGGAGCAGAGAAGGTGATGAGTGTTCTCTTCGTCCTCCTCATCCATGCAGCTTCTGCAGAAATCATTATATGGGGCACCTATCCTGCGAACATGAGTGCCAATCGCAGAGTGCCCGGTTATGACCTCTATGAGAGTCTTTAATGAGTCCTTGCTGAGGCTAAGTAGACTGAGTGACCGTTTTAGGTTAAGATTCCCAGATTTCTTTTGTTTAAAGGCAGGTGGTGCCATCTAGTCATTTGTGATTGGTGTGAGCAGAACTCCTCATTTATCTTAACCTAATTCGAGGAGATCATACGGTTCTGCTTGATTTATTCGCCTTGTTATACTTTTTCATTCAATATATTTGATACTCTTTGCAAGGCTGGATAATATCTTTTGACAGAGCCGCTGTTTGATCCAACCAATTGAGAATATATAATAATAATAATAATATGGGTGGCGCTACAGCCCATAGAGGTCCAGGGCCTAGCTTCTCAGCGTCCACTAGTGTTGTACGTGCTATTGTCCTTTCACGAGTGGAAGGGACCTACAGTTTTATGCCGACTCCGAACGCCCAAGTTTGAGAAGCTTTTTCTAGACACAATACTCTTTGAGCATTGTCAGTGACTCGAAAGAGGTGAGGTCGTGAAACTTATTTTTGTCGACGCACATACCCCCAACGCCACGGCACCCCACAACCAATTGAGAGCTTTATTATATTAAGAGTTTTTTGGTTTGAGTCTTAAAAATGTAAGAGACATAAGCCGCCTTTACAAATCAGTGTCTGTCTGGGTTGTAAAGGCGGCGCAGAGGTCTGGGAGTGCGATGCTATAGATGAGCCAATCCAGAAAAAAAAAACCAAACACCGCTGTTCAGTAAAATTAACTATTCACGCCCAATGAATGTAGAAAAACATTTCTGTCCACTCGAACCGGTAGAAGTCATGATGGCCAAATCTTAACTCGAATCCAACGACCGTGTGGGAGCTGGCGACTACGCGGCGTAGATTTTCAAAGCGGCAGACGATGACTTGATGAAGGATGGAGCACGAGCCTCTTCATCTGTGATATATGGTCTGATGAAAGCATGGCCGATGAACGGAATCTCAGCATTGTCTTCCCGATCCACAAAAATGGAATATTTTGAAAAAAAAAAGCCTTCAAGATCGAGATCATCAACGGGTTAAATTCAGCTGGATACCTGGCCATACAGGGAAAGAAGGCAATGAAATGGATGACTCACTCGCTAGGAGAGGAGCTTCGGCACCTTTTATAGGTCATGCACCCTTTTGTGCTGCAGGAGATCATGTCCTCAGGAAAGAGTTGAGGGAACTATAATAAGAAGAAGTACTCACCGAGGTAGGATGAGAAACAAGGCAGTACTCGAGGAAGTCAATGTCGAGCAGCTCTGTGAACGGAAAAAGCTACGCTTCGAATGTCCCCTTCATCACTTCTTCCGAGATATGCTTTCAATGCGACTGAATTAGAAAGGCGTCGACTTGGAAGTTAGAATCGAGTGGAATGCGTGCTCTATGTAATATCTCCTTGGTGGATCATGCGGTTCGGATGATGATGATGATGAACTGGTAGCAACACCGGGTAACCATCACCTTGGCTATGATGGTGACGAGCGACAACGTCTTCTTTTTGGCGTCCCCACCAAACCTGTCCTTTTTTGTAGGGTAACGGTGGAGAATGTATGCTGCACCATCCATGTCGATAAAGATCTCATTGGAATCTTTGATGCCAAAAATGAACTCAGACAAGGCAAGGTGCTGGCATACGGCTTCTTCACCATGATTCTTGATAGGATGTCAAAATTCTGACGCTATCACAATATGCACGATTTTTCAGAAGTCTGACCATTAAGGTACCGTCTTAAGGCGACGATATTGAAATGATCGAAAGTAGATAGTGATGATGGCAATGGGGTGAGTATTGCGCTTTGTGACTGAGGGCTAAAAGGCTAGAAGACTAAATATATATTGTGAAAGAAATTGGGTGTCCTCAAAACCGAAGTTAGGGACAAAGCGTCACAAGGGACGGATATAGTCTTGAGGTAGTTAAAGACCTCGTCTACATATGAAGCACAGTCAGGCAACAAACCAGCGCTGCAAACGACCGAAGATTAAATTCTGACAATCGCTGCTTTCTTGAGCTAAAAAAGCACTTGATGAATGAAGCCCTCCACCAAAAAACGGAAGTGACACTCCATAAGACTTTAATGATCCCAGTCCAGCTGTATAGCGCAGAGACATGGACTTTGACAAAATCGGACGAGGTTACTGTCGGCTACGCCTCTTGGAAATGTGATTTTCTGTACCGTCGACATTGGTGGCGAAGAGACAAGCTATAAAAAGGAACTGTTCGAGCTGCTCATCGACCTTGACTTCATTTCAACGATAAATTCATGTAGAGCGAACGTAAACTTATCCTTTGACCCTGGAAGTCTTCGAATCCGCCCCGAAGGGCAAGGACCCTGAGTCTGGTGGCGGAAGACCGTGAATCTAGTGGCGCTCGCAAGTGGAAAGGGACCTCAATCAAAAATTTGTGTGAAGCTGGCTAAAGGTCGAGCTGCCAGGAGAAGCTTGTTGCGTGAGGCCCACGTCCACTTCCGACTGTAGTTCCAGCTTGAGTATGTTATGTGTGTCGGAAAATAATTTATCTACAAGTAAATACTTGACGATTGGGAATTGTTGTTGAACCCCCGTGAGCACATCTCTCATATGAATTCGAAATGAAAGCTCTAACGTGGTAATCTAAGCAATTGTAAGCACGCACAAGGAGCACTGTGCTGATGAGTCGGCTGCAGGCAGTTCAGCGGTAACGAATGAACCTTAATTAAGTTCCTGTTAGCATTCACAACCATTGAATGTAATTATCGCAAGCGTTCACCTCCACCTTGGCCCAAGGAGTCCTGCTAAAATTTCTGACATCAGTGCTGCATTTGATACTAGGCAACATTCGACTGGAGGTCCTGCCTTCCTCGAACAGGAACAACAGTGGATCCGCCATGAACTCCGGATTGTATCACCCGAGGTGAACACTAACAGACTGCTTTGTGTTAGAGGTTGGAGCAGCGACCAGCATCGTATTCATCAGCTCCTGCCGGTGTCAGTGGCCACGAAATGAGATGCGGGGGAAATAATCCGCGCCATCGACAGGCGCTTATGCTGCCATTACACGAAAGTTCAACGTAGCAATCACAACCTAATGCCACGGCCAGAGAGCGAGAGAGGGTTGCCGGTCCACCCTAAGCCATTCGGCACCTGATTCATTTTCATTTACTGATAAGCCACAGCGAGTGCCTCGTAAATATTTTGAAATCACTGCCACCCTCCCACACGGTCCGTCATAAACCAGCGCGCGATTCGAATCAGTTGCACGTTAGACCTGACCTGACTGGCACTCCTGATGGCTCACCCGAACCGAGGTTAGGTCACATACAGCATCCGAAGCCGATGGTGAGCGATGGTTATCGCCGCATTTTGACACACGAACCCATAAACAGAGTTTCGTATGCAAATTCGGCCAGCAGCACACTGCTATGGCGGCGACATAATTTGCCCAGAAAAGGACATAAACGCTGCCAATTTCAATAAACCCAAGCACCGTGTGCCCGTCCTCGCCTTGGTATCGGCTTCCGAAGATCGGCAATAAATAAATTCCCCAGCAAATTGGATACACAAACTGTCAACACGTAATTGGGGTTTGTAATTCGCATTTATCAGCATTACAACCCTCTCTCGCACACACACCCCCACAGGCACGCGCCCTTGTGTGTCAGCGTTTCACAGTCGAAATGTTTTACGTACCTGAAGTGCATTGGGCCACATGCAGTTCTCCGGACTGTTATCTCCATCCGTGTGCGGGTCCGGTTCGGGGGCAGTTGCGTTGTTTCCGCCGCTGTTGGCTACAGCGAGGCCACTCATGCCGCTGTTGATGGCACCGACGTAGCGATTTGCCGGAACAATTTGCGTGGGCGAGCCGAACGTTGAGCCGCGGAGTAAGTGCTTCGACTTCGCACGTATCTGCGTGGGATGGTTGTCTGTGGGGCAGAGTTCCTCGATCGTGATGCCATCTGTGGGAGAAAAGAATAAATGTGAGTTAATGGTTTTTAGACGAATGTGCCAAGTCAGTGTCTTGACGGAGAGCAGTGACTGCTGCTGGTGGCCTGTGAAAGGAGTCGGTCGTCATCGGTGACCACAGCGATGCTGGTGGACTAATTGAATACCGAAGGGAGGATGATACGCATCCGGTATTGGTTTCCGATTGATCGCCATGGTAATGGGATATCAATCTGCTTGATTGTGAAACTTGAACTCAATGGACGGGCGGAGGCGATGGCTCTGATTGTGCGGTTACGCGGAATTGACGTGTTGAGTGATACACAGCAATTGCTGGGAACATACGCCGCCAACGACCACAGGTGTGTGTTCTCTGATGAAAGCCAAATCCGCAGAGAACATGACGAATATGCGTTCCGGATTTCACGTGAATGAAGTGACCTACATGCATGCTGACAGACGAAATCGCTAACAGATGCGAAGGTCGTGGGAGAGACAATTTGTTTCAATTTTCCGCGGACATGGCATCGGCTTCGGCTGGCAGTGATGGAAATCGACGTAATTGCTCAGTTTTACGGTTGAATTTCAAAGGACTCACTTAAAGCGAATCGAATAAGCCACAAGAAGCCAATATCGGCCGAAGTTATGTGGGTGGGGTGGGTGAGAGCATCAGATTGGATAATTTCTTTTTGTGACAAAGGATGAGATTTCGCGGAAAAAATTGTTGAAGCGGACTGTTGACTGTTTTTCGTTGTTGTTGCCACTTCACTGGATGAAGGGCTTTGAAGGGAACTGCGGATTTTTATTCCTCAATGGAGTTTCAACTGAAACGTCGACTCTTGACCCCTTCACAAGCAGTATGCATTTTTTTACAAAAAGGACTTACATTGAGGACTTTTCTTTAAAAAAATTCTACCTCAGATGCTACACCAACAATTAAGCAGAAACTTCATTGATCGTTTAAGTGCTTGTAATATTCATCTTCTGTCAGAAGGTTACACAATGCAAATGAGATCTACATGCTTAAAGTGGATTCACCTCGATATTTTGCTTAATATAATCACTGCCATTGAGGAGTTCTCTTATCACTCACTGAGAGTACCAATTGGGTGGGTGTTGAGGTCCAAACATAATAACCGAAAAGACTGAGACTGACTAACGGCAACTAAATCAATTAATTTGTCCACTCCAGATTTCATGGATTTTCAATTGTGGTAATAACAACCACTTCGTTAAGTTTCGTCAAGTTTCGTAAAGCTTCGTTAAGTTTCGTCAACTTTTGCGAATAATAGAAACATGGATTCAGATGTCACTTTTGAATTTGTTGTCTCCATACCACTATAATTTGTTAGTCTCCTAATTCTAGTCTTCCTAAGATTTCGATAATCAATCAACGAGTTTTTGGTTTCTGAAAATGCGTGCTATTTTTTTGCCGAATTGGAACGGCCATGTTTGAGAGGCTTCTTCTAGACAGGAAGTACTCTTTGAAGATTGCCAGTTACTCGAAAGCGGTGCGGCCGTGAACATTATTTTTGTCGCACAGAGCAGGAATCAAACCTAAGACGTCGAGGTTGGTTGACTACAAAAATGCTTGGACGACGTACTCAGTTTTGTGTTTGCCTGTTAAGAGTCATTCAGCAGAAGGGGAGAGGAGAAAATGTTTAAGTTAATTGATACCGATGTCTAAGAACCGACTCTACTATCCTCAGGCTACCATAGAGGGTGATGCGAGGAATGAATAAATATAAACTTTCTAAGGAGGTTCAGTGTGACCATCCTTTACGACTTTTAGCAACTGGGCTATATATTTGATAGCAATTCTGTGGCAAAGCAAATGAATGCCTTTGGCAATTGCTGGTGACTGTTGCTCTGCTTGCTGCATCGTAGACAGCGGTGTTGAACTAGAATAAGCTTGTTTTAGAGATGATTACTGAGTTCGTTAATACTGTCCAGGATGTCATGATGGACTGGATAGCTTTGATTACAGTCTGACACTCGTTGGAGGCGGCGGAAGAAGGGTGACTGCACTACGACTTATACCATGAAACGACTAAGCACCCACTGGGTACGTCACACCTATAACGTCGAACTAATGCCTTCCTTTCCTCTTGCACAACCCATGTCGAGAAGGCAACGACACCGCGACTGGAGTTCATCTTAAAGGCTTATGAATGAACGCATGTCTTCTGTACTGATTTTTTTATTTCCACTGAATTTACTATCACTCTATAATAAAAAGCTATGTATATAAGTATGTCACACCTACACCGAATTTGACCCAAAAATAAACTTCATATTGATCGGGTGTGCGTTCTCCTTTGTTTCCAAGCTTTGCGTTCGAATCTTGAGTTGGTTTTTTGGAATACCACTTTTTTTACTTTCTTTCTTTCGTATGACAGACTTCTCTTTTAGCCTCTTCTAATATCCCTATGGACGATACGCGCTCCAATGACTCATGACTTATTGCTCAATTGGTGTTATTACTATTTTTATCCAGCACTACAGTGCCGTTCAGGCTCTATTAACGAATATTTCGAGCCAGACTTCGCGAGCTCGTCTGCGAATTCGTTGCCTGCATTGCCTTGAAAAGGATTGTACTGGTTGGACTATGAAGCCATTCGAGGCTGCTGGACTGTTGCAAAATATTTATTTTTAAAACTGTCCATAGTACCCTTGAGCAGATTATGTTTGGTCCAAATCTTAATAGTGTGCCTTGGAGCACGGTAGGATTCGTCCTAATTGTGTTCAAGATTTCTGGCCCCTTCTACTGTGTTAAATAGTTTTGAGCCAAAAATCACTAAATGAAATTTGCTTAAAGTGATTGAAAAATCGCAATCGCAATCGCAGTCGACTCTCAACTGAGATTTAAACTGCGATTACTTTAAATACTGCTCTTTTTGCTAAGTTGCTATTTTTTTGCACAATCCCCTATCGCAGTTTGAAATCAAACATACGACTTATCTGCTCTGTGAAACCACATATATCCCTCATCTGCTGTTTTTTGTGGTGGTGGTGCGTGTGTACAAAATTTGAGTAAGCTATGCCCACTGTTGCTCCTTATAATTTTAATGTGATATTACTCTTTATAACACCATAATTTAGGTTCCACGTCAAAGGCAACTCCGGTCGTATGCGATAATGGTAGTATAAATTTGTGTTTGAATTTCATACATGTGATTGAGTCAGGTCGGAGGGCATGGGCTTATGTACACAGGGCAAAGTTGCTGACTGCACCCAACCTGGTAGGATGCCAGCGCGATCCCTGTTTGTGCATAAGTCAAGTTGACATACAGCCTCCTCGTGGCGCCCCTGGATAGCCATCACAACAACCGTTGTGTGGTGAACTAATGTATGCAGCGATCCCCCTCTGCCCGAGGGTCAAATAATGGGCCTGGCCTACCAGTTGTAGGTTGTGCGTGAGGTTGACTCCCTCACCACACAAAAAACCAACGGTTACGAACCGACAACAGGCCTCGGATATGGACGGATTCAAAGTTGACGACCCCAGCAAACGATCAAAGGACAATGATTTTCGGTTCTGCACGTGGAATGTGAGGTCCCTGAACAGACCACGTACAGCCGATGAACTCGCGGAGGCCCTAGACTGCTACAAAGCAGATGTCACCGCCATCCAGGAGATGCGATGGGATGGGCCGGGCAAAAGGAAGATGAGAAACTGCGACATCTACTACGGTGATTGCTACAAAGAGGGAAGGCAGCGCTTATTTGGATGCGGATTCGTTGTTCGAGGCAGACTTAGGCAAAAAGTCTTAAGCTTTGATTATATCAGCGAGCGCCTCATAACAATCCGCATCAAGGCTAAATTCGGGAACATCAGCCTGATTTGCGCACACGCCCCGACGGAGGAGAAGGATGACGATAGCAAGGATGACTTCTATGATCTCCTAGAAAGAACATACGATCGATGCCCCAGCTATGACACCAAGATCGTTCTAGGAGATTTCAACGCACAGCTGGGCAAGGAAGAAATCTTTGCTAGAGTCATCGGAAAACACAGCCTGCACGACAACACATCCGGAAACGGACTCAGGCTGGTAGATTTCGCCTCGGGGCGTAACCTCTCTGTGATGAGCACGCGGTTCCCACACCTCAACATCCATAAGGGGACCTGGCGGTCTCCTGATCAATCAACCGTCAACCAGATTGATCACGTTGCGATCGACGTCAGACACTCCTCCAATATTCTCGATGTCCGAACGTTCCGAGGAGCCAACATCGACTCGGACCATTTCCTTGTTGTAGCCAAGGTAAGGATGAGGATATCGAGAGAAGTACGGAGTCGAGAAAGAACACTACGGTTTGACGTCGGAAAGCTACAATCGCAATCGACCGCTAGGAACTTTGCCGACCGAGTCTCCCTGAAACTCTCTGAAAGTTCGACGCTGCCTGCACATTCAATAGAAGAAGAATGGAAACGTTGTCAAAAAGCCATCAAAGAAGCTGCCACTGATGTGCTGGGTTTCACGACACCACCCAGAAGGAACCCATGGTTTGACGACGAGTGCAGGCAGGTACATGCAGCCAAGCAGGAGGCCTACAAGGCAACGCTGCATCGAACAACGAGAGCTGTTCGTGAGCTCTATGAACAGAAGAGAAGGGAAGAGCACCGGCTTCTCAGAAAGAAAAAGAAAGAGCATGAGAAGCGCGCGGTCGTGGAGATGGAGAGGTGTTACGACAGGAAGGAGGTCCGAAAGTTTTACCAAAAGGTAAAACAAGTATCAGGAAGATATAGACCTCGGACCGAAGCCTGCAGGGACGAAAATGGACAACTAGTAGTAGAATCGCAGTCGATGCTGAGAATTTGGAAAAATCATTTCTGTAGACTGTTAAACGGCGATGACGACACAAATTCCGCTGTCAGGCAGAATGTTTCACTCAATTTGGACGATGATGAACACGAATTCCGTCCCCCCGACTTAGACGAAGTTAAGATAGCGATATCTAGACTGAAGTCGAACAAAGCTGCTGGAGCGGACGGATTGTCCGCGGAATTGTTTAAGGCAGCTGGAGATGACCTGGTTGGGCGCATGCACCAGCTCATCTGTAAGATATGGTCGGAGGAAAGCATGCCCGATGAGTGGAATCTCAGCGTCGTTTGTCCGGTCCACAAGAAAGGAGACCCCTTTGACTGCGCCAACTATAGAGGGATCAGCCTCCTTAACATCGCTTATAAAATACTCTCTGCCGTTCTGTGTGAACGCCTGAAACCCTTTGTCAACAACCTGATAGGTCCTTATCAGTGCGGTTTCAGGCCAGGAAAGTCCACAATAGACCAAATATTTACACTCCGGCAGATCCTGGAAAAGACTCAAGAGATGCAGATCGACACCCACCACCTATTTGTCGATTTCAAGGCCGCATATGACAGCGTGCATAGAGACGAGCTATACAGCGCCATGTCTAGTTTTGACATTCCTGCCAAACTCGTCAGGCTGTGCAGGATGACGATGGAGAACTCTCGCAGCTCCATCAAGGTCGGTAACGAACTCACCGAGACCTTCAATGTCAAAAAAGGTTTTAGGCAAGGCGACACGCTGTCATGTGACTTCTTTAACATCATACTTGAGAAGATCGTGCGAAACTCTAACGTCAACACCCGAGGCACGATCTTCCAAAAGTCCGTTCAACTGCTTGCATACGCGGACGACATTGACGTGATTGGACGAACACAGCGAGCCGTCAATGAGGCGTTTGCTGGCATTGAAGCGGAAGCGGCTAAAATGGGTCTAGCGGTAAACCAGGGCAAAACAAAGTACATGCTGTCATCACGAAAGGACGCACAACACCGACGTCTCGCACAGAGCGTCATATTGGGCAGCAGAAACTTTGAGGTAGTCAAGGACTTCGTCTACCTAGGCTCCGGAGTAAATAGGGACAACAACACCAGTACCGAGATCAAGCGCAGAATTACTCTTGCCAATCGCTGTTTCTTTGGGCTCAAGAGGCAATTGAGTAACAGAGCCATCTCTCGAAACACCAAATTGAGCTTGTATAAAACCCTGATCATCCCAGTCCTGCTCTATGGCGCAGAGACATGGACGCTATTGAAAGCGGATGAAGAAGCTCTTGGTTGTTTTGAGAGAAAAGTTCTGCGTACGATCTTTGGTCCTGTTTGCGTTGATGGCGTTTGGAGGAGAAGGTTCAACCACGAACTATACGGGCTGTACAGCGGCATGCACCTAGTTAAGCGTCTTCGGATCCAACGCTTAAGATGGCTAGGTCATGTAGAGCGGATGGACACCACAGCTCCGGCCCGAAGAGTCTTCGACACCGAGCCATTGGGACAGCGCAACAGAGGACGTCCTCGCACTAGATGGCGCACACAAGTGGAAAAGGACCTCAACCAACTTGGTGTGCGCAACTGGAGGCAGCTGGCGAAAGATCGTGCTGGCTGGAGAGGCATGTTGGTTGAGGCCCAGGTCCACCCCGGACTGTAGCGCCAATCGAAGAAGAAGAAGATTGAGTCAGGTCAGTAAATTATCAGAACATTGTATCATTGGACAGCATACAACGAAAAATAAGTGCTCGGGGAAGTGGATGTTTGCTTTTCATATTTCTACACTATGACCATGGATGCTAACAAAATTTTAAAGGTTCTTGTCTGTTCGAATCTGGCTTGAGCCATAGCCTTATTTCTGCATTTAGATAATACTATTTTTTGTTTTTTGCAAAATCACAGTTTAAGATTGCTCACATTAGCATATCGCAGTCGCAGCTATACCTTCGTTCATATGGCAACCGGGGGCAGGTTTGCAGCAATTGATTCGTTGGACCCAATTTTCAACGACTCGGCCACAGATTTCGGCAGAAAAGGCCACTATTTCGTGTTTTAGCTATAAGCTCATCCTACGTCGTCGTCTAAGCGAATTACTTAACGTAGCCCCACAGAAAATAGACAAGCGGCATTGCGCGAACGAGGCGACCAATAACGCATATTTTGCTTAATGACGAACCCATTCAGCTAGAAACTAGCAAACCGAAAGCTTTTAAAGTTGCGGTCACCGTCTCTTAATGTCGTGTTCTTTACCATGATGAAAATGTTGAGCTTACTGAATAAATTGACAGTGTCAGTTTGATGATTAAAAGAATGCGTTTACAAATTAAATTCAAAGTTGTCAAGTCCCTATTGGAAAACTCTTTACACAACATGTAACTTTTAAGGATTGAGTGAAGTATATATTATCTATATTATCCGGCTTGTACTTATATTCTAGCTGCAGCTGGATACCATAGACTACAGCTAGACTGACTACAATTTCTAGAGCTGTTATGAGGACAATGCCTTAATTTTTACATCAGGAATCGATTGAATTAATATATTATGGTACAGTCTTCTTTCGTTGGCAGAGAACTAGCCTGAATTACAAGCCCTTACTGCTCTTTACTGTGACACCCTGAACTGCTTTCGAACTCCACACTGATCTGAACCATAATACCATTTACATCACAGCACCAGACACAAGTATGATGGCATAGCTGCGATAAGTTCACAATTTGAATTGAAGCCACAGCAAGAAAGAAGATACTAGTTAGCTGGAAACTGCCGGTTCGTTTCGTTGGCAGATGACCTCTAGTGATTTTTGAATATAGCTTCTGGGGAAGCTCTGGTAAACGAATGGACGCGTATTATACACATGACAAGTGGCTTTTCTGGAAATAAAATGAGATTGCCGCTCAAACCTTGAAAAAATTAGATACCTTACTCAGTCGAAAGACTATTCTTTTCGGGCCCTTTATCATTGAAAGTTATGAGAAATTGTGTGGACGAGTGTTCAGTGACTCAGCTCTGCTGCAGTCAGAAGGCAGTTCAAAGGTCTGTCAGGCAGCGAGCCGTTAAATGCCAGTTCCATTCGCATCTTCATCAACGTCCATGTGTCCCAACATTTTTTTTCGTTATAAAAACGTACTCAAATAAAGGCAACATCATTGCAACAGAAACAAAATTAAAACGAACTCATCTCAACAATACGTTGCTACATTCTCTGAATATTGTTTACCACCGCAGTCGCGGCACAGATATGAAGTGGCTGCATATTTGAGGCAACATTTTTTAATGCACATTTACTGAAGTGACTCTTGACCTACTGCTTGATCCTTTCATGCCCAGTGAGCGCATCAACACTCGCCGGCGTCAAAGAGTAGTTTCACTTATCCCGTCGATTCCACTCATGTGCATGTTATGCCCAGAAGTGCCACCCCCACCCTCAAAAAGGACCACTGGCCAAAAAACTTTAATTTTCCCTGAAAATTGGTATACTTCGCTTTAATTGAAAATTATGCTCTCGCCAAGTGGAACAACGGATATTTATGAGTTGCTTTTTTTTTCAAGAGTTTCTCATGGAAAATGACAGCAATGCACAAGTGAAGGCTGCCACCAGTGCCGGTTTCGGTGTTGGATCTCATAAATTTGTTTTTCTTTTTTTTTTTTTTTTGCGTCCGCTTTCATTCACTTCAATCCCCCATCCAAACCGAAAAGTCAACAAGTGGGCGCGCGCAATGCGGATAGACGCCCATGGCTGGTGCGGCTGATGGGGGGGATTTTAAGGACGAAGGTAAGGATGACGAAGAGGACGAGCACGATGTCGCGATGGCGAACACCCGCTTGGGCCGTAAGTATCTTTCGGTGTTGCTCCAAGTGAAAATTAATAAACAAGAATTACTCCAACAACCAGCGCCAGCAGCTGCAGGACACAGCACCCATACCCATCACTTGCGTATACGAACTTCCGCACAAGCGATTACTTACCCTTAGCTATGAACTTATTGTACTGCGCGAATTCAATGGATATGCTGGTGCCCCTGGGACACGAGATTACCACTTGGTCTGTGTCGCAGGACGCCTTTTGATATGTTCTCAGTGTGGCCGATAAAAGCGCTGCATCGTCGATCCACACATTGGCGCCGCACATTTTTCGATGCACACAACCGGCGGTCGATTGATTTTTTTTTCGGGGTTCGTCATTCGGCGTTCCAGTGTCGTAAACGGTCCAAAATCCAGTCATAATTGAGTCGAAGTTATGGTGACGCCGTGGCATCATCACACGCAGCGGAAGCAGGTGTTTCCGGTTGCATTCGTTTCGGAGCCAGTGCAATGGCGCCATTATTGTGTGCGAACACCCAGACATGCCATGCCATGTCACGACACGGAGTCGGTTCGTGTCCGTCATTGAGGTCGACGCGATTGATAGCCGGAAGGATAACATTTTATCATTGTTGCATGCAACGCATCAGATGCCCCCAAGCAACGACAAGAACGAAACACCCATTTAATGCACACCCGCACGCAGGTTCAGTTCAATCAGCGTTGTGTTGTGTTGTGCATCCATGAGATTCGTGTTTACATTCCGTTCATCGCAATCGATATTCCGGGCGTCAGCAACAACAGCAGCAGCAGCGTCGTCGGCGTCGTGATGATGAAGTCGTCACATGAAAATAGAAAAAAAGAGAACAAAAAATTCCGCGATTAGAAAGGAGAAAGGTTATTTTTGCGCAAAAAAAGAAAACAGCGTATCTATCCGTGGCAATTCCGCAGCACGTTTTATTGCGAACAAAAAATGTGTGTAATCATAAGCCATGGGGGAATAGGATCCGCCCTCCATGGATAACATAAACACCTGTTTATTAAAAATTGCCGAGGACTCGAGGGTGGGCTAGGGAACCTGCTTATTTTCCTATCATTTTCCGCAGACGGTCGTGCACGGGTATTACCCAATTTGTTTCCGAAGAGCAATGCGGATCGAAGGGCGAACCCGGCAGATGGTGCGTGGCGCAGGGTTTTTAATAAGAAGTTTTTGCCATCGCTGTCTGAAGGATTAACCTTTGTGTTGGGGGATCGTTGTTTTGGAATGGCAGCCGGTTGGTTTTCGAGATTTAGTTTGATTAGTTGAATGTTATCAAATTACAATCAGGCGCTCGCGAGGGTTCGAGGCGAGCTGTGACTGGGTTTCGCTTGGAGCCGAGGAGACGCTGATTTTCCAGATGTCAATGTGGGGATAAGGTTCGTTTTTTTGCGTGTGATTTTGAAATAATTTGAAACTTTGAAGGGGTGAGAGATGGGATTTTTTAAGGGCTACGATTTGAGGTCGACTGTGCTCATGGAAATTTTAATCAGAGGTGGATTGAGTGGAGCGATGATGTGAGAGGTTTGCTGGACATTTCTCAATAATTTTAGCTTAGGTTGTAGAGATTTCAAGGTCTTGAATGGTGGGGGTTGTGTAATCTATATTGCCTGTGCAGTGAAATCTCTTATTCGTGAGCCCCTCCGTTTAGCGGACAACTCGCATTAACCAAATGGCTGGATTCTACTATTTCCTTCTGAAACCATTTTCTTAGTAACCATTGATTAATTTTCGAAAATACTTTGTAGTAGCCCGGGCAGAAATGATTAAGGCAATAGGAAAAGAGGGAGTTTTATGGCTCTCTCGTGGCCTGGGAGCACGGAGAGACACCTAGCGATTGTAAGCACTGGTCCCTCCAAAGGTGACAAGAGTGATAAAGAAGCGCTCTAGAGATGTGGTCGATTCCAGGCTGGGCGCACGGTCCATAGTTCGGCATTCGGCCGGGCAGAAGCACAACCGAACAATCTACGAATGATACTCGAGAAGACTTGGGAGTATACCAATCAATCTACAGCTGTATTGTTATTTTGGGACTCTGGAGTGTTCTGCAGAAGTATGAGATTGAGGGTCCTCTGTCGATTGCCATTCAGACGTTAGACAGAAACCGTTGCAACTGTGTTCGGGTTAGCGGTGCTAAATCATGCGTCTTGTCATCAGCCCTTTTCATTATATATATCGATTGGATGCTGCAGCGCTTAGGTGAGATATGTTTAACATTGGGAGAGTTGAGGGTAAGACATCAGCTCTTTGGAGATGTTTCGGTTATCCTCACATCCTCAAAAACGGATCGTTTTCTTCACCAGTGATGACAGGAGTAATGAAGCTCAGCATCCTTTAGAAATAACCAAGCTGGATAAATATTGATCGGAAAATGTGTGTTCACACCATGTGGCACGAATGTCCCAAATATCACGCTTTCCGAGCACGTGGCTAAAGTGGCCCTTAGAGAAAACGGCGAAAACTGCTGCACAACAGATCATGATGTTGTTATGGTGTAGCAATAAATGCCAAAATTGTTACGCGGATCATTTGATCAATAAATACAAACAATTAATAGTCTCAGGAATAAAGGATGACGAATAAATGCTTCAATAGCCCCACAAAAAATAGTCTAAAGGCGTTAAATCGCACGATCTAGGCGGGCAATTGACCGGACCCCAACGTGAAATAAAATGTTCACCGAGCTCTCAATATCATTTCACGGTAGCGCTCACCATTCACAGTTACGTAACGATTCACATTATCTTTGAAGAAGTACGGTCCAATGATACCACCAGCCCATAAACCGCACCAAACTGTGACTTTTTCTGGATACATTGGTAGCTCTTGCAATGCTCTTGGCTGATATTCACTCCAAAATCGACAATTCTGCTTTTCACGTACTCATTGAGCCAACAATGAGCTGGCCGTAAAATGGAAGAAGCGCGCGATAAACTTTCTTAACAGAGCACGAATTTTGATAATAAATTTCAATAATTTGCAAGCGTTCTTAGTTTTTAAGACGATTCATGGTTATATTATAGATCAAACTAAAGATGTTTGACAGTGAAACAAAACACGAAACGTGAGTCAGTTGTTTAAACCAGTGTTGCCAAAAAGATAATAGCTAAAAAATCACCTTTTACAATAGGCGATGCGCCGTGCACTTTGGTTCGAAGACCTGTGAGTCATTTGAAACCTGCATCGGATTTCGGTAAGGAGATGCGCTGTTATTTTCTTCTTCTCCTTCAATTTGGTACTAGAGTATAGTAGTGCGGATAGTGCGGCGGGCCAAACTGAAAACGGAAGGCAGCACCTTCCGTAGATTATTGCAACTGTAAGGATATGCAGATGACATCGACATCGTAGAGCGTAGCGGCAATTGAAGAAAGGACTAAACAAGCTGGTCTTGAGGTTAATGAGGACAAAACAAAATATATGCTGTCGACAAAGGAACGTCACACACCACCTAGGATACAATATCTCAATCGATAGAGTAATGTCCAGGTTGTCAAGGAATTTGTCTACCTAGGTGCATACGTAATCTCCAAGAATTGCAACGTAGTGGAGATCCGATGTAGAACCACCATTGGCAACCGATGTGACTTCGGTCTGTCCAAAAACTGGCGGCAAAACTCATGACTCGAAGGAGCAAAATCATGCTCTACAAGACTCTTATTTTGCCAGTCCTACTTTATGGAGATGAAAGCTGGACGCTAAGCAAAACTACAGAGCTCATTCTTGGTGCCTTCGAAGGAATTGTGCGTCGGATATTTGGTCCCGTCTGCGAGGAATGTACCAGGATGTGGACGTAGTCCGGAATTCACAAATCCGTCGACTACACTGGATAGGCCCCATCGAGCGAATGGACAACAACGAAAAGGGTCTTCGAATCCGAGCCTCTTGGTTCGAGAAGGATAGTAAGACCGAACGTCTGGTATAAGGATGTAAGACAGGTTGGTCTTGATGACTGGAAGCAGCGTGCTAGGGACCGTCACCGATGGAAGGCAGCAATTGCTCCGGCTCGGACCCTTTATGGATAGCCGACAGTGAATTTTAACTCATTGACAACAAAAAACTTATGCTTATAAAGGGATAGATATGACAGCCGTGAGCGAGTTCATTCCAGATATTTCCGAAGAGGTCACCACGTCAAAAAATTCATGGAATGTCGTGAATGATAACAAACGTGAAGGATAACTTCAACGAAGTAAGGTGCGGGTGGCTGAAATAAAGACATCAAACTCTGGATAAGGAGAATTGTTTCAACGATTGCTCGCAGTCGGCCAATATCAATTAATTTGTCTATGGACTGTTACGCGTTCCTGCATTTGAGGGAAATAACATAAATCAGTAGTGACTGACTTATTAAACGCCCTTGAAATTGCCTGCGCTATAATATAAATCCATTTCCGCATACAAATACAAAAAAAAAAAAAAACCAGTCTCCGCACAGTGAAATGCTTTTGAATTTTCTTTTATTTGCATCTTTCATAATTTTGTTGCAGCTGTGTCCAACGTATTCAAGTGCTCCCTACACAGGACCTCCCCATGGGTACAGAGTAACTTACAATAATCTTAACAAATTCTTAAGCAAGGCACAGGCGGAGCTGATTAAATGTTCCTTACGACATCTACCACAGTTCGTTTCTACATCTCATGCGGTGTTCATAATGAAGAAACACTACCATCTTTAAAAGGACTCCATGTTTTGACGCGCAAGCATGTTCCATAGAAAACGTTGAAGCGCAACTGTTAGTGTAACACCCTTTTGAAGTCAGCGCCACTCTTAGGGCGCCCGCAATCGCGCTAATTACACAAAAACAGCGGGTGCTTAAGATTATCCTTGCTGCTTGTGACACATCCATCTCAGCAACCTTGGTAAAGCCAGCGGCTCCTTTAAAGTGCACAAGCACCGAAACCGAAGGATTAGGTTTCCCCATTTAAGCGATATAGCCCGCACTCGGACACCATCTTGTTCCGATCAAATATTTATAAAACACAATCAGGATAAAATAACTCGGTCCGAGTTAAGGGGCTGAGCGCGTTGACAGTGATGGATGTGTGTCCTGTGCTGGTGCGGAAGTGCTACTGGTCAGCGGTTTGAATAATAAATCATTTGACTGTGCACAGTGAAGCCTCCGAGGGGAGGTCCTAATCGGATTTCCATAAGAGGAATGGGAATTATTTCCGAGCCAATTACGCTCCTTCTCATCCTTTATCTGGATGCGTTAAGTCGGTCGTTATGCTCATGAATTCTTAAGGACACCTCGCCATCCTTGGGAAATTTGATTATACTCCGAGGACATAGGTTTTCACTTATCGTAAGTAAAAGGGAAAACATCGATTGTGACACGGTGTGGTGGGCGTGACGACGTCGATTGTTAAAGACATAGTTTTTTTCTTTTCAATTTAGAGCATACCCTTCACGACCAGGAGAGGGTTAGAGGGCTTTTTGCGGCGATTTAGATGTACTATGATCGACTGAGGTATTGGAGGTAATTCAAGGACATAAACTGCTTAAAAGACAGCGACTGACTGAAGGACAGCGACTGACTGAAGGACAGTGACTGACTGAAGGACAGTGACTGACTGAAGGACACAGTGACTGACAGAAGGACACAGTGACTGACAGAAGGACTCAGTGACTGACTGAAAGACAGTGACTGACTGAAGGACAGTGACTGACTGAAGGACAGTGACTGAGTGAAGGACAGTGACTGACTGAAGGACAGTGACTGACTGAAGGACAGTGACTGACTGAAGGACAGTGACTGACTGAAGGACAGTGACTGACTGAAGGACAGTTACTGACTGAAGGACAGTGCCTGACTGAAGGACAGTTACTGACTGAAGGACAGTGCCTGACTGAAGGACAGTGACTGACTGAAGGACACAGTGACTGGCAGAAGGACTCAGTGACTGACAGAAGGACTCAGTGACTGACTGAAGGACAGTGACTGACTGAAGGACAGTGACTGACTGAAGGACAGTGACTGACTGAAGGACAGTGACTGACTGAAGGACAGTGACTGACTGAAGGACAGTGACTGACTGAAGGACAGTGACTGACTGAAGGACAGTGACTGACTGAAGGACAGTGACTGACTGAAGGACAGTGACTGACTGAAGGACAGTGACTGACTGAAGGACAGTGACTGACTGAAGGACAGTGACTGACTGAAGGACAGTGACTGACTGAAGGACAGTGACTGACTGAAGGACAGTGACTGACTGAAGGACAGTGACTGACTGAAGGACAGTGACTGAGTGAAGGACAGTGACTGACTGAAGGACAGTGACTGACTGAAGGACACAGTGACTGACAGAAGGACACAGTGACTGACAGAAGGACTCAGTGACTGACTGAAAGACAGTGACTGACTGAAGGACAGTGACTGACTGAAGGACAGTGACTGAGTGAAGGACAGTGACTGACTGAAGGACAGTGACTGACTGAAGGACAGTG
This sequence comes from Eristalis arbustorum, assembly GCA_916610145.1. Classification (NCBI taxonomy): domain Eukaryota; kingdom Metazoa; phylum Arthropoda; class Insecta; order Diptera; family Syrphidae; genus Eristalis; species Eristalis arbustorum. Next base: position 103,142,991 of record OU744316.1, on the reverse strand, counting down.
ACTGACTGAAGGACAGTGACTGACTGAAGGACAGTGACTGACTGAAGGACAGTGACTGACTGAAGGACAGTGACTGACTGAAGGACAGTGACTGAGTGAAGGACAGTGACTGACTGAAGGACAGTGACTGAGTGAAGGACAGTGACTGACTGAAGGACAGTCACTGACTGAAGGACAGTGACTGACTGACTAAAAGACTGGAACTGATTGAAGAACTGAAACTAACAGAACATGAAACCGAAAATTTACTCACTATTTCATTTCTTCCACATATCACGCTTTAAAAACTTAAAGAGCGACAAAATACCGATGTTCTTTTCGGCAATACTGTGACATTCCCCATTGAGCCATTATCCGCAAAACCTTACCCATACATTTTCGTACTCCACACCTTTTACTTATTCCCCATGCGAAAACCAAATCCAATGTCGAAAGAGAAATGGAAATTGTTTCGCAATATCTTCATTCAGTACCTGCTCCATCCACCCGAGCGCAACGCCCGTACCGCCTCCGCAAACAATAGAAAAATTGCTCCTTGTTCCGTGTTTAAGGGGGCGTTCGATGCTTATGCCAGCTTCCAGGTGAACACACCCGTCCACAATCCAACCGACAAACAGCAGCGCATTCTGTAAACTGTCAAAAATAAAAAGCGCTCATGAAAAATTATCGGTAGCTCTTCCTGCTTCATATGCGACAGCGAACTCCTCTCTTTGCACCGAGCACATGCCTAAAACGACGACGACGACATCGAGGACGAGGACAAGGATGAGGACGACGAGGATGCTTATCATGTCAGATCCAACACGGAGAGGAACGTAGAAAGAGTGAAGCGATTTGTTTGCTTCTTTGTTTCAGGATATTCGTCGGGATTATGCTAGTGGAGGATGCTAAACATATGCTCGAGGGATAATATTGGATATTGGTTTTGCATACGCCCCGCCGCCATCCATTCAACTCCGCGAAAAAAATGAAAGCAATAACACTCATAAAAGGTGGCAGACACTCGTGGGTGTGTACACGATGTAATCTCGCCCTTAGTCGGGGGATGAGGGATGTTCTTAATCCGTTGCTTTTTACGGCGAAGTCAGAGCAAGAATTCATTTGAACCCAGGCCCAGAGGACTCCCAAATGAGCGTACATAGTTGTGGCGACGCACGCGGGGAGTCCTCGCTCGGCGGGAGACGAACAGGCGAGCAAATACAAATAATCTTATCTGCACGGGAGGAAGTTAAGTTCAATTGTTTTGTTGTTCTTTTCTCTTCCTGTTCCCGGGGCCTTTCAAAGGAACAGCGTGCGCCGGTGCTGGGGTTCAAGAAAAATCACATTCAATTGGCACGTGTAAACAAGTGCCATTTCGGGCTTAACGGTGAGCACAAACGAACGAATGAATGTCACGGCTGATTACCCCAAGTACATCTCCCATCGCCACTCTTGTCAAGGACCTCCAGCGCCATTCGGATGCGGCTCACTGGGGCTCTGTGCTGCTTAAATTCATTACTCTTCATTTATTCATGCAGTTTGCGGGGTGTACTGTGCACACAGAGGATTTGCTCCATTTAATGCGAACAAATGAGCCGGGTGCCTTTTCAATAAATTTCTGCTCATAAATTATGTCAAAAACAAATATCCGCGAATAACATCGTTTGATTATATTTTGATTACTCTAATGAATTTGGCATTCCCTTTGTGTGTAGCCGCAAACTAATGTGCTGGCGGCCAAACGAGTGGCAAACGGCGGACTGGATAGAAATTAACATTTATTCAAGTTTGGAGAACTTAAACCGTGACAAATGAGGCTAGCGACTGGTTACATGGTGGTTAACCCGGAAGCAGTCTGCCATTTATTCGGAAATGTACGGTGAATCAGAAAAACAACTCGGGGCACTCCCCTCGGGTGCCCAGTTCGGCTTTAAATATTTTCATGGTTCTAATTTGTTTAATAATGCATTTTTCAATGTCATTAAATATGACGGAGATATGTCGAGCTGGACTGAGGCGTTTCCTTCCTAAACCGATAATGATACAAACAGACACACACGATGGTTCCATACGATCAACTGTGACATTGACATTATTGGTGTTAGATCATCAACGTCAGTCTTGGCGGTCTTTCTTGACACATCATGTTCGATGAAAGCTCCGTCCTCATACTCGGCATACTCCATAACGCCAAGGTTTTATGTGGTCACTTCACATGACGTTGTTATACCTCGTCTTCCGGTGAGTGGCTTGCTTGGAGGTCTTCCGTCTTCCGATGTATCGAAACATAGTCATAGTCGACATAATCGTTCGCAACGAGATCGCCTTCATTGTACCGGTGAGGAGCAATATGCTTCTTGCCATATAAAACTTTCCACTCGAGTAGCTCTTTTACGCTGTTGTCGGCGGCTTCTTTTCTCCTCACGTCGACGTTCCGAACTTCCTTTCAATCGTGCATTGCTCGGGGTGGCCGATGTCGACTGACGGACCTTGGGTTAAAATCAAAAACTAACTCCTTAGCGCAGAATTAAGTTTAAAATTGAGACTCCACTGAAGACTCGGCAAAGTCGAATCCCAAGCTCTGTTATCAACGACTGAACATGTAAGCTTGACAAGGAGAATTTTATTCGTTCGGTTGGCCTGACCGTTTGTCCGAGGTATAAGCACAGCAGTCTTTACATGCTGCATACCGTACTGTACAGAAGTTGTCCAACTCCTTGACAGGCTGTTCCTTTGTCCGAAGTAAATCCCAATGACTGTCCGAATGTGGAAAATATGCCTTTCGGCATGGTTATGACGCTTCGTTTTTATAGTCCTCACAGCACTCAGGACGGCGTACTTACTCAAAGAACAGACAAGAACTATTATATGGATGTTACCTTTCTTACTTCGTTTAAATGACCCAAGGTGGTCTAAGTTTAGACATCGAAAATGAATTGGTAATACTTCCATTACCTGTAGTTGACTATCAGACCGCCTCTAATGTCAATATTAAGATAACATGCTGCAATATAAGACTAAATGAAACGCCTCAACCAGTAATCCCTTTTGATTCTGTCTATCGTTTTTTATGTTCCGCAGTGACCGACGTCATCATGGCATAGCCGCGCAATGCTCCATCTAAACAGCTGAAGTATTACTTACTTATTATGGCCGCTTACTAAGCAATTGCCTTAAGGCTAACAGCACTGAAGTCTGTGTGTACCTCTTGTTTTAAAGAACGAACAATGTTATTACGGTTTGAACCGTGACAGCAACCTTAAACCTCTTGAAAGCTTCTTCGTGACCATTCTGCCAATGAAACAGCACACCCTTTTTCGACTGCAGTTCTCGACGAATTCACGAAAGAACCAGTGATGCCTAGAAAGCGTGGTATTGGTTGGTGTCGGGAACTTTTTAATGCATTCTTGTTTTCACCCGGTCGTAAGCCTTCGCCACATATAACGTGGCAGAGGAAATTCACTTTTGTTGCCAAGAAGGAACATTTTGATATTTTCAATTTCAAGCCGGCTTTGCTTATTGCTTCCAGAAATTCTCTTAGTGCGATTATTTCTTCAGATGCACAGCTGAAAACACAGCTGCTGTGGTAGAGAGAGTGATTCACGGACATCAACTTGTCATCGTTTTCAACCGTGGGTGTTACAGACATATTAACCTTCATTTTTTTAGGGAAAATAAAGACATGGATTTTGACGACCTCTGGATTATGCAGGATGTCCGCCATGATATACATTTAATGTCACAATCGATCTTTGAGCACAAAATTCCCAAATTGTGCTATGAGCCCGAAACGATCCGAAATCGTTCCCAAATTGTCTTAGTTGCCCCCCTAGAAGTTGCGTAAAACCGAGATGGACCGATGTTATGCCAATAATTCGCCAAACTTAAGGGCTCGTCCACTTCACTTCTTGATGCTATACCACACGTTATGTTCTATGACCACCATTTAATTTTCTACACAACGCAATTGAGTGAACAAATTCCTAACCATTGATTGGACCTAACACGTTGGATAGAGTGGTCAACTGACACCCATATACCTACCTAGTAGGTAGGTCTACGTCCAAGATCACAAGATTGCAGTGGAACCGATATAATTAGATTATCGATCCCTACGACACTAGTTTATACGCGTACCACCCATCAAGTGCCAGCAGAAAAAATGCACAAGGACTACATAAATATTGGACACCACTATTGTGTTACTAAATTATAAAACGTCAAATTTGCAGCTAACCAAAAAAAATTAACAGATGTCAATTTGAAATGTCAGTCGAATGAAATTTTATTAACTTTCATGAAAATAAATTTTGTTCGCTCAGACATACATGACGTTCCATTTTGACATGACATGGCTAATGTTGAATATGATGAATAGGTCTGAAACTTTTCTGATTTCGACTTGTTTCAACGTAAATGACACTTCATGTTAATGGTATGGCGGGTGCAAAGAGGTAGATGTACCAGTTCATGTTGCTACAAATAAGGCTGATTAGAGAACTTATTCTCTGTGACTGAGGCAAATGTAAATGGACCGAATTATAATAACATCGCTTCATCCTAGTTGCGCTATAATCCGTGGTGGTTTCAGCCAACAAGCTGTGTGCGGCAGCGTTTTCATAAACGTATTTATTGCGTTGTCCCATTGTTTGTACGGACTTTTTGTAGACTGAGCCTGCAGAAATGTCAAATTTAGATAAGACGTTATGTGGCTCGTTTCTATTGGCGAAGTCATATGCCTCCTTGAAATCGACCAGTAGATGAGGGACGGTCTTGACATCGCTTATCATAAACTTAAACAATATTGGTGGTTGAAAGAAGCCCCACCGAACTTGATGTGCTTAATGCTGCGACAGAACTCAAACGTCTTGTCTACGCAAAAGGTGCTAACATGTTAAAGATTTGCTGGTTGAAAAGCAGGTAGCTAGGTATAGGCGACAATAGTGTCTGTGTAACAGTTCTACCGCAAAACTACGCGATGAAATTAAAATCGTTCACTCAGGATGGACGAATACGCAGTGGAACGGCCTAGAAATACATAGCGAAGAAAAGACGAGAAACAGGCACTGTAACTGAGACAGAGTCGGAAGAACTCAGGCAGCTACTGGCAGAAACCGCACAAGGTTGCACGTATGCGTTACAGAGGCTCTCGAACACATAAGAACATATAGAACATATAGAACATGATCACATCTCTGATTGATCTAAATAATCATCGATACATCAAATCTGGCGGAGTTCCCAATGGCTGAGCATTGGTTCTGCCATCATGACTCAGCGGCCGATATAGATATTCAACCATACTCGCGTAGTGGGGTTAAAAAACGAGTCCCTACATTTTACTGTGCGTCCGAAAGCAGGCTTGTGGGCAAACTGATGGGCATTCCTGACGAGACATGTATTGCGGGTAGATTCAAGGAGAGGAGGAATGCAGTTGGCAAACTCACTTGAGCATCGTTTGTATAAATGGCGATAAAACACAGAGAAAGGAGACACGGTACGTCGATGTTCCAGCGAGTCTAAGGAACCGGCGATATTGTTGTCTAATATAAGTTTATTCGCTCGCTTTTGGATTCTATCTATCTATCTAGTCTGGTGCCACCCAGGTTGGTCTTAGGGGCGCCAGACCAAATATGAGCGTTGTACTCAAGCTTAGGGCGAATATATGGTACGCCTTGTAGATTAAAACAAAATCAAAGGGGTTGAAATATTTCTTGAATCGGTTAAGGTAACCTAAACATTTCGCAGCATTTTTGGCGAGCTCGAATAAGTGATCGTTCCAACTGAGTATTGTTTTGGGGCACATACCACTTTTCCATTATCGTCGATACAAGCGCCATTCATGGATAATGGCTGATTATTAGGGGTTCACCTTAGAGACTGCAGACAGCATTGAGTTTTAGAAGTATTGTATTCCACTCTGTGATTCTTACCCCAGTTAAGTATGCTCTGAAGATCGGAATTCAGTGTGCTTGACATACGGTGCGGTTCCAATATTACGTCCGAAGCCAGGCTTGTGCATTTTGGAACGAATATGAAGGCGTGAAGCGAAGGAGTGGATTGAATTAGAAGTAGCAGATAGCAGATCATTTACAAAAATGAGAAAGAGTGTCGGAGACAGAACAGGGCCTTGGGGGATACCAGCATATTTTTGGGTATACCAGACTTGAACTTATCCAAAACAACTTGAATTGAACGACTCGATCCATTTAAGACGAGCTTCATGGACACAATAATCATTCATTTCCTATAAGAGTATTTGATGCCAAACCCTTTCAAAAACCTTAGAAATGTAAATCGCAACTATCTTGCTTTCGCCTTTCTTGTATAAAGATTGGTTCCACTTCTCAGTGAGATAAGCTATCGCATCACCAGTATAACTGTTGCTCCTGAAGCCGTACTGCCAGTCATTAGCTTCCGTGATTAAATATATTTCACAAGCCAAGGATTTATCAGCGCTTGCAGAAAAAAGGAATCTAAGTGCTATGGGCTGGTACGAAGATTCGTTTTTTTAAGGACGCGCGGACAAATCCTGTTTTCCGTCTTCTCGTAAAGAGACCTAAAGAGTAACGATGGCCGTTTTGTCAGCGAAGAGGAACACCACCTCAGAAGTATTGGGAGTATACCATTGTGTGTCTGGGAGGGTATCACTGCCATTTTTAAGACTGTGCTCAGCCGTGGATTGGGAATTTAAACCGGTCGGCTCGCGAATTGTTTCACAGAAACTAAGGGAGAGTATCTAGGGAGTAAAGACATGAACTCCTTCCTCCTTCCTCCGCTGGATGACTACAAACCACAATGGTTTCCTTAGAAGTTTAATTCGCAGCGTGGCAACACTGTTTCTCGAGACTTACTTCTGAGGCCAACAACAACAAATAGAAGGTCTAACCCTGGACACAGCCAGTTTGAAAATGAATACTTAAATTCATGCACCTTCGCCCAATTTTCATTGAAAAATTCGGACAATTAAAAACCGCTGGTAGCACATCTGAGCACTCTGCCTTCTCAAGCGTAAAGGTAGAGCATCCGAAAAACAATTTCCGGACTTTTCTCAGTGCCTGGACTCGATGTCCCTCCTGCACGCGTTCCAAAAAGAGCGGGCTGTTTGATTACATCATCACCATCACTCGGCCGAACCTCTCCTCACTGCTTACGCATAAACCACACCGATGACAGTGTTTGCCTGGCCCTTCACAAAAAGGAAGCAAACACAGCTTGACTTGAAATCAATTAAGTTCCGAGACACCATCGACGGCCCACGCCCGTGCCCACCAGCCCATGATAAACTGTTAAAATATTCGAAAATCAGCTTATGTAAGCTGCCGCAGCCTAGCGCAAGGATATCATAAGCAAACGCTTTCAGAATTAATTGTGTATGGTTAGGCTGGGACGCCGAACTATGCCGAACTACGTTTCGTTTTCTGGGGCCGCAACATGTGCTCCCAATCGATGGGGCCCCATACACTCCTTTCGGCGCTTAATTGTATGTGTTTAGGCACTCGAAACAGCCGACTGTGATGCATTACCCACTTGAAGAGCCGTCAGCATGAGGCCACAGCACATCCAGGATCAGGAATTAGATTTTCATGAGCATACGGCAGGCGAATACCAAAGGACCCTGACGACTGCGGCGGGACTAAATATTCAGATCCTGTAACATATTTTATCTTTTTCTCATTTCTGCTGTGCGTTGGACGTGCGTGCCTCGACAGGTTTGTCCTTGAAACCTGTCACCCAGGACGACGACGACCGCTTTACCTCTGGAATCCCTTATTTCAATTTTATTTCAATTTACCTTGTGCGGCCGGGGACGCAGTGCCTTAACCTGTGGATGTGGATTGTTATCCTCCGTTTGGGAACATTTTAATAAAATATCGATAGGCACTGAGGCATTTGGCAGCGGAGACTGGGCTCGGCTCACCTTCAGTCGGCAACCCGGGCACAGGTTGATAATCACGATTCCAGGCACATAGTGCCGAGTTAGGGGTGAGCGCCGATGACAAGACGAAAAACAAATGTTCAACTTTGCCAGGGACCCTCGAGAGGGCGAGTATTCGAGGCCTTCGGGGAGAATTTATTGCTCCGCCATTAATCGACAGACGGACGGAGAGGATTGTTGTCTGCTTTGGGGGCGAGGCCGGCCGAAGACGAATTCCATTGGATTTTTGACGCGCTGTCTCGTCAGTGCTCCGGCTTCAGTAACGGTCAATTGAATTCGTACATTAGCCGGGGAGCTCGTTCCGGTTTTGTGTGCGGACGCACAGGAACTCGGGCTGCGTGGGCGATGGATGGGACATTGAATTCGACATCCCAGTCAGGTTGTGTGTCAGCGGAGCATTGTTTCCTTCATCGCATCACATACACACGCGCTCTGTGGGATGATGGATTCGAAGAAGTTCCGGTGTGGGCACCGAAAATGCGAGCCTTGAGCAAATTGGGCTTAACGTAAACACGCTGGTTGCGTGGGTCTGTGACTTCTCCCAGACGACGGGGACCATGGAGGTGAACACACGCATGTATGTGAAGCGAATAGGTGAACTGGAGCAAGCCGAGTGCCATGAATTTTAATTGCAGATTAAGGATGCTGCCGGAGCACAAAGCGGGAGCAGTGACCCGAAATAGAAATTGTTTTCGCAGCAAGTGTGTTTAAGTCCCCGAGGAATGCTCCTGTGTTTTTGACTCGCAGCTGTGTGAGGAGCATTTCAGAATAGTGGCATATGTTCAAATGCGCTGCGAGCGGATCAATGCTGCTCGATGGTTTCCCTTGCATCGTATCGTCACTTCGGGGTGCAGTGTGTCAATGCGGTTGAGGAATGATAACAAGCGATGGAAATGGGATGATTGAGGCGTGGGACTTGTCAGCTCTTTGGAATGTCAATGAGAGACAAGCAAAGGTGTCTTTATCGTGTGATAATGAAGGATGTTGTCCATGATGGGAGATATAGATGATGGCAAATACAGAAAGCAGCTTCGTTAGAAAGTGAGTGCAAATCGGTCGGAAAGATTCCTGGGGTTTCTAGCATGCAGTCGGATTGCGAATATCTTTGTGAACCACCTTTGAGCGCATGACGCACATGATCCCCACCACTGAGTAGTTGTTTAGTCAAGCTGCTGGATGAAGTTTTGGTTTGGACAGTGGTCATCATACTCAACATGGTTCTTCCCTAATGCGCCATCCAATGTGGACAAAATGTCGTCCTCATATCCAAATCGATGATGTTAAGGTTTTCTTTTAATTGAGCCCGATGCTTAGAGTCGTTCAGTCATGATGCGTAAATGCTAGTTGTCAGCCATCGACATCCCGTACGTCCAATTTGAAGAAGTTTTGAGAATTTGGAGTTAAGCTACGGCTTTTTTGCGTGTTCATCGAAGTCTATACAAACCCGTAGCATTATACTTAAGTGGATTTTAAGAAGAAAGAATGAATTAAAACCAGATTTGTGGAATTGTGAGTTGAGGACTAGGTATTAGTACACTCGGTCGTATGTGGAATATTCTTGAAAAATGCATTTTCCTGCAGTAATGCCGTGATGTTAACTTCGACATGATGCTATACAGTGTTGTATCGTGCTATGTTTTATACACCATTATTGACTACTGCTAATGTATACTCATCAACTTACATTCATTAAGTCGGAGGGAAGAACCTAGACATGGCTAGGTCATGTAGACACCACAGCTCCATCCCGAAGAGTCTTCGATACCGAGGCACTGGGACAAAGCAACAGAGGCCGTCCTCAAACCAGGCGGCGCACACTAGTGGGAAAGGACCTCAACCAACTAGGTGTGCGCAGCCGGAGGTAGCTGGCGAGGCTTTTTGGATGAGACCGCCAACTGCCAACCTCGGGCTGCAGAGCCAATCAAAGAAAAAGATAAGAATAAATCTGAAGGAAATATAAGAAATTGTGCGTTGGTAGCTTCAGGTAGGTATATATGTTCAACTACTTTTGATTGGTCTTGCCTACGGCTTTTCCGTTCCCTTATGGAATGTGGACTATGATGAACAAGAATTCTGTCTCCCTGACTTAGATGTGGTCAAGATAACGATATCCACACTGCTGTCGAACAAAGCTGCTTGAGCGGAAGTTCAAAAGGGACCAACTTTTCTCAAGAGATGCAGATCGACACCCACAGTGCATAGAGACAAGCAATACAGCGTCATTGCTCGTTTTAACATCATTGCCAAATTCTCGCTTCTCAATCAATGTCGGTAGCAAACTCAATGAGACATTCAATGTCAAGAAAGATTTATACAGGGCGACGCGCTTTCATGTGACTTCTTCAACATTGTACTTGAGAAGATCGTGGGAAACTCAAACGTAAATACCAGAGGCACTTCTTCTTCTTCCAAAAGTTCGTTCAACTGCGTGATTACACGGACGACATTGACGGGATTGGATGAACACAGATAGCCGTCAATGAGGCGTTTAGTGGCGTAACAGAGGGTTAAGCAAAGTACATGCTTTCATCACGAAAGGACTCACAGCATTGACGTCTCAGACAGAGCGTCTTAATCTATTGTGCAGAGGCATGGACGCCGTTGAAAGCTAATGAAGAAGCTCTTGTTCGTTTTGAGAAAGGAGTTCTGCGTGCGATCTGTGGTCCTGTTTGCGTTGATGGCATCTAGAGGTTTAGATTCAACCAGGAACTGTACGGGCTGTGCAGCGGCATGCACCTAGTTAAGTGCATTCGGATTTAACACTTAAGATGGCTTGGTCATCCGATGGACACCACAGCTCTGGCTTCGAAAAAGTTCCTATGGTAAGCCATCTGAGCATGCGACTCTGTTGTTTTTATGAAAAAATTGTTCCTAAACAGGTAAAGCCTTACCCAATGAATTCTAGTAGTGTTAGGCTTCTCCGACTATTATATTTAAAAAACACAAAAAGGTTTCGGTTATATTATTTGATTCTAGGTGGAGACCCAAATATTAAAATAATGTTTCTTTAGAAAGTGTGGTTTCCTCACTTAAGGTTCCACAGTAAACCTTCGACTGCGCGGGACAACTCAAGCTTACGAAATTTTATTCACACTTGCCTTCCGATGGTCCTTACTAAAGTAGGTTTTTTTACCTTAAGCGTTACGAGCAGATGAAGCAATAAATGGTGTGAAACCCAGGTTGGACAGTTTTTCTGATTTCTCATAACTATACCGCTGTTTTAATAACATGGCAAATATGCTTGGCACTTCTGCGCATGGTGGTTCTATTCAGCCAAGTTTCGGATACATTTTCATCCAATACTCCGGCGACGTAGATGATGATGTAGTGATGTCTTTTCACTTTCGTCCAAACAGAATAGAACGAAGTACATACGTAAACCTGATGATATCTTCCCGCCATCACGGATTCATTTGTAAATAAAAAATCTTTAAATCCTTCAATGGCTCCTCGACGTGCAGTGTCACTTGTAAAGGTGTTCTTTTCCAGGAAAGACTTAAGCTCCACATCTCAAAGTACAATCACTTCACGGAATCAAAGCCAAGTTCGCAAAGAAATTCCCGGAATGGCTCTGAAGGATGCTTTGTGATTGAAACTCGGTTGGTTGTTGAAGCTACCCTCACAATAATCGATACGTACGTACTCGTTTCATCTAAGAAAGTATTTTTTTCCTCAAAGGTATCATTTCTATGGAACACCCCCTGAGAGCTCTCAACCACGACCGAGGCAAGAGTCCACAATGATGCCACACAATAACCTGAGTTCGGGGTAAAACCGAGCAGCGAGCACTCTTATCGAGTTCATTAGTGGCGTCTGGAATATGACATCCTGCAACAGCCACCACTAATATCGCCGTGAAAAGTTACAGGAAGTGACACACCCCTGAAAGCCGGTGAATTAAGCCATATTGCCACCACTCTGCGACAGACACCCCTTAAGCCAACGCAGAAAGTTTGAAACAACCACTGGATCCACAAATACTTCACCCAGTCCCTTCAAATCGATTACACCTCAGATTAAATCTGCACACGAGCCCTCATCCCCCCCGGCAACAAGGGAAACTATCCACCCTCACGTTCAAGAGAGCGCCGCCACCACCGTGCGGTTATACACGGTAAAACTTTTAATATTATCGTTAAATTCCACCGTAAACCATGAGTACATGCACCCCAACCCACTGAGCACTTTGATCATTTCAACACACCCCCTGCGTGGCACCGGCACACCAGTCCCGGACTCAGCACTTGCTATTGTTTTGTCAAAAAGTGTATTAAGTGACGGCTGAGCGAGGGAATGTGCGTTCTTTCATGCCCAATTGGGACGTAAAGAGGACTTCAAAAACGAACACACATACACGCACACAGCGACACGACGCAAAAACCAAAAACCAACTGGATCCAACCGAAGGGGCCGGGGTAGTCAGAGGAAAAACAAAAAATTGTTGCAACATAAAAACACATAACGTGCCGGTCCATTGTACGCTCTCTCGTCTGTGCGGCAGGACGACCAACGACGACTACCCAGCCCTCAGCTTCTCGAATGAAATGAATTTCGTTTTTCCTGTTCCCCGTACACCGTACACCACACACCGCCCACGCCGCACGGCCACAGCAACAGCAACCCACCACCGTCGCGTTGCCTCGCAAAGTGTGTAACCGCGAAATTAGGATATCTCGCGGATGCTTTGTGTATCCCCCGCCGCCGAGGATATGAGAAATAAATAAATGAAAGCAAAGCAAACACAGCGAGTAACACATCGAGAAAACAAACGCAGATGAATCGGGCACCGCAGCGTATCGGGACGGAGTGAAACGTGCCGGCATAATACACCCAGCCTACACACACCCACTCACCCATGCAGAGTTACAGTGTTCGCCATTAAAAAATATTCACTCGTGGAGTGCGATAAATTCGCTCTCGCTACCCACTCCCGGGTGGGAGCCGGGTATTGCCTGCGCCCTTCATCATAATGTGTCGCCATGCCGAGCCACGAGACCACGCGACCCCCGACCATGACCACAAGGCCGCAGAGGAACACACTTTGTTACCGGAAAATCAATTACGCGGTCTCGACGGCAACGGTTGCAGATGTTGTTAGTTCTCGTCGTGTCCTCCCGGCGCCTACACATTCGGGATGACATTCGGAAGTCCTTCAAGGATGCGCACCCGGCCTTGGTGCGGTGGTCTGGTGAACCCCCCCCGAAATGGTTTTCTCACATAAATTCCTTGTCATAGCAGTCAGGCTTCGGTTCGACCAGTGTTCGGCTCTCCCCGGGTAATGGGCGGCGACGATACGTGGTTACACAAGTGTTCACGTTCGCAGTTTGAAACGGGTCGCCCGTTTTTGGTGAAACGTCAGGCCCAAGTCCGTCCCCCAGCGCCGGAGGGTCGGCAGAGGTCGTTCATTATGGTGTGCGACGGCGACGAAACCATGACCAAGCGCACGGAACGGGGTCGGGGTACCCGGTTGCATGTGTGTGGTTGCCGCGAAAATTAGTGACTCTTGGGCATCTGCGGAGAGTGCCTTTGCACCCAGTTAGACCTCAGTTAGACATCCTTATCGGCCATCGGTGCCATGAGCACGTACCTCACATTCTGAGGCGGGTGTGGACACTAATGAACTGATTTTATTTATGTTCAATTTGTCGGGGAGGCGCCTCCTGTTCGCCGCCGGGGGCGGCGTTGAGTGCATTTGAATCGTCTCCAAGATCATGGGCGAGGGCGAGGCTGAGGCGAATTCTGTGGATTTTCATCAGCAGCCGCACATTTTGTCAAATAAGAAATCAAATAAAAGCGACACGTGCTGAGCAGTTGATGCTGAGGACCTCAGCCGGGGACGGCATGTCGGTTTAGTGGCCTGGCGCGTGGGACGTCGAGTCCGCTTTGCGCTCCACGTGCAATTGAAGAAGGAAATAAAAGAAAAAAAACACAAAGTAATTGGAGCCCTAGCAAAAAAACGTATTTGGATGACATTAACGTCACGAAATCCTGGGCCACCGACAACTTTGATTACTTATGACGATTATTATGACTTTCGTGTCGTTTGAGGAGACTTCAAATGAGATGCTCAGTGCAGATGGGACCGTGACTTGGTGTTTGTGGATTTACCATAATCTTCGCGTGTGGTGTTCGAAGAGTGGTCTGAAGAGGGAAGACAAGGCAGGCGTCCTCAATGTTTACGCCTGTGAAGCCCGAAGTGATGAAAGAATACACTTCAGGACTGTCCCACTATGTGCCCACTGACCTAGAGTGACTAAATACATTGCCGATTCAGACAAGTTCTGATTGCAATGATGAGATCTTTGACCTGTTGAATAGCTGGGATTTCCTGAGCCATCGAATGGAGGCATTAGAATGGGTTTAGAAGATTCAAGCTTTGAACTGAATCACTGACCATTGTAATACCAGGCAGCAACATTTACTAAAATGTATGGTAGGGGCCAATATCATCAGCTTTTAGATTAGCAGCACCAAAAAACTTCCAAATCATCCAAGCAAAGGCCATACAATGACAGAGATAGCGCGATCTGCAGTATCGTCGTATTCTTCTCAGGCGTCGCAGAAAGTTTTAGCGCTGAGGTCAATCACATTTAGGTGTTTGAAGTGGCCTGTTAGTACGCCCGTCTGCAATGACGTCTACAAAATGCCGGAAATTCCATTCAGTCGCTGGGAATAATGCGCTTGGTCTGTCTAAATAATGGGGAGTCATGCCAGGTGTACGTTTTTAGTTTTATTAGACAAAAATATTTTACTATCTTAACAATCGTGCGTAGGATTGTCTTATGGACAATCTGATTGTTTAATTAGCCAAGAAAACTGGTATTAAAACCATGGCTCTAATGTAAGCTTAAACCAATGGACCCAGCACGTTGGTCACGATCTTAAGATCATTAGGGCAGACACATGCCTACCTAACTTCAATTTTAATTTTATCTGATGCTTATCTTCATTTCATTTTGACTTTTTTTGATTATTCTAAAATTTTCACAGCATCAAGGCTCACAGAGTACTAGGTTCAATCCCCAACCAATTCAACTTTCGTTAGAATTTAGCTCTAGCCCAAAGAGTCTTCGAATTCGAAACTGAGCACATAGCAACAGTGGATCCTTACGTCTAATTTGGCGCAGCCAAGTGGAAGAAGTTGTGGAGCAGACATCGAGCTAGTTGGAGACGCTCGTTAGTTGAGGCCATGGTCGTTTCCGAACTATCTCTTAAGAATAAGCCCCAGAAGGGTCATCATTGTTTATCCGAGATAACATCGAACACTTAGTAGGATTAAAGATTGAAGCCCATACAGTGCAATTATGTACTGTTCGCGTACATAACAAACACCACCCATATAACGTGTCGTCCATTTACTGCCCACCGCGCAGTAAAATTGAACAATATGAATATGAAAACACACTTCTTAGTCTCGGTCCAAGCTTTATAATTGATGGAGATTTCAATGCGAAGCATTGGGGATCAAGATGCATCTCCCATAGAGACCGAATGAAACTTAGTTGCGACTTTTGCTCGCTTTGCTTTGACTTACACAGCTCAGATTATTCTGGAATTATATGCTCATACATTAACTTATCATCGCACTTATCATCGCACTTATCATCGCACGAATTGGTAAGCATTTAGGAACTACTTGAAAAATGACGTTGAACTCATGATACCGCTGAGAACCCCATAAGTTTTAGAGATTGAACTTGACAACTAGTGTGCCGCATGGAGCAGTACCCCAAGTGCAAGAAAATCGACGTTTAAACACGTACTACGCTACCTACCATAATTTAAAGAAATGGTTAAGGAAAAAAGGAAAGCACGCAAGAAATTGCAACAAATTAGATCGCAGCAGCATGAAACTCGTCTTCACCAATTGTGTAATCTGTTGAAGGCGAAAATCAACGCGTTTAAAAATAGTAATTTAAGTGAATATCTAGCAAACTTATCTGCGAAAAAAACGAGACTAACTATTCACCCTAGAAAGCGGTAAAGGGATTAAAAAACCTGAAATACATAACGCTCCAATCCGGAAGTATGGAAACGAGTGAGCGTAAGAAGATAAAGAGAAAGCTAATCTCTTCGCAGATTACTTGGAGGAAACGCTTGAACCATTCGACGGTCAAACGCTCCCTGCCAGCTTCAATGGACCTGAGGTATATGACGACAATTACATCGTGAGAAGTGCTAACTTACCTGACCTGAAGGAAGAAATAAAAAACTCAAGCAGAAAAAAGCTTCTGGCTACGATATAATTACAGGAGAAGTTCTTAAAGAGCTACCTAAGAAAGCCATTCTTAAGCAACTCTACCCAATTAATGCCGCGCTTAGACAAGAGCATGTGCCTAGTCAATGGAAAGTGGCCGAAGTTATTATGGTACCAAAACCCGGGAAACCACCAACAGATCTTTTATAAACCAATTTCACTTTTCCCGATAATGTCTAAGGTTTTTGAAAAAAATCTGCTTAGAAGTTTAATTTTAATTGTGGAAGAAAAACGGCTTATTCCAAATCACCAATTTGGTTTTAGAAGTAAACACTCATGATATGACTGATAGAATCTTCCGAGTAAAGCATGGAACTCTCTCTCTCTGATCTTCAGTTTATCCCATCCTTGACGAAACTAATATCCAGCGCCGACTTCAAAGACTAGACAACTTGATCTCGTGCGATAGTCTACACTCGCGCATTCTTGTGGTGTTAACAGGAACTCTTATTGGAGAGTTACCAGTCAATAGTGTCAAAATAATACAAGAATAAGCCCCTTTGGAGACTGCAGAACAATCCCCCTCAAATGCAATTAAGGATCAGCACCGCTCACAACATGAGTGGTTGCTAGAAAGGCTAGAAGCAGGTTCATTCCAAATAGTAGAACTATCAAGAAATCTTGTTTTTTTCAATTTGTCTCGATTACTTCTTCTTTTCAATCTTTTAGGACGCTGCTTGATCCGACTTAATGAATAATGTGCGACTGAGGGCTTAAATCTGATGACTCTTCAGAAGTCTCTGTTTTTTAAGCTTCAAATGACATGAACTGTTTGAGATTATGGCATGCAGATGGAATTTTACATTTACCTCTAGTGATGAACAGTCAAACGTGCTTAATTTAATGAGCCACAGTACATCAGCTCTTCTTCGCCTTCAGCTCGTTCCTGTCTGTGTCTGTAATTTCGAGGTTTCTTTTTTCTAGACTTGGTGGCACAACGAGTTAACCTGGTCCCCAAATTTAGTCACACACGTCAAATCGTACCAAAATTGTTTTGTTTTTCTTTCAAAACATATTTCCTACAACACCAGAGTCAACGGGCCACCATATCCAGATTAACACAGCTTAACCGTGTCCTCGAATGTCCAGCACCCCGAAACACATCAGTGATATGCAGACCCTCTTCAACGGCAAGAATTAAACTCAATCTAAGCCTCATCTGGCATCATCACCTGAGTGTCCTTATTTAACCGACTGTCCCTCCAGTTCCAGGAGATGCCCAGCATTTCCCTGTCACAAAGTAACTCTCACAAATGACTTCATTGCCATAACGACTCCAATAAACTATCACCATCAGGTAAATGTGTGTCAATTTAACAAATTTAAAAGCCGAACCACCCTCCATCCCCCACCCCGGCTGGGGTTGTCAACAGGGATTTAGGTGAAAAAAAAACATTCACTCAAAATAAGAAAAACCCTTTTATTCCCCAGACCCCAGGCCGGGGTGGTGTTGTGTAGCACAGGGTCGGGTCGTTTTAAATAATGAAGTCGCTTTCAATTACCTCCAAACACCTTACTTCATGTCCCCAATATGAAGTCATGCCTGTCCTGATCCTATTTTTAACCCCTCCACACGCCACATACACCACCCCGGCACAGCAGAGGCAAGTCACTTGGCTCCCTCAACGTCCGCTCGGATAAAAATAACAACATCACCCACCCCATGAATGCATGAGCCGTGCAGAGGGCCTGCCAGTTTTCACCTAACAACACATAATCCCTCGTTTCAACATTCCCTTCGGAAAAAAAAAGTCCCGAAAAAGGATCTAATTTTTCACCATATCTCACAACACATCACCATTGTCCTTTCAATTGTTTTCCTTGCCTCTGCATCCACCGCCGGAAAAGGGTTCTCGTGAAATAATGTATTTTTAACTCAACACCGGTGAACACTCCTCCCTGAAAGGACACTCCGGACGGGGGGATGAAAGTGCCGCTCAGTCGAAAAAGGACACAATTTCAGGTTATCCCTTCTAATTATGATCAAAATCTCCAGCTGAACCTCACCTGCCTTGCAAAAAAAAAAAAACCCCGCCTCCTGGGCCACCACTCGACAAGGATTTGTAGCTAAATTGAGAAATACATATACTTGTCATCGCAGGCAGCACGAGGTGGCAGCCGGGTGGCCTCAATGGCTGCGATGATGGTAGACCGCAAATCCATTTCATGTTACTCGAGTCGATGGATCTGAAAGGATTATCTAGTTCATTGAGCCCAATTGAAAGTCAATCACATGGCTTTCAGGATAAAGCGTTTGGGGCTTGTGCCTTACATCGCCACACCACCATGGAGACAGCACACAAAGAGAGCAGAGCAGAATACGGGCGGCCGCTGCCTCTGTGGTGGGAGGTGATGCCGTCGTGAAACGTGGCGCTGTATCGTGCTTATAATCGTCCGGTCATTTGAAGCGTTCAATTCTATTCTAATCGTGACACCACCACTCGGACATGTCCTTCTCTCTCTGTAAGAACAAATATGTGGGTCGTGATACTGCGACATCGATAAAGAGGCTGTGCGAGAGTCCGTAGCCGGCTTCATTCACAGACTGCCACAGAAAGGAGCAAAAAAAAAAAAGTCGATAAATCCGACTTGAATGCGAATTGCTGAGGGATCCTCCCACAGCGCAGGAGGAAGTCAGAAAAATTCAATTCCAATTGAATGTCTGACATATCTTCTGGTTCATTGTTGGCCACGATACGGGAGAAGACCCAAGGATACGGCCGGCCAGAGCCGGAGCCAGAGCCAAAGCGAAAGCCAAAGCCGTAGATTTGAATTTGTAGCCGGTTCCTTCCAAAATTGAATGAAGCAGTTTTCCGAAAAAAAAAAAAGAAACTGTATGACCAGAGGCCGTCGCAATGGAGGGAGGGTAATTGCGGATGAAAATAAGGGACAAAATTGAAAATAATGTCACTGTTTTCGTCTCTTTGTCGGACTTTTGATTGGAGATTCGAAGGACGAGCGTCAGACATCAGGCAGGCTTCGAGTTCGAATGTGAATCCTTTTCAAAAGAGGCTGCTGGATGTGCTGTTGACCGGAATGAAGCGTTTTCTATGTTATTACGTGTCAAAGGATGTCAAATTGGAATTCGAATAGGAAATTTGACCATTTGTTCCGCCAGCGGGCGTGACAATTTCAATGTTTGTCGGTTCAGTGGAATATGAGGATGATTTTCGACGTGCATGTCGGTGGGGGTGGGCGGAGGAAAAGTTTGCGAACAAAAAAAATTCAATTGTGAGGGATAAATGGCCAATTGTGGTGTACGAACCTAGGCATGATTGCTTGTGAGCATTGATTTAGGGGATACTTCAATCATTTATAATGGACGGGGATCCTTTCGCACTTATTGAGAGTGTGTGGTGATACGGCAATCAAATTGGTGCGAGCGATGGTTGGGTACTCGGTGGATGTGGGCTTCTGACGTCCGTTATTTGTGACCTTGGCTAAAAGGCTGGTGATGAGTATTGTATGTACTTTGTTTGTGAATACCGATTACATGCGGGAAAGGGTCTGGGGGGAGTGTTTGGCTATATGGAAATCCGTCTATTTCCGCCTTAGGGTGAATCTTCACGGGACCAGAAGAAAATGGTACAAGATAATTCCTATGCGGGCGATGTTGGGATTGCATCCTCTCAAAAATATAGGATTATTATAAGGGATATTAAGCAATGGGCAGTCTTCGAACTGGTAGAAGCGACTGAGGAATGCGGCCTAGGCGTTGGGCGCTACTCCAAGGAAGAAAACAAAAAAATCGCTGTTTGGCTCTACAAGAATATGTGTGTGTTGAGAAGCAATATTTTTGTACGTCTCTGTTGACATTTGTATCGCACCATCCCGTCGAAAGTCCACCGGCTTACTTCGCTCCGTCTGCATCGTACCACCGACCATCGGAATATCTGCAAAAACGATGAACGCACCATCGTACACATACACCCACGTATTGTCATCACTGTTGTACACGGAATTGAGTGCCGGCGTGTATGAATTATGCACCAATGCAACAACAAATACTGCTCGTAGCCAAGCACATACACTTGATAGAGACATTAATTGCAAACTGGGCGAAAGAGTGCACTAGGCAGCGTTTGAAGGTACCCGCGGACCACTTAGCACAAACTCCTCCTGAGTCCTGAACGCAGTCATTTATCTTCCGCCCCTGGACTTATTTCGTAAAGAATCCGCGCAAGCAAGGCGTTCAAAATGAAATTTGTGAGTATGTGGAAAGAACTCGGCTCTGCACACACTACTATCCTCGGTATATATGGCTAGATCCTAAATAACTGAAAATAGCGAGTCCATAATACCTAAGCCGCTCTTCAAAAAAAATGTTATTATCCAGTATCCTTACAGATTATACTAGAAGTCTGAACACGATCCGCTTACTGGTCGTGTACCAATTTTCACAACCGTGTGAGGGCGGGTGTCTTATGTAAGCGCGTTGAATGATGTTCTGTACAGGCTTACAAGCTCCATAATAGCAAGGATGGATATCGACATCTCTTCCGATAGCCAAGCAGAGCGCCAATGAACTTGTAAAAAACATGAACAGAATGAGTAGACAGAATCTTAACACCCGACTAAACCGAGCACTGTCTTGATGAAACATCACTCCTTGATCGTTTCTGCTTCAAGTAATATCAATTTGAGCCGAAGGGTTTGAGATCTGAGTAGGTTTCCGAGTTTGACATTCCCAAATTCATGTCTCAGTTATCGAATAAAACGCATCCGAATATACCACATTTAGGATTTCGATGTAAAACACATGCAATGCGCAATGTGAGCTCGTGTTTGAGTTAATATCGGTCAGAAAGCCGAAAGCAGTGATCCCAAGGTCAGCCTTCGGAAAAGCGTTTAAACGGCGTAGTGAGTATATACATTACATAGCTCTGATCTATAGTAATGGTTCTTTAATTTATCTACCGAATTTGATTCTAATACGTGGTGACCCGCGTATTTGTGATATATGGTATGTGGAATCCTTGGTCTGTACGACAAAAAATAATTTTCACTACCTCACCTCTTTCGAGTAATGGACAATGCTCAAAGAGTACTTCTATATACAAAAAGTTTCTCAAACTAAAAATAAAACTGCAGATTTATTTCAATCGTCAAAGAATATTAGCTCGCATGACATGATTAGATACTGAGAAGGCCTTAGCCCAACCTAAGTTAACACAGCGTACTTAAACCTGAACCCACTGGAAGGCAATAGTACGTTACAGTACTTGTTTGCTGACACAGTTTATTCAGGAGCATACACTTTCCCACGACAGCAAAATAGTATCACCTCTCACTGGGATTACGCGCTAACATGAAAGTGATGATGGACTATGGGAACGGCGGCTTGCTACATGAAACGAAGTAGCTCTGTGCTTAGTCTAGGTTTTGACTTGTTATTGATCGGTTCATAAACTAGACAAAAATAACATTTTGTTTCCGGAGCAGTGATCCTGACCATTGAGAGGAGGCTCAGCTGAATTTTGGCCAGTAACCGATGGGTTATGTTCGCTTTGAGAACCTCACAATAAAATGTCACTAGAAAAGGGCGAATGTGATCAGAGCCCAAGGATACTGGTGGCCAGTTCACATCGCTTCCACTCTTACTGCAAGGTTGGTTGGTGTCTATTTTAAACAATTCAGGCCAAAAGAAGTTGGTAAACATCGACCTATAGCACGCCCCGTTGACGGTGATAAGCTGACCAAATTCGTTCTTGAAGAAACATGGGTCGATCATATCATTCCCGCACCAAATAGTGACATTTGAGGGATGCGTTAGACACTGCTGGATCTCATGTGCATTGATATCGTCCCAAACTCTACATTTTGTGTGTTGACCTACAAATTCATCCAGTAATTGACTTCAGAACGCCAATTTTGATAAAAAAAAAAAAATTGACATTTGCATGTGTTATCGAACGCTCTGTTCGTCCATGGTTGCCTGGCAAAGCAGACTGTTCAAATGAAAGTCAATGTGGCAAATTAAGCTCTAGCACTATAGCTTCTAGCAACGGTCAAAGTTCGGAATTTCTAGCGCGATCTCTGGCTTGCTGTCTCCAGTTTCGCACACCATATTGGTTGACGGCGCTACCTTAAACGCGATCGTCCTCTGTTGCATTGGACCATAGGTTCGGCTTCGAAGATTCTTCGGTCCGGAGCTGAGTTGTCCAAACACTGTATATGGCCCAGCCACCGTAGGCGTTGGATCCGTAAATGCCTGGCCAGGCTCATGTCGCTGTACAGCCCGTATAGTTCGTGGTTAATTCTTCTCCTCCAGAGCCCGTCAAAACAAACAGGACCAAAGATAGCACGCAGAACTTTTCTCTCAAAGAGACCAAGGACTTCTTCATCCGCTTTCGAGATCGTCCATACTTCAGCGCCGTATAGCAGGACTTTGATGATCAGTGTCTTATACAGAGTCAACTTGGTTCCTCGAAAGAGGGCTCTATTACTCAAATGCCTCTTGAGTCCAAAGCGGTTGGCACGAGTTATCCTACGCTTGATGTCGGTGCGGATGTTATTTGTACAAATTACTGCGGAGCCGAGGTAGGTGAAGTACCTCGAAGTTATATCTGTTCTTTGTGGCGCTCTGTCCAAGACGTCGTTGTTGTGTGTCCTTTCTTAAGACTGCATGGACTGTGTCTTGCCCTCATTTACTTCCAGAACCATTTTAGCAGCTTCCATCTCAATGTTAGCTTGTTAGGCATTATCAATTCTACGGACTTCTGAAAGATCGTGCCTCTAGTGTTGGCGTGTGAGTTTTGCACGATCTTCTCCAGGAGAGATAGAAGGTCTCGGTGAGTTCGCTACCGAACTTGATCTAGCATCGAGAGTTCTCCTTCGTTATCCTGCACAACCCGACGAGTTTGGCAGGAATGTCAAAACTAGACATGGCGCTGTATAGCTCGTCTCTATGCACACTGTCATATGCGGCCTTGAAATCGACGAACAGATGGTGATTGTCGATTTGCACTTCTTGGGTCTTTTCCAGGACCTGCCATAGTGTGAAGATCTGGTCTATTGTGAACTTTCCTGGCCTGAAGCCACACTGATACGGACATATCAGATTATTAACGGCTTCAGGCGGGTACACAAAATGGCAGAGAAGATCCTGTAGGCGATCATAAGGAGACTAATCCCTATCGACAAACCTGCATCGCCTACTAACATTTTGGCCGCTTCTTTGATTGTCAGAACTTCCACTGCATCACCATCAGGAATTATAATTCGCGTTTGTAATCCTTAGCCACTGGAGAAGCCACGAAATCTTAAAACACGAAACGCCACTCTCTTCTTACTCATCCTTGGTACAACCATCCATTACCCAACTTTCGCAAGACCAGATCACAGAATATAAACCAAACGATCTTTTATGTCACAGAGGTACAGTAATTTACTCCCTCTTCCCATCTAATGGCTGAGTTGATGCAGTTTACTCTAATCACTCCGAAATCCTCCAGAAAATGTAATTAACCCTTCATCACGCTCAACCCTCCCACAAAAGCAGTAAATAAGCCTTCCCATGAATTAATCCGACCACAAACTGACAGTGCATCCGTAAGTGAGTAATTCATCAATATCCGTAGATAAATGACACGCCATTCATCTTAAGAGCGCACTTCACACGCTGAGGTCAAAAGGACACACGAGACATGTCCCCAAATCAGTCATCGACAAGCCTTCTCATTTCAATCCGAACACCAACGTGACAAAAATTGTTGACGCATCTATTTCGGTTGTCCCCACGCCCATTGACACCGATTTCAACCAAAAACCCTTCTGTTCCAAATGATGTCTATGCTGCCCGTGGAGGACAAACATCTTATTTCCTCCTGGCAGCGTCCGCAACTCATTTTCATTCACAACTCGACCAAAGCCGAGAAAAAAAGGAAAAAAACGCTGACTGATGCCCATCATTACTCGGAGCAGACCGTCGAATGTCATCAAATAAACCTCCACACCCCAATTATCCGCCGACACATGTCACCCAAATAACTGCCCTAAGTCACCACTAATCCAAATGGCCCAGTCATTTAGTCCCCCACCCGCCCGACCGCCTGGTTGGTTTCCGCACCTTTTCTCGGAGTCGTCATGCCGCCACCGTCGACGTCGCCGGATCAGAGTGAAGAATGATTTGTGTTCTTTTTTTTCCTCGCTCTCACCCTGGGAGGAAATGTTATAATAACAAACGCCAGGACCATCTCCCCGCCCTCAGAAGGGGGATGTCCACTATTTGTTCACATCCTTTTGGCGCTAATGCCTGCCTTGCTCCGCCGGAGACTGGTGTAAATATCAGCGTTTACTACGAGCCCTACATCCATTCTTTTCATTTATGACAGCCACCCCAAACCGAGCGGATGTGTAACACTCCCCCACAGCCAGCACTGCATTGTACTTGCTGCGAAGCCTCTTCGAATGAGAGAGATCCCGGCTCCCAGATAGACACAGAAAATTGACTCGTTATGCTACAAATGTACGGATAATATAGTGAGCTAGCAGAATCTGCTCAATTTGCGGGGGGCTGGGCAGCTGGGGAGAGATTAAGTGCCATGTGTGCCACCGTCATATATCACTTGTTGTGGTGGCGGCAGCGGTGTACACGACGCACACACACCCCCACGCTGACGGTGGCCGGTTGACTGACTACACGTCGACTTCTGCTGGTCACACAGGCTCTGCAGTTTGAGTCGTTTGTGTAATCGATGTCAACTACCCAGAGTGATGTGCAGGCCACCACCCCCTGCTCGGTCTGCCGACATAGACACCGTGTGTACATAATAGAATCTGGGATAAGGGAGAGCTGAGCAAAAATTTCAATTGTTGCCACTGCGTCAGCAGTGTTACATGATGCTGATGATATTGATGGCCAGGATACTACATCGGGCTGTGGTGTGGTGGCCGTCGGTCGGTTTTTTTCCCTCTCTGGTCGGTGGGAGGTGTGAGGTTGAGTGTAAATCAATATTTTTGTTAAGCACAGATTAGGCCGCTGGTCCAGCCAGACTGGTTGTTTCCGGCTTCATTCTTTTTTTCCACACCCACCACAACGAACCAACGTGTGGATTTCTGGTGGTGACTTAATTGATTGATACACGACGTCAGTGGAATGTGTGTTGGCCGTCTAATGCGTTGGCCGGATGTGGTCATTTGTTGAGAGAAATGTGAGCGATTCCCTCTTGTGTGGCTAAGTGCCTTCGAGTTGAATGGGCTATGCGTTCCCATGGCGATGGGCCATCGAGAGTAACAAATGTGAAGTTAATTTCCTATGTGGTTCTTGGGTATTGAACTGTGTGTGTGAGGTACTTGGCTTTGAATAATGAATTGTCATTTAGGCCTCTGGCATGTGACAGATATTGTTGGACATTTGCTGTCAGTTTGAATGAATAGACTGTTGACAGTGTCGTATTGCCCTTGTCGCTGGGCTAGTTTAGCATTTAAATTGTTTAAGCACTACAGTGGCTTAGTGACAGAGGTTGCTCGAACAAGTAAACGCATCTTGAAGAAATGTTGGGAGTGCAATGATGAACAGCCGAAGAGAGATTGCTATTTCTTCTCTCGTACAGCTGCCTTATGTCTCTATTCACAAATTGGGTTCAAAGATGTCAAAGAGCATGTCACGGATGAGAGACACTGTGAAATTCCATTTCTGTATTGAATTTGATTTCAATTACGACTCACTGCTTGTTCATAAAAAGAGAACCCTTTTGATTTCACTAACAACTTCCTCATTCGATCTCGAATTGCTTTTTCGCAAACGAGATGGCCCACACAAGTGGAAAAGGACATCAACCAACTTTGTGTGTGCAGCTGTTGGGAGCTGGCGACGGATCATGGCCCAGGTCCAACTCTGACTGTAGCGCCAACCGAAAAAGAAGAACAGCCTCCTCATTAGATCTGTTTTTGACTGAATTCTCACGCAACGAGTTAAATGATCACTATCCAAGCCAAATGTGTCTCTCGCATGCCACACAGAGGTTACTATGACACCCTACAATCAATTGCCAGGCATAACAAGTTGAAATTGGACCTTATCCGTGCAAGGAAATTATCCTTTTTAGTAAGGACAGCATACCATAAACAACGAGGTCTCTTATTGGTCCGCTGCGATCATTAACAAATTGAATCTGTGCCAAGACAATTTTTGTCGGCTATGTTTTGAAGAGGATGAAACTCCTGAGCACGTACGTGTGATTGCCTGGCACTAATCTGGTTAAGGGAACGTATGGAAGCATAGGGAGACACTCACTCACTTAATAACTCCACTACGAAAGACTTAATAGCTTTCATGAGGGAAGCAGCAGGTCTACTCCAACCCTGCCATACAACAGATCTATTCCGGTCGCGGTGTCATTCCCTTCACTGCATGGGTTGTACAAAAGAAATAAAAGTGCCACAAGGTAGTAACATAGGCACTATATTATTTCTAAAATTCATGACAACTCCTTTCGTATCCGGTAAACATAGTTAGTGTGCCGGCATATAATGTTCAAAAATATTAAACGTATTGATGACTGCAACTAGCTGAAGTAATACAGCTGCTCAGCTCAGAGTCCTGATCTGAACCCCTTTGAAGACTTGTGAACTGATGTTAAAAGGAGCTTAGGATCAAAATCCTGCAAAAATTCGGAAGAATTATTTCAGAATATCCAACAAGCTTGCAGAAATATTCCAGTAACACGATGTCAGGACTAGGTAGCTAGTTAACCAAAACGCTGCTCAGCTGTTATTGCTAACAAGGGGTTTCCGACAAAGTATATTAATTCAATAAATGACGTGAGTATAAAACTTTCTTTTTTTTACTGCCGCAAGGCGGGTCACCGTTGAATTCATCAAGCAAAGGGATACCATCTGCACTCGTCAGACCTATGCTTGAATACCCTGTAGCAGTAGTTTGAAATTCTGATCTTACAATACAGCTTCACAACGTACTTCGTTTTTAATTACAATAATAAACTACTTTCGTTTGCCAGCGTAACTTGTGGCACTCCGGTTCAACCCAGATACAGAATTAAGGGTGAAGCTGTCTACGGCTGTAAGTACTGTCTGTCTATGTGATGATGTCGACATTTTTTTTGAAAAGATTTCTATCGTGACGCAATTAAGGCTTCATTTAACGCGAAGAGTTCAGCTGCGAAGATTGTGAACATTGCGTATTGTTCCCATCCAAACTTTTAACTTCAATCCACCTGTGTACAGGCCCGGTCCATTCAAATTGGGACCCCGTAAAGGCCCAATGTTTAGCCCCTTCTTTATTTTTGCCAGTTCAATTTAAGAAGCCAACTTTTCTTGCTTAGCTTTTGCAATTTATATTATTTCAGAATGTTTATAAGGGCTCACCAGATTATTATTTTGAACACCTTGAAATTCGACCTGTATGGTTTTATAAACGAGGATACTACAACTTACACTTGCGACTTTACACAGTTCTGTCCGTGCTAGTACCATATATAAGACCTACCAAGACCATTGACAAAATAGGGCATAATAAACGGACAAAATAGGGCATTTGAGTTAAATGTTTGAAGTTGCTCAAA
This sequence comes from Eristalis arbustorum, assembly GCA_916610145.1. Lineage (NCBI taxonomy): Eukaryota > Metazoa > Arthropoda > Insecta > Diptera > Syrphidae > Eristalis > Eristalis arbustorum. The sequence continues at coordinate 103,115,291 of OU744316.1, read as the reverse complement.
TCTTTGTAGAATTTACTGATTGACTTGGTAGCAAGTATAGTCATTTTGGACAGCGGTGTGGTGAGCTTCTAGAAATTTAGACGGTATTTCAAGACTACCAACATTAGAGCAATGCGCTAAGTGTTTTGAATCACGGTCTATGTTTTGAGTGAAGCGTGCAGATTTTATTTCTGAGGGCTGTGTACCACTTTTTGGCTTCATCATCTACCTCCACCGTCATCATTTAAATATAATAATTCAAGCATACGACAATAGATTCATTAGATTATCCGTATGTTCGACTTTTTCCAGCATATCTAGATGCCTCGTTCCGCTTCTTTTCTTTTAGTTCTTTAGCTTGTCTTGCAGCTGTACACTAAATCTAAATTTACAACTAAATCGAATTTTACAAACCTGGTAGTTTAATTTTGTTCAACTTTGAGTTTATTTATTATTGTTCGTAATGCCGAGGAAATTTCTGCCCTTAGAACGTCCATCACCAAGAAACCAAAACGGTTGACTCCATGGCATTCATAAAATTGATACAATTTATTTGGTCCAGTCTCCATTTGCGTATGGGATCAATTGTCGATCAGTGCCAGTAGTACGTATCAAAGTGGGCCAAAATTGGTCTAACTTTACTTTCGATTTCCCTAAAAACCACACTTGATTAACCTATATATAACTATCCCCTATACATTATAAGATAAAGTTTACTCAGGACTTAAGGTCACCAAATCAAATGACTTATGAGACCGGCGATACATAAAGGGTCCTAACGGCAACTGCGCCTTCCATTGTTGATCGAGAGCTGCCTTTCATCAGTTGCCTTTCATTCGAGACAGGAACCATCGGTTGCCAAGGGCGGCTCTTCATGGGAACTCCACTGCGAATCCACAGCGCTTGTTGGTAGGTCTCGTCGGTTTCACGTTTCTTCTACTCACACTCGACATAATAAAACGGGCCTCTTGTATGAGATGGTAGGACTCTCTTTGATGCCCAATCGGCAATGCAACCGCATATCATAGGCGTTTGTGTGCGACGTCTGTATGCATACTAGAGAGTCACTCACTTTATTTCTGGTGTGCTCCGGCGTCCCTTACAAAAACTCCTCTTTTTTGACTGGTGCGGCTTTCTGACATTGGACAGTAGAGTGTTAAGGTTTGTCGTGGGTCAATAGATCGCCCGGTAGGGAACCTCGTGCCACTTATGATCACAGTACGACCGGTCTCATAAGCAGTGACGGATCATATGAAACGACGACGACATTATTGGATTACACTCTAGAAATGCTTGCCCATTAAAAAAACATCATCTTCGGCAATGAAGTGCAAAACTGGTTAAAAGGCTTCGACAACAAATATAATACGCCATAGTAACCAGACGAAGAGGCTCGTGTGCTTCAATAAACACTAATCTATCGACTGTGTGCGTTTGTGGTGTGGTTTTAATTCCGATGGTTCATTTCATTGGGCCATATTTTTTGTTGACGAAAACGACCTTCACGTTACAGTCAATGGCTCTGTTGCATGGACTAGACATCAACAAAACGTAAAGCGACTTAGTGGAAACTCAATTCGATGAACGTGTCACAGCGAGAAATGGTCGCTTCGATTGAACAAGTAGATCGTGTGGCTTAATACCTTCAATATTTGTTTTATAGGATCACGTTTAATCAACAATGTCGCCGTCGTTAACAACGCATAGTAAGACCATTCCTATGACAATGTGTAGACGACTCATCGAATGTTTATTCTACCCTGACCTTCTGGTTAATTCTGTCTCAAGGCCAACAAAAGCCTAATTGACGTTTCCCTCGAATATATCACTCAGCGTTACGCACGTATCCTATGCTAATTTAATTGTGCACTCAAACGAACAGAAGCCAAAGCAGTACGTTTCAAGTTTAAGTTAATTAATAACAAACCATCTTCTTGTGCTCCTCGCTCAATTACTTTAAATTACGTGGTACGCCAGGACCGAAGACACAAGTACAGATTTTCTCGCAAAAGTTCACTGATGGCATGCGATTTTCTCAGTAATTCGTAATTACAAGCGTGCCAGCACATATGTGTGTACAAGTGTCTGGGACGTAGGGAATTAAATGACTGCAAGGGCGTACAAGTGACTACAAGCGAAGTACAAGCGACTGCAGGCAAGGAGAATTTACAGTCGAATTACTTTCAACCAACTTAGCGAATCACTCGAATGTTATGGATAGATTGGTTGAACTCGAACTAGCGGCAATTTGATTAGGAGGGAAATTACTTGTGTGTTTGATTTTCTAAGAAAGCGCTCCTTTTAGTGACGCTGGTAGGTTTCTTGGAAGCATTGTTTGGAGAAGCTCAAGCTCCTGCACTCCTTCAGTTCACTTCCGCTGCTTAAGAAATGGCGCAAAATGTTTCGCTCCACTCTTCTTCGGTTTCGATTGGTTTGCGTTAATTTGGAAATTCAATCACTTTACTAGTCACGTTCAGTCAGCCGAAGCAATGCCACGTAAAGCGATTAAATTCAAACCTCTGTGTGCCTCTGTGTACACATCTGCCGATCAAGTCTCCAGAACATCAGTACCAAGACTAAACGCTAAATAACTCTTGCCAACCGCAATTGAGTAGTAGAGCCCTCTCTCGAAGGACAGCGCTAATTTTATATAAGTCTCTGATCATCCCGGTCCTGCACATCCCTAACCTAGACTATCTCAAGAGCGGATGAAGAAGCTCTTGGTCTGTTCGAGAGAAAAGTTCTGCGTTCAATCTTGTGTCATCTTTGTATTGATGGTTTCTGTGCGACATGAGTCTATTTAGGCGTCTACGGTTCCTACGCCTATGGTGCTTAGGCCATGTAGAGCGCATGAAGAGTCCCAGTATCAGAACCAGTGGGACAACGCAATAGAGACAATTTTTGGTGAACTATATCTTCATAGAGATAAATGAAAATACTTTTTTGCCCGATTTCAAAGCACAATGTTATCCGCTGGTTTAGCTAAGTGTATGGTTTCGTCTTCAATGTCTCTTAAGTTACACAGTGAAAACTACATATATACTGATACTGAGTCAAGCATCGGATCGACACTTAAGCTCGCACTGTGAAATCGGGCATTAGGGCTTAGTTTGATTATTTCTTCTTCTTAAGTGTAACAAACAATGAACGTTCAGAAATTATAACATTTCGGAAATTTGAACTAACCGAGGAACAAAGTGCTTCCAATTTCAGACCGTCCACTTTAATTAAAAAAATAGTTAACAAGTCACTGTGACTCATGCAGTTATGCGCCAATTCATAGTAATCTAAAATCGACTGTAAGAGAATTTATTCTATATAATAATATCTGTGGCGCTACAGCCAGTCGAGGCCCAGGGCCTAGCTTCTCAGCAACCACTCGTGCCGTGCGTGCTATTGTTCTCTCACGAGTGGAAGGGACCTACAATTTTATGCCGACTCCGAACGGCCAAGTTTGAGAAGCTTTTTCTAGACAGGAAATACTCTTTGAGCATAGTGACTCGAAAGAGGAGGTTGTTTTCGTCGCACAGAGCAGGAATCGAACCTACGACGTCGAGGTTGGGGTCGATGCACATACCCAAAACGCCACAGGCCACCAATTTATTCATTCAAGTAGACTTCTTGCTAACCATAGTAGGCTATAGGCATGAAGTCGACTTTAATCTTAAAATGTTCCGAACCTCATTAAAAACCGTGAAGTTGGCTTGAATGCGTTTGACACAAATTTCAGAATTCAAAACAGAAACACATGAAATATTTTGACATTTGGGTTTTTTCGACGAATATACTCTGCATAGGAAAGACGAATGACAATATGTATGAGTTGTGACAATTGGACTAGATATTGTGATCTTTCTGTGTGAGAAATCAATTCACGCTTCAGCATATATGTTGCAGTGTAGCAGTAAGTGAGAATGGCAGATCTGCTTCTGTAAAGAGTACTGAACTACCGACACCCAAATAAACTGGATGCCAAGAGACTCGGCCACTTCATTAAGAGATAGGCTGCTATTCAGGGAAGTCTTTGAGTTTAATGCCTAACGGAACAAAAGAATGTGGTCCATAATTAAATACTCCCCTACTTCGAATATTAGTGGAAAGACCTGTGAAAATGTGTATGACATGACAGAAGGACGAAACCCAAAAAAGATGGGAAAGGCTCAAGCAAACATGAACCGTCTTTCATGCAACCCCCGGGCACAAGCTATTCGAACTGATACCGTATTGGTGCCTTTGCCCGACCAAAGAAATGCACTGGCAACTGCGACGTGTAACACGAATCTATTCATCGGCATCACTAAAAGTGAATCATCGCCAAGAACATTCAACCCTACAGCCACTTGAGTGGAAATTGCATCCTTACATGAAGGATACGCTGCCGTTCATTACGACAACTTAAGAAGGGAGCAGCCTCGTTAACACTCCCCAGCATGCACTTCAACACCATTGCTATACCCTGTTAAACACGATGTAGGATGCCTGCCTTGCCTTGTCCTTTACCAGTTCACTTAATTGAAGAGTCGCAGTGTTCCAGTTCTATGGACTTCATCTCATTAAATCCTCTTTTCATCATTTTCACGCTCACCCCATCCGAAGCCCAAACATCTGGGTACCCACTCCTGATTGAATTCAACCCAACCCAACTCAACCAACAAAAAAAAAATACATAGAAGACACTGCACCTCATGCACAAGTGCAAGAGTCTTCTTTTCGCAAAGATCCTTTCTGCCAGGATGGCTGCTGTATATACAGCCTCCAATATCCTCATAAACTTCCGCTGACGTTTTGAACTTTTGAAAATTTGAATAAACTTCTTTCTCCTCGTCTTTGTTCTCAATATTCACGGAGGCGCTTGCTGCACAGGAAATATGGGTTAATTACCAACTTCCCAGCGTGCACCTTCAAAAAACGATCCCAACGCCGACAATCTACTCACAGACACATCCGCATACACTACCACTCTGGCTAGGGGAGGGTGGGAAATAGCAAGTTCAGAAACTGCAATTAAATTGGCAATTTCTCTCACGTCCTCTGACAAGGAAGAGTCCCTTCAAAACACGTCCTTTTGCACGCCTCGACCGGCACACAAGACACTCGGTGCGCAAGTAAAACTCCAAACCGGATATAGCTGACTGGGGGTCGTCGAGAATAATCAACACACACACACACCCGCACCCACCAAGGGCACACGAAAAAAGAAAGAGGACGACACCCTCGTCGGAACAAGAACACTAAAGATAACATGCCTAAAAAGTGGGAGACCAGCAAGTGCTGACACAAGTTCCGAAAGCGAAACTCCAAGGCACAACTCAATAAAAAACATGCCAAAGTGCGCGGTGGTGACGATGAGGCGTGGCAAGGGCGTGAGTCGCTTTGATGAACACAGAGCCGTCGAGTGTGTTCGTCGATCAGTGCACTGGACGTTCCGCTTTGGCTGCCGGCCAGTGCTGTCTGTTTGTCATTATCTCGGAATTGCCAGTTTTGTCGTTAAATATTAAATAACAATCAAAAAGTTTTCAATGCCGTTATTAGAATGAATGGAAAATGGCCGACAATGGGATGCGAATGGGCAACGCATGGAATCGGCCTTAAAATTTATCGAAGCACTGCGGGCTTCACTTCGAAATGACAACACTTTCGAGATGATTTAACGATTTATTGAACGCACTGGGCGGGGGGTGCTGTCTGTGCCGATAATGGCCAGGACAATTGTATTTGGTGCACGGACATGGTTCTGTGATTGTTTGGGACCGATTAAAACTGCTTAAAGTGCCCACTGGTCCGCTGGGAGAGATACACGCACAATGATACTTTATGAGGGGATATAACACGAAACGATGGCATTTGAAAACTGAGGATGGCATTATACTCGGCAGAAGATACTTTGCTATGAGTAAGTTGAGAGTGGAATTAATCTTTTGTGGAGATGCTCCCTCAACAGGGGGGAGGGTTTTTCTTGTTTGCTTGGAAAGTAATCCCGATGACAGGGGGACTGTGGGGATATGCGGTTGTGCCGGGTGATTGTGATTTAAGCCGCTTGGGAGTTTAATTGTCTACTTAATGCTGCACGCAACTGCTCGTATCAATTTTTTGATAGTCCTCTGGAAAATGTATCGGATTTGTTTCGATCCCTGGTCGATAAACGTGAAGATAAACGTGCGTACTATTTTTGGAGAAATATTTCAAACATTTTCGACGATTGGTTTCGGTTTTTGGTCGATCTCATAACTAAGAGTTATGTTGCTATGAAGTGCGAACTCCATTCAGAACTATGGTATAGAACGATGGCTCATTTTGTGCCTTACCACAAGGAGGTTGGTCAGAAGCACTAGCTCATTTGAACAGGATAAGCCAAGGAGAAACAATATACCCAGGGAATTGGCACTAGAGAGGTGAGATCCTTGCACTATAGATCAACAGCATTTGGGACAGTCCGTCAAGCATTTCTGTGAATCAAACTTACTTGGAACTAATTTGGAATTTACGCCTTGCCTCTGAGCTGGACTTTGAGTAAGCTAAATAATAGGGTTCAATCAGTCAAAATTTCTATCTGTCAATTAAGAAGTATTGCGGTGTTCCCCAAGGTTGTCATTTAAGACCAGTACCTCCTAATAGAGTGATTTTGTATAATTCGCGCGTCTCAAAACTGATTATAAATATCCTCAAGTGTCTGGGATCAAGACACATCACAGGCTGAAGGTATGGAGCAGGAGAGAGGTAGAGGAGGTACCTGTGCGAATTGGCCTGCGGACTGTAGCCAGTGGACAATATTGAGCTGAGAAGAGCATTCCATGTTCGTGTACTGCGGCTGAAAAATTGTTGTTTCTAAATTTTACTACGCGTCCGACAGCAGGATCAAGGGTAAGCTAATGTGTACTTCTAGCGATGGGCGATTGCGAATGAAATTAACAATCAAAAAAATTGGCAATTGTTAAAATTTGAATTCGCTTGTCGATTTTTTCGGTCTCAACAGAAAACATTCGAATAATAATCGAATCGAATTGATTATTCTCAGTATCCCATCGTAGAAATATATGTATTACTCCTTTTTCATATAGTGGCGTCAGTATAAAAAATCAGGAAAAGGCTGTTGCTCCAATAAGAAACTATACCTACCAAAATATTAACATTGGGAACGGAAATACAACCAAACCTCTGTAATTGGAACATCTTTAAATCGAATTTCCTACAATTCAAACCAAATTTCTGAAAAATATTGGTTCCCGTGGCTATTTGAACTTCGGAGGTTCGATTGTATTCTTCATCCGTCTCACCCAATTAGTGAGAGGATTGTACTCTCACTGTCATAAATGTAAAGTTTAAATTGTAGTAGTGAAACGAAATGAAAAAGAGATGGGCGAGAGAAACGGCGAGTACACACAATTTAGTGATCCTTCTCCGACTTGAAGAATCGACGAATCCCCACAATTGAGTAATCTCTCTCTACAAGAATCGAAAATCAACAATCGACTCCGATCAATTTGAATTCGAATAATTGCGATTGCTACAACAATCGCATTATTCGATTGTTCTTATTCGCAATCGCCCACTGCTACTCCTGGGTAGACGTTATTGCGAATGAATTCATGGAGATAAGGGATGCAGGCTAGCTCACTGTTGAGCATCGTATGTTAAAATAGCAATAGAGCATGCAACTACTCGTGTTGTGCGTGAGTTGAAGGAAATCATAGTCTTATGTCGCTCCAGTTGACAATCACACACAAGTATTTCGCGTAATCAGTGAATGCTGGTTGCTTGCCTTTGGGGTTCAAGACATGGTAAATTTTTTCGTTTACATAAGGTCATCTCGCCGCCCATTTTCTGAGTCTAATAACAACTTATCCTGCCAACAATGATGCCAAGTTTAACAATAAGACTCGTAGAATTTGATTTCACTGCTTACTAGCAGTGCTGCCAAGGTAACAAGAACATTAACTCCATCCTCATCTGGAGAAGGAAATTGATTGCCGTCAACAATGTTCTTGGCTGGTCTGCTACTGGGAACAACGTTAATTTATATCCAAGAGGTGATAGAGATGAATGCAAAATTCATTCGTAGTAGACGAAGAAGTCGCTCTGTAAATCTGATGCCGTGCTGGTTTTGCATGCAGCTCATAAAACCGTAATCCGTTCGCCTCCGGTTTTATTAGATCAGATCAATTCATTTGATTACTTCAGTCAACAAATTTTGCATCTTCTTCTCACTGCATCTCGACCGAAGGCTATTTACAGCTGATAACTAACAACATCTGTTCACGGACATGTGTACATTTGCTATTACAGAAAGTCCCTACTCCACTCCAGCCGACAACGCATAATCAACGACAGAAACATCGAACCATATCCCTCCTCCTCCGTTGGCATAGCAAATATTTCCCAGTACCAAGAATTAAAACCAAGACTCAGTCATGAGTGAAAACCTATCTCACCCGACCCTGCCGACCGATCATTCCACTCCCGGCATAAAATTAACCGGCAATGAAATCCAAATGAAATAACCACAATCCGGAGCCAATTAGAACTGTTTTCAAAAACACAACCCACGCTCCTGGTTTCGACTGCAAACACCTGAAACACAATGACAGTCCTCGCACTACAACCCCAGTTAGCTCTTGTTTTAGAAAATGTAAATAAAATTGGGGCACCTACAGTCCCCAACAAGGCAGAATACCAAGAAATGATTCACACAACGTTATTATTCAGTGACTACATGCCCTGAGCCCACTGAACATGGTCATTGAAGTCTGATGCATATCGTGGGATGTGTCTGTACGTACGTATCCTAGTGCAGCCGGGGGAAGTAATTTGCAAAGTGGGCCGATGATATATAACAAAAATATTTTCTTAGGTACCTACATTGTTTCGAAGGCAACCGAGTGCAAAATATGAAAACAATCTCCTCAACACACGGGCCCCAGAATTTCAATTTTTGAACAAGCTTTGGGAATTTTTCCACCCCATTGAGTGCTAGTCACATCTAGAGGGTTGGATTTTTTGTGCGGCTTTGTGGGATGTGATCAAATAATGAAAGTGGAAGGAACGTCGATCTGATCGTCTTGAGGATTGATTCAAAGGTTAGGTAAAAGAAAAAAACACAAGGAAGGGAGAGTCAATAAAACCGCAAGGAATTGGAACATTTTTGACAGAAATGGGTCGAAAATTCATTCCGTCTCTCTGTTACCGTCTACCCTGTTGTGCCAGAGCAATATTTGGAGCCAGGAATGAATGATGAATGAATGTATGGAGCGTCCGGTGGCCGGCCTATCCAGCTTGGCAGCTAATCGGCCGCAACCCGAAGAAAGAACGAGCTGCCTGGCAATAGCCACGTAAGTTATTACTCAGGTTTTGTTGGATCAACATGCAACAGAAAATGATAATTATGATGTTCATCAAACATTTAATTTAAAATTTTAAGATCCATCTAAAATGAGAAATTCTCTAAAATTTTAATTGGTATTTTGCGCGGACCGTGGTGTTGATGGTCTCTGTGTCGACTATTACGCACCTCAGCCTACCGTGTCTAGGCTTACGATTCCCAGCACGACGAAGTGTAAAGGCTATGTCACAACGGCTCATTCGGACGCTCTGACAATGACGTTTCAATTAGAATGCACGTTAACCATTTCTATCAGTCGAAATGGGGCGATCGAACGCTGTCACTTCACAGACCGTATATCGTATGCCAGACCACAAAGTTCTAGGTAGCACCAGTCTCCACTCAGTCTCGCGTTTTAGTGATTATAAATTATTTTTTTCTTAAATTTATTTCTAAGTTTGAATTTTTGGCAAACTGAGGCAGCTATTTGTGCAAGTAATTTATTTTTGAGAGGGATTTTGTTTAAATTGATTCCATACATTCCTTGCAAATTGTTTTTCAAAACATTCGACTTTTCAAACGCGAGCGGTAATTTTAGTATGGAACACTAAGGTTGCTTCCTTTTAGCAGAACATTCTTGTAAAGTGGCCTGCCAGACCCCGAATGCCCGACCGTGCCGTTGCGATATAGCCTTAGAAACTAACATTCTAAAAAGTTGTTCTAAGATTTAGCCTTTTGGAGTCATGAAAACTGTACGTCCCATTAGCTCGTGAGAGAACAATAGCAATACCATTTCAACAGAAAAAGCTGGAACACAACACGATATATGTAGACGTCCATGGTTCGCCCTAAGCGGCCGTCCAACTGTTTGGTATTTGACCACAAAACATGGCATAAACCTCTAGTATGGTCTGGACACGTGCTTAATATATAGAAATAAGGGCGACGCTACAGCTCATAAAGGGCCAGGGCCTAGCTTCTCAGCAACCACTCGTGTTGTGCGTGCTATTGTTCTCACACGAGTGGAAGGGACCTACAGTTTTATGCCGACGCCGAACGGCCAAGTTTGAGAAGCTTTTTCTAGACAGGAAATATTTTTTAAGCATTGTCAGTGACTCTAAAGATTTTATGGAATTCTGGTGCGAAATTGTGGGTGGTTTGGTGGGTTGTCTGTACATTTTTTTTGTTTTTATTCTTTCTCAATATGTAGTATTTCGTTACAAGTAAAATGTTAAATAAATCAAGTAACTTAGAATCAGCAACAAGCAATCTCTAGCGTTTTAGAATTAATTCGTTCTATTTCGAAAATATGGGGTAAGTGATTTCGAAAAAAATACCACACAAATGTACTTCATCACCTAGTTGAAACACTTACTGTTAAGCAGAAGTCGAACAATCACTATTCGCTTTGCCTAATTCCACACTATACATAATAAAAATAACCAGATCTCACTAAATTCCAAATAACTCCGACAGGTGCAAGAACGCGCTGGCAATTTTTCCCCTCAATTAGAAGACACCTTAAGGTATAAACATTAGAGCTGGCCCCTTGCCAGGAACATAAACAAATCAACTATTTAATTTTGGGGTTATCTAGAAACACAGCTACTGAATGAGTGCTACAACTCTCGTTAGCCAAAACACAATAAAACGCATGGTATTACTATTATTATTTGGTCAGAATAAACATGCAGAAATAGATTTCATTTCAAACCCGCTTTCAAAAAAAAATATACCACGCGTACATTTTGTATGTTGTTTTTCAAGCGCTTCAAACTTCACACGCAGTTTCTGAATAACACTCAACTTTGTCACTGTGGACAATTGGTTTGACAGATTGGCTCTGTTTCGTTTTTCTGAAAGCTAGGGTATTTTGCTATAAGTCTAGTGCTATAAGTATGGCCCACAGTGCTCCACTTAAGCTAGGTTTCGCAAGCCCACACTTGTCAATAACAGTTATGGTTGGTTAAAGTTGTCGAAAAAGTACTGGCTTTGTGGCTTTTATTATCGAAGCGCGTGAAGGGCACCTGCAGAGGATGTGTTGTAAATTTTCTTTCTCTTCTTCATCTAAGAGGCTTCTGCTTCTTTTTGGGTGAAGACATATAAAGCAGTGTTCGGTAATTATACCCACTGCAGTACTGATTGTTGATACCTTGAGGAAGAACATTTGTGGGTTTTGGCCTGTGGTGCCTATTTATTTCATGGTGCATTGACTTAGTGTTTGTTAAGAAGATTGAGCTGTAACTTGAAAATTACAAGAGATGTTGGCAACTGACAATGTTAGCGAGCTTGTTAGCTTCGCCATCCATAATGTCTCTTTGGCCTGGCACCCAACACAGGCGAATTTGAAACTTTTCAGATATCTCATCTAGGCATGTGTAGCAGTGCATGAGTACCTTAAACTTTAAGGAGAGCAAAGTTAGTAGTTTAAAGCGAAGAGCCTGTTGTATGTTATAGGTTATGTTGTGTGTGGAATGAAAACGTCTGGGAAAAGAGGTATTGTTGTACAGATGTTTGGTTAATTTGTGTACGCATTTTATGATGTATCCTATAACAGGTGTTTTTGTTTGTACTTTGCATGTTGAGTATTATAGTGCAACTTTATTCACTTGAATACCAAGTTCCTACTACACGTTCTAGAAGAATAGAAGTGTAAATTTTAACATAGAAATAGCAACGCTGTCATAGTAACCGGTGTTCAGAAAAAATGCATATGCGTACTCAACTTTTCATTACTCTTACAGATCTATCACAAGATTCGGAGATGAGAATTCTTCGAGCTATTGTGGGTGTGGCTTCTTCGAACAGAAAGGGCTATGCATGCTTTGAATGCAATTCCATCAGTCAAGCGACCTCTTGGCAGACTTAGGGTTGGACCGAAACAAACACCTCGCCTAAACTACGATGAGTTAGATTCGATGGCGTGGTTCATCATGGAACACGAAACATGGTAATGAGCTAAAAATGTGCCTGATAATTTGTCCAAATGTCATCAAAAGAAAATTCTGGATGTAAACATAGGTTTTGTTAAAGACTAGTTAGGCAACCAGGAAAGAAGATCGATGCACGAAATGTATGCGCTGGCAACACGAAGCCGAAAATGTAGGGTCCCAACGATTGGGTACGCTAAAGTAAGCGAACAACAATGCTCCCGCTTGAATATTCTTTGAGTCCAAACCAGTGGAGCAGCGTTCACGGTGACACCGAATACCGACAAGAGATGAAGTGACAACGATGTCTGATGAAAAAGCCCATGGTCGGAAATTTTGACTTCGGAGAACTGACTCCAAATTGGGTTGATGGTGACAGTGGGATCGTGATCTACACAATATGGCTTGGGATACAAATCTAGATAGTTCTACAGCATCCAGATCTAGTATAAAAGCATGTTGAAGAAGTAAACAAAGAATGCTATCGTTGTGAGGCCTTGCATAGATTACATCACTTGACATAGAGATGGAAACAACGCTTTGCTGAGAGAATGATACAATTTAAAAACATAATTATTAAGCCTACTTGCTCCCTAAGTTTATGTAAAATATAAGGTTAAAATTTCACGTAATGTAAATAAATAAATTCAATGACATGTCGTATCCAAGCTGTCGCAGCACTTCTGACACCCAAAAGTAGCAAGACAGCGTCTAAATCTATCCCATCACGCTTGATCAATGGGCTTGCCCTTCATTTCTTCAAAAGGGGTTGACAATTCACACGCGTCCAAATATGAACAGCCAATGGAGTACAGAGGTGATGACAGGCTGGCTAATGGAAATCAACTGAAGTTGCATTTAAGCTGATTAACGTTAGAAAGCCATTTCCTCCAGACTCGATGGCATTTTGCCTCGATTCCTGTTCGAAGCGTTACGAACGGCACTCTTCCCTTGAACTATGCTCTTACGGCAAGCGCACAGAGTAATGCACTAAGTCTGCACAAAGTGGAACAACGACCCCGGATTCCTTTCACTCCCCCCACCACTCACCAAAGAGCCATACGAAAATCGTCTTTTCCGGCTGTCAACACACAGAAAATACTTCCAAAGGGCAATGTGGTCAGGACGCGATGGGGCCGCTGAAGGTACCACCAAAACCCAGTGCGCACGATAATGCGATTCGCAAACAATGCACACTGGACCTGCAGCACACGGCAGTCACACCGAAATGTGGACGGAGCAGCGCAAGTGTCCTACTTATAGGATTTTTATTCTGTTTTTTTTCCTTTCTTCCCCTGGAGGGGGCCGAGGGAAGAGCTGGGGGACAGGTAGTGCCGGTCTTGTTTCGTGCTGTCGTCTCGGTGAGGGCTTACTTGCAGTTTTTAACTGTTGATAAAATAAAGCGCACATCTGTGGCCGTTCCGTTTCGAATTTATGAGCTCAAGTAAGTTTTTGAAGTTTATTGCAATCGTAAAAATCATGGGAAACAACAGAATCATAAATGCGCGACTCTGAGTCCAAGTGGAGCACCTGCAGTAATGTTCCAGTGACTCCCACGTCGACGCGACGGACGCAATGATATTCGTGCTCTTGTTGCTGCTACTGCTGCTGCTGCTGCTGATGATGATGATTTCACTGGGCCAAGATTACCTTTACTGCTGCTGCAGGAAATTGCGTTTCCTTTCTGCTTTTATTTATTTCGGTGCCTTTAACTACCCCAAAAGAAGACAATAACGTCTTCCGTCGATGGGGAGCTCTTTGCTCATCATGAAGCCACCCTCTCCCCACAGTCCCTGTATGTCCATCGTGCAACAAATGATGACAGAGTTTCGGGGCCCGCAGGCTTAGGTTTCCACTCCTCTCCTGTGCTTTGAGGACGCTCCATGAGAGGAATACTCAAAAAAAAGGAGAAGAAAAAAAATTCCTAGTATCCTTGTGAAATAATATTTGACAGTGGGATGAAAAATGAAATTCAACACAGCGTGCTTGGATGACTGTTGTACACGAGAGTACAAAGCGTACAGCCGCAACCGCCCCGCCCTCCGACCACCACTCACCCTAATTTCTTCAGCAATCGGTGGACGACGCCAACGACGACAGCGAGAACCCTTTGTAGGATCCTTATTCTTTTTATTTCCATTTTCGTATACGAAAAAATATTTGCTCGCCGAGTGGTCCAGCATGGAGCAGCACACGGCCCGGCCTGGGCCGGCGTCTACACACACACAGGATAAAGTGAAAGCAGTGTTCTCTCTGATACTTGAACGGCAACAAAAATTAAATTTATTTTCCTTTTTGCGATTTCGGATCTACATAAAAAATTAACAACGTCTTGGGGATGTCGTCGGAGCGCAAAATCCTTTGTTGCATTAAAATTTCATGGGTTTTTCTGCCGCAATAGGCCGCTGCCCTCCTGTCCGTTCAATGCTGCTGCTGTTTGTACGCCACGCCACCTTACTGTGACGGCAAGGTTTTGGTTCGTTGGTGTACGGAGATGGGTGTGTGTTGCGTTAAATGCATACTTAATGGATGACAGTGTACTGTGGAATCCTGGATTTGCGAGGATGTCAGGCACTGGATCATGTGTTGAATATGATTGTTCTCCTTCCGAGAGGAAGGGGTGCACCTGATACGATACGAAGTATTGGGATGAATATGGATTTGTTACAGTCTTAGACATCGATCTCGTTGTCCGCATGAAATGCCCATATCGAGAGATACATATCACAAATCCAGGAAGTCTGTGAGCGCCCATTGTTGGGCAGTAAAGGATACCCGGATCTATTTGGCGGCAATTTCCAGGAAAATAAAGTCACTCAACGGTGTTCGGTAGCCCCAGTCATTAACGTATAAGTTTGCAACGAAAATGCTCCGAAAACCAAAACTGAAACAAGCTGACTTTCAAAGTGCTGATGGAGATATTCTGTTACTATTCATAGAAAAATAAAAGTGAGCTCCAGAACTTGCAGCAACTCACGAACATTTTTCTGGGAACAGGCACTGAAAAAGAGAGCCTGGCGAAAGTGATGAACTAAATACTACTCTCAACTCCAAACTATAATCTGCGTAACGTAGTGGTTGACAAAGTCACAGACTGCCTCGTTTGAAAGGTTTTTCTGGAAAACTTCACTGAAGGACATCACAAGCGCAAGTTCCGGGAAAGGGACTGGAGAATAAAAGCACCACTTGGTTCGTAGAAATAAGTCCCTAGAAGAGGCACATGTTTGTTCTGCAATATTCCCATACGTTGTGTAAAGCCCAGAAGCTGTAAAGTTTAAAAGCTTACGTCTAGTTAAAGATTTCAATGTGCGGACATTTATGTAAACGTATAGTTTGGAAGAGCAAACGTCAACACGGAAGGCACTATTTTCTACAAGTCAGGCCAGCTGTTTTGATACGTGGATGACGTCGACATTATCGCGCGGTCACAACGCGCCCTAGTGGAAGCTTTTCACGGCAATTGAGGAACAGGTGAAACTAACTGGTCTAAAGGTCAACGAGGACAAGACAAAATATATGCTGTCGAGCAAAAAACGATCCACCGGACACCACCTAGGCCAAAACGTTACAATCGACAGCTACAATTTCGAGGTAAGGAACGAATTTGTCTACCTCGGGGCAAACGTAAACTCCACGAATGACATCGTAGTAGAGATCCGACGTAGAATCGCCCTTGCCAACTGAAGCTACTTCGGTCTGTCAAAACAACTGGGCTCGAAACTCCTGACTTGAAGGACCAAAGTCATGCTCTACAAAACCCTTATCCTGCCAGTCCTACTTTATGGAGCCGAAAGCTGGACATTAAGTAAGGCTGCAGAGCTGATTCTTGGTGCCTTCGAAAGAAAAATTCTAAGTCGGATGTATGGTCCCGTCTGCGAGGAAGGCGAATGGAGGAGAAGACACAACCGCGAACTCTACGAGGTGTACAAGGATGTGGATGTAGTCCGGAAGGCAAAAATCCGTCGACTACACTGGCTCGGCCACATCAAGCGAATGGACAGCAACGTTCCAGCAAAGAGAGCCTTCGAATCCGAGAATCCTGGTTCGAGAAGGAGAGGAAGACCGAACCTCCGGTACAGAGACCAAGTCATTGAGGATGCAAGACAGCTTTTCCTTCATGCCTGGAAGCAGCGTGCCCAGGACCGTCACCTATGGAAGGCAGCAATTGCTCAGGCTCAGACCCTTCATGGTTCGTCTGCCTGATAAGTAAGTACAGTCGTTACCTCACTAGTCTTATTCTGATGTGACGCTAGTCTGAGTCTTAGATCCATGGTTCTAGCACAAGATCGGCAGTCGTTGGGACTAAGGTCCGAATCCTGTGGCGGCGTTCCTCTTTTTTTCGGTTAGGCATTAGTTCCACCGGTTATGGTTCCATGATCTTGAGTTGGCTGAAGTGGCAGTGGGAATTAACGGCTTGCAAAAGCAACTTTGCAAAAGGGAATAAATAGCTAAAAAATGACCCTTTAGTAGAGAGGATGGAGTAAGTCGTTAGCAGAAAAAGTGGCTTTAACCTGCAACTGGGATTTTCGATTCTGATCCATGGGGGTAACACATCAGAGGACGTCCCCAACGAGAGAGTGCACACAAGTGGAAAAGGGCCTATACAAGGTTGGAATGCGTAACCGGAGGCATCTGGCGAAAGATAATGCTGACTGGGTAGGCTTGTTTGTTGAAGCCCAGGTTCAACCCCGACTGTAGCGCCAAACAAAGAAGAATAACCTGCGAATGGTCCTTGAACACAAAGGTGTACTGATTGGAAATAGTGATGCGCCAAATACCTCTGAACTAGCGCAAGCAACAAGGTAGTGTCTGCACGCAATACTATCTGTTCAGGAAGATTGTCTGGCACCTGATATTGTGAACTCATCATTTCAGCAAGCACTCCTTTTCCCTCGTCATCTTTTAGACTTGCACATTTCGCAGATTCCTTACACAGACTTCAGAGCGGAACTTATCAATTCATCTCTTGGCCGTCGGCATTCCATCAGTCCTTGTCCCCGGATGGAATGTATAGGCTTATAACAACAGTGATTAGTTAAGACGTCTTAGTGACTCCATTAGGAGCTGAATACCATTAGAAGGGAAGCAGCCGCACAGTAGGTGCCACCGCCGGCCTGACCCCAGGACACGGTTAATTAAATAAAATTCCTTCGCAGTTCTGCGTAGCAAATAGCTGCGTCCATTAAACCACTCCCGGCTATGTAGGCAAGGCTCGTTCAAATCAATAAAACTCACCACACACTTTGACATCTCTCCTCGCACACTCCCTCCGTTCCAGACGAACGCCTGCTTTCACTTCATCTTCGACGAAAGAGAAAAGTTTTTCCACCCAGCTCGCTGGGTGATTACTTCATCCGAGGATCAGAACTTGCTCATGTCGTGGCAGGAGCCCATTAGTGACTATTCGATCTGTGTATTGGAGATTAAAAAGTTTTAAGTGGAATCAATGGGGCTGTCTGTTATTTTCGGCCCGGCCCACAGCACCCCTTGTGCGAGGGACAATAAGCCGGCCGTCGGCTGAACTTGGTGTAATTTACTCAACAACAACAAAATTAGCAGTGTCCATCCAATTAAATCACCCCAACCCCTCCCAGCAGAGTGGAGCAGCCGCCGCCAACGGCCTCCATGTCATCAGTTGCCAAGTAAGGCGTGCACAATCCAATTTTGAAAGTCTTCAAGGACATTCGCTGCTAAATGCGAACAGAAAAAAATTGGATGGAAACTTTTGCACACACACACACACGGCCCACACCTCACCCTGGAGGCCGAAAAGTTCTTTGCACTTACTTGGGCATGTGCACCGCCCCAAATCGCCCAAACAGCCGGGGGTGCACTATCTACCCACTTACGCTTGGCACACAAAATATTTGCCAATGGGATTGCGCGACTGCTCTGCTTAACGAGCACCGAATGTCCACACACACAAAACGATAAGCACGGGATGACGTGGAAAAAGCGACAAAGGCAAGCGAATAACGAGGAGCTAAGTTGTTTATCCTCGGCGAGCACATGACGGTTGAAATAATTTTCGAAGGCAAACAAAGTTTTATCCCGAGTATGTGTGCGGTCTGGCTGTGTCTCCTTGGCCAGAAGCAGGACTTGGCAATGGTATCTGGAGCTGCCTGGTGACAGCTGACGCTGAATGTCTGGCGAGTGCATTAAATAACGAAACAAAGGGATATGATACAGTTGTTTGTCCAGTCCGGCGAGCACCGAGGTAATCCGCTTCTTGGACGAAGGACATACTTTGGATTAACCCACTTCTTAGCGAGGACTCGAAAATGTGGGACACACTCTGCTCACAGGGATTGCAACTTAATCGAGTTCGTTTTCTTATGAATTTCTGTCTGTGCGCTAGTTCGTCCATGACACTCCGACTATCTTGGTTGACAATAAATTGGTACTTTGTTGTCGTCGTAGCTGAACACAAAAGGAGATAAGCTAAGCACTGACTGAAGGAGGGCCAACGAAGTGCTATCTCATGCATAAGATCAATCTGGGCTCCCTGTCTCTCTCTGTCTCTGCAGCACGACAATCGATATTTGCCAAAGGACGGGACTGAGTTGGTAAGAGAGTCGGTAAACACACTTTCTGGTGACTGGTTCGCTTTTGACATGTCTCTGTGAAGGATAAAATTGAAATCCTTTCGTGAAGTCCTCCTTTCCGTCGCGGCGAATCAGCGACTTGAGGGAGAAGAGCACTTATTGGCGAAGGAGCTTTTAAGGTGCGCTTTGGTCTAATGAGACTTGAGCTGGAAAATAAATGTTTGCCTCTTGGCTTTCTTTGGTCAAGTGAAGTCGATGAATGGGGAGGAAAGGTTCGTGTGTTTGTGAAGATTGTTTTTTTAATAACAAATGCATCCAATTCACCACCGTAACACGATCATGTTCGAACGACAACCGAAAAGTCCACATTCCTGGCAAATAATGCAGAAAGTGGGACATGCTGTCTTTCTGGGCCTTCACACAGCCGAAATTCAGCCGTATCGAATAGGCATGTCCAATGTGTCAAATCAGCCTGTCGCCCATCCAAAGTGTTCGGTTTTTGATAGGCTGAAGGTTTGGGTTTGATGACGAATTGCCACATGCCAAGTGAGTTGAAGAAGGTTCGCGCTTACTATATGGTTGTAGCGGGCGAGTGTGTTGTGTGGAATGCCTAGTTTGACGACATGGCTTGCATATACGAAGTTTTTCCATATTTCCTGTGAATATGTGAAAAAGTTGAGGGCCCTCTTTAGCTTGTAATCGTTAGTCCTGATTGTCTTGATTGCATTTGGGGGAGACGATTCAACGGACTGTATGGACTCAGCTCTGTACCAAAAAGGACAATGAATCTATGGTTCTTATACTGTGCAGCAATACGGGAAAATGGTATACAGATGGATCAAGCATTGTGGTGAAAAGTAGCGGGTGTGTGTGGACCCGTACTCTAAAAAGTACGCACCCATGGGCAATTGAAACAATGATTTCAGGATTCCTGACGGTACCTGATCCAATGCTAGGAAAGAAGCATCCGAACCTTTTATAGGCCCCGAACCCTTCTGCGCTGCAATCCTTAGTCCTAATTGTTTTCATTTGAGGGAGAAGGTTCAACGAACTGCATGGACTGTAAAATGCCATCAGTCCACCCTGACATCTTACTTGACTCAACGCCTATGACAAGCTCATTTAGAAAACGAACACTGCTCAGATGTCGTGCGATAAAACCGATTAAATGTAGGCGGAATTCTAAAATGTCAGTTCATGAGCCGAATGCGGTCATTAAGACGAAGATTGCAGACGGTAAGTTCCACTCCCTCGTCTTCGTTGCTCAGCTCGGTGTGTGGCTTCAACTTGTGTAAATACATGTAGAATGATTGATAGAATCATTCTATGATCTCTTGCTGTCTAGTGTTCCGTACAGACTACGACAAGTTCACCGAGAGAGACATCTTGTTTCGGATCGATTGTACCTAATGAGGGCATATTTTACAGCTTCTCAATCTGGCCCATCTGAGGCTTGCTATTTGAAGAAAGTGCTAACATATGATGGGTTGTCCAATAAAGACATGACAAATGTTTTTTTTTTAAACGTACATCGGTTCAAATGGTCCATCGTCTTCAATTCATGAGTCAGCGTGACCTTGTACAGGTGTAAGCCAAGATCGTTAAGCAAAATACTCCATAATGTGGTTTGATCGATTCCCAATTCTT
Organism: Eristalis arbustorum; assembly: GCA_916610145.1. Taxonomy (NCBI): domain Eukaryota; kingdom Metazoa; phylum Arthropoda; class Insecta; order Diptera; family Syrphidae; genus Eristalis; species Eristalis arbustorum. The sequence goes on along the minus strand of OU744316.1, from coordinate 103,094,874 downwards.
GAGAACGCCTTGGAATTGACTGATTTTGATCCTTTACTACCAATGTCTGAATGGGAGCGATATTGTCGTGAGTTAGACAAATATGTAGTCTAAAATTTTTGCACAGAACTTGTTATTGCCTGTCTATTGGGTCGAGAATTACAATCGAAAATTGGAGCTACCACTCTTTAAATAGCTAACCAGAATTTTAGTACAACATTTTTATTAAGTGCAGATGTTGCTCGTTCGTGATGTAAATTTTGAGTTTACAGAATAAATTCACAGTGACAGCTTAATGAATAGTGAAAGAGTGCGTTTACAAAATAATGTTGTAAGGTCGAAAACCATATATAATCTATGAGATGCACATTTTTTTGTTTATCAATTTTCTTTCTTCTGTTTTTTTTATTATTTTTTGAAATTATTATTTTCTTTTGGATTTTTTATTTTTATTTTTTTAACCTTACGACTACCATACGCCGATGCAAATTGGCCAGCATGGTCAACTGTGACGTCCTTTAAAGAAGCTAGTGGCGTCGGCGACTGGTTTTGGTGTAACAACCGGTTTTTCAGCAGACTATTAACTGTCTCGAGCAGAGAGCGCTCTACCGAACCGGCGCTGAAGATGTGGTTGGGGAAAGACAAGGAACATTTCATGATATGCAAATTCTTCTACTAAGCGCTAGCTATCTGCATCTGGCAAGTTCCAGGTGGTAGAAATTAGTTTCGTTGTTGCAACTGCGTTAATGTGTGATGTGTGGAATACCTAGCTGGACGGCATGATGTTCTATCGGTCAGTGTTTTGTAAATACTGCTACCAATTCTGCGACAATTCACGGAAAAGGATCTGTAGCATTCGGGTCATAATTTGTTAACCTGACATATATATGTACGGTTTGAAGTGAGTTTGGATTGTGCAAGCGAACACTGAATGGCATACTCCTGCTTAGCTTCTTCTCATTTCCAGTGACGGTACTGTGTCCTGGAACCCAGATTAAGCAGACTTTGGGCTGGCATTCTAACGACTCGGTATCTCTGTACTACTTTTGAATGGAAGTCTCAACCACGAACTCTATGAGCTGTACAACCACAATGGCCTAGTCTAGCGAATTCGATTGTCTCGACTCAGATGGATCCGGCTCCGAGAGACAATGTGATTAAGGAAGACCTGGCATTTCCAGTTTGAAAGGCATAAAAAAGATGCAGCATAATAATCTGCTCCATCAAGGTCGGTAACGAACTCACCGAGACCTTCAATTTAAAAAAAGGTTTTAGACAAGGCGACGCGCTGTCATGTGATTTCTTTAACATCGTCCTGGAGAAGATCGTGCGAAACTCACACGCCAACACTAGAGGCACGATTTTCCAGAAGTCCGTGCAATTGTTAGCATACGCCGATGACATTGACGTGATTGGCAGAACTTAGCGAGCCATCAGTGAGGCTTTTGCTAACATTGAGACGGAAGCGGCTAAAATGGGTCTGGCGGTGAATGAGGGCAAAACGAAGTATATGCTGTCCTCAAAAAAGGACATACAACATCGACGTCTTGGACAGAGCGTCACAATGGGCAGCTATAACTTCGAGGTAGTCAAGGACTTCACTTACCTCGGCTCCGGAGTAAACTGTACTAATAACATCAGTACCGAGATCAAGCGTAAAATAACTCTTGCCAACCGCTGTTTCTTCGGGCTCAAGAGGCAATTGAGTAATAGAGCCCTCTCTCGAAGAACCAAGTTGACTCTATATAAGACTCTGATCATCCCAGTCCTGCTATACGGCGCGGAGGCATGGACAATCTCGAAAGCGGATGAAGAAGTCCTTGGTCTTTTTGAGAGAAAAGTTCTACGCACGATCTTTGGTCCTGTTTGTGTTGACGGGTTCTGGAGGAGAAGATTCAATCACGAACTGTACGGGCTGTACAGCGACATGAGCCTAGTTAGGCGTCTACGGATCCAACGCCTACGGTGGCTAGGTCATGTAGAGCGTATGGACACCACAGCTCCGGCCCGAAGAATCTTCGAATCCGAACCTGTCGGGCAACGCAACAGAGGACGCCCGCGTTTAAGGTGGCGCACCCAAGTGGAGAAGGACCTCAACCAACTTGGTGTGCGAAACTGGAGACAGCTAGCCAGGGATCGCGGTAGTTGGAGAGGCATGTTGGTTGAGGCCCAGGTCCACCCCGGACTGTAGCGCCACACAAAGAAGAAGAAGAAGAAGGCATAATAATCAGCTCCCCATGCATGTCCAAGTCCGCGCTATTTGAAGAAGCACGTTGATTGAGGTTCCGCACCGAACTGTAGTTCCATCCAAAGAAATAAGATCAATATAACAGCAAGAGAGACAGCAAACATCATTGGGTTCCGCTTCTAAGCACAAGTAAGCTTTTTGACATATAATGAACATGGAATATCTGAACCTTCATCCAGATATGACTTCACGAGTGCATAGATAATCCCACAGGGCGTGCATATACGCAATTCTTCCATACTTTTCGATTTCCTGTGAATATGTGAAAAAGTTGAGGGCCCTCTTTAGCTTGTAATCGTTAGTCCTGATTGTTTTGATAGCATTTGGGGGAGACGATTCAACGGACTGTCTGGGCTCAGCTCTGTACCAAAAAGAACAATGAATCTATGGTTCTTACACTGTACAGCAATACGGAAAAATGGAATACAGATGGATCAAGAATTGTGGTGAAAAGGAGCGGGTGTGTGCGGACCCGTACTCTAAGTAGTACGCACCCATGGGCAATTGAAACAATTTCTTTCAGGATTCCTGAGGGTACCTGATCCAATGCTAGGAAAGAAGCAACCGAACCTTTTATATTCCCCGAACCCTTCTGCGCTGTAATCCTTAGTCCTGATTGTTTTCATTTGAGGGAGAAGGTTCAACGAACTGCATGGACTGAAAAATGCCATCAGTCCAGCCTGACATCTTACTTGACTCAGCTCGGTGTGTGGCTTGTGGCTTGTGAACTTGTGTAAATACATGTAGAATGATTGATAGAATCGAACTACTAATTCGGAGCCCAATGACAGTGCAAGATGATTACCTACGGCCATCGCTGAACAAAACGCTTTTGAAGAATTGAGAAAACAATCACATACAATACATATATCAAATCGTTGTTGAGTCGAGATCACATATCGTCCGATGCGGAAGTGTCCAAGCACCAAGCAATAAGACGTTCGCTGCGCGCCCTAATTTTGCTGGGTCGCATCTCTACTTCTGTGTGCTATACTTGAAGCGGGCATCCTTTTTTGCTACTCCATAGCTTTGGACAGTAAGAATGGTTTCTCTAAAAAATCATTTTCTAGCCTTTGGTACCTGAAATTAACGCCAATTATAACCTTATGCCGGTACACGCCATTGAAGTAATTGAAGCAAGTTGAATCAATTCTGATTCATCAATGCAATTGTGTATAATTCTGTACAATTCTGTCTTTTCGAAAAAAGATTTCGAATAGAATTTGTTTGTCAAAAACTGCCAATTGACAGACATGTGCAGTTGTCGCATATTTTTATGACAAGACTGACATGATCTTAACCGTCAATACAAAGGTCATACCCTCGACCCCATAACATTGATTTTCAGTCCTCACATCATGTTGAAACAGCAACTTACCTTTTCCAAACACCACTCCCTGAACCACTGCAACTTCCGAATCAGAGGCATTCTGTTTCCACGGATATATGAGCAGATTCAGCTGAAATGTCCGAAACTGAATAGAACGCAGCGTCATTTTCCGTAGTCTGACCACGAATTTTCGCATTCAATAGCGCAATTTGCATAACCTGGATGGAAGTCAGTCCAATCATGGTGAGCTGGTAAATAAAGCTGTGCACAAATCAGCCATCAATCATCTGTCGAATGGATACTCCCTGGATGTTCCTGGTCATGTTTCCTTCAGTTTTGCAAGTGAAATTCGATAGCAGCTATTGATTCTTGTGAATGAACAGATTCGCCGTCTACTGCGTTGTTTTTCACCTGATGGTGATTTATGTGCAATAACATGAAGTCTATGTGGCGAGATGGGTAGTGATTTGGCCATCAGTGAAATTGGGTCAAATGTGATGTTTTAATTTTATTATAATGAGCCAGGCGATCAGGTATTTTGGTATTTAAGATCATCATCGGCGGCTGCGGTGCAATGGAATAAAAGTTCGGCTTCCGGCGAAATAAACTTTCGGTTTCATGACACCATAAGGTAGTGCTTTTTTGGTGGCTCTACGTCGTAGGTTAGATCCCTGGTCTGTGCGACAGAAATAATTTTGACAGCACCACCTCTTTCGAGTCACTGACAATGCTCAAAGATTATTAGAGAGCAGCATAATAAAAGTGAACACACCTACCAGGCAAATATTGGGGTTGCAGTCCAATAAATTGGTTCAAAAGAACCAACCTGTTCAGCGAAAGCGGGGCACTTAACAAAGTTGAAAGGATGGCATGCCCATGGCGCCATGGAGGTGCTATTTGAGCTTCTTTGCATCTGGTGTTTGCAGAACGTGCAAACAAGACAATCATGAGAATGTGAGGGATAGCAAAATTCAGGTGCATTTCGTCAAGACATTTCTAAAAGCTACCACTCCTGAACACTCCGAAAGATTATGCCATAAAGAAACTCAATTTCCAAAATAAAATCATCGTCAGCACCAAAAAGAACAATGAATCCATATTCCTCACACAAAGTGATATACGGAAGAATCAAGATCTGATAAAGGCACAGTGGCGGAAGTATGCCGGGGTCCGACTAAGTACTACGCAACCACGGATAAACGAAAAAGTATCTTTAAAGCAGAAGTCTATGCTGTGAACAGATGCGTTCAAATAAATTTTAACAGGAGCCTTACCAACTGCGACAAAGCAAAAACGCCGGACAGTCGTGCCGCTATCCCGGCACTTTACTCCTATATCTTCAAATCAAGGATTGTGTGGGAACCTCAACCACCAATGATTTTTGTTGAAAGCATCAGAGCTCTGCGACGTGTAGTTTCGGAGCCTTTGTCGGTCAGACACACACACTTTCTGCTTGATATGGTATATAGTTAAGATTAAAATAATTTTGGTGGCGCAACAGCCAAGGCCTAGCTTATCCGCAACCACTCGTGTTGTGCGTGCTATCGTTCTCTCATGAGTGGAGGGGACCTACAGTTTTAAGCCGACTTAGAACGGCCAAGTTTGAGAAGCTTATTCTAGACACCTATACTCTTGGGGCATTGACTCGAAATTATTTGTTCGTACAGACCACGGATGGAACCTATACGTCGAGGTTTAAATGCATTGAGATCGACGCACATACCCACAAGGCACGGGCCACCGTGGTGCAAATACTATAGAAATAATAAATGGGATCAGTGGCGTGGCATGGTAAATTTGAAATGGCATCTTGAAAAAAATATCCAACTGCAAACGTGTATTGCAAACCCCTGAATAAGTTAAACGTGCGTGGCTGGAAACAATAAGCTCAAGACCGGGCTAGATGGAGAGGCATGTTGGCTGAGACCCAGGTCCACCACGGACTGTACTCAAAGCCAAAAAAGAAGAAGAAATCTTCAGAAGAAACCTTCGATACAGCTTAACTTAAGCATCAACTGTTAGTAGGTCCAAAAGAACAAGAATAAAGAATAGTCGACAACATTCTGTTCTGGAGGAGATTACTGAACAAATTTACAGCCTGCATCGAGACTTACCATACCTTCCGGCAAATCATAGTCAGGCAACGGGAAGCAAATTATCAAATGATTGCTTGGATGAAAAAGCATTGCAATTAAGGGTTCTTAGGCTAAAAGCAGTCTGAAGGTGGCTGAGTTCAAGCGATCCAAGAAAATACGTGATGACATAGTAAGCAGAATTTATCGAAGAAGCTCTTTTGAAACTAAATCTAATTCGGACCATTTTGTCCTCTGTCATCTTCAATTTCTTATCATTCATTCATGTTAATACATATTTATTTTGAATTCATAACAAACTTACGTGCTAGACAAAAATGCTTAAAACTAGTCGGACGTACACTTGTTCTGTATTCTAACTTACTGGCCCTCGGCGGGCACTCTAAGTTAAACTTAATCTTAATCTATTGTCTTTCGACCTAACCTTACAATTTATTTAATTAAGTACTTCATTGTCTGTATTACTTATTATTAAGAAAAATTTTAAAGAAAAAAACTTAATAATATAACGTTTGTCTTCAATTTCTTATTGCACAAGACCAATTACACTCCAAATTACCTGCTTTAAAATATACATCGCAGTCTGATTCATAACATACACGTTGCTTGTTGTATTGACACAGCTTAAGAGTAGAATTTCAAAAGGCAACCCGGTAGGAATCGGGTTATATGGACGTCACACCACCGCCAAGGAGTCACTGTGATTGCGGGAAAATAGCTAAGACGCATTCCTAAGCTTCCCCACTCGGATTCGACATTTAGAACAGAAGTGACATCATTAACACGACAAGTTGCTGTAGAGCTTAGTTATGCCTGAGTCCCCATTAAACGGACTCTAGCGCCACTCGAAAAAAAAAAAATGAGAACAGAAGGACATCATCAGCAGTCAGTTGAGGGATCAATTTAGGTATCCACAGTCGCCCTCCCCGCCCCACTTAAGGTAGCGAATCGTGCACATCTGTCACAACAGTTATGACTTCTATCCAATTCACAGATGCCGACTGGGCAGCTCCAAGACTCCCTCCCCACATAGCCCGTCGGTAATGGATTAGTCAGTCATCATTTCGAGGAAAATCCTCTGAATAATTTATTGTGTCCTGTAATCCTCGCCAAAGGACTTAGTTATTCTCAATCACTCATTGCCGCAACAACAACAACTATGCTCCGACCGGGCACTGCCTGGTTGGGTGTCAGCATCCTTGTTTCGGGTACGGCGCCGTCTTGTCAGCTGCGGTTTACGCCTGTCAATTATTGATGAATCCACTTTTGACAGATGAATTCGGAGAAAGCCAAATTCGTTTCTCGATTTCTCAAAATCACCAAGTTGCCACTCCCTCAGGGTCGCGCCGCGCCGGAGGCGTCCTTGCCATCTTGCGGTGTCACGAAAAGGCAAACACAATTAATTTCAAGCATTTCCCGGCGGTCCTTTCAGTTCGAAGACACACCTATCCATCATCGAGTGACGGCGAATCCGCTAAACACGGTTTTTTTTTCTCTCCTCCTCCCCGTCTGGGCTTTAAAGGGTAGGGTTGTCCCGGTCCACCCGGAGCTTGTTAATTACTGTTTACGGCAATACCCATCCGCTTTTCGGTCATGTTCGTGTCGGAACGCAAGCGGTTGGGGTGAAATCAGTGAGCATTAGGCATGTCCTTCGCCAGCGGAAATTGAGAAAAAAAGAGAAGAAAAAAGAAAAAAAAAAAACACAGCCACGACGGGGATTTTTCTTCTTCTACGTGATTGTGATTCATCTGAAATAGACCAGTGGGCGGATGCGGTTGCAGGGTAGCACGTGAGTTATAGCCAGGACAACCTCTTATTAAATGAAATGGCCTGTCTTAAGTTAAGGCGACCGAATTTATTATGCTTTTAGAAAATAAATGTGCCACTTGGCGAGCGCCACCACAAGTCGTCCTTGACTGAACGGGCCCTGTGTGTGGAGGACGTACTTGAGACGATCACATGGGAGGGTGCATCGTTTCATTTCCCTTTTGCATTAATTGTTATCAAAGGATTTGCATTTTAAATGCGAAGGATGTCAACACACTTCGATCGGATTAAGTGCTTGACTCGTTCGAAATCCCTGCACACATCCGAATGCACATGAATCGGTTTTTACTGCAAGATCCTTGCAGCAAGGATCCACTGCAGCACAAGTGGGAATGTGAATCAGTCGTTCGGGGATATAATCCTTTTTGTCAAAAGGATGTCGAATTGTTTTCCTGAGATTTGAACTGTTTGCCCCTGCATCTGAGGGATGTCGTTTCAATCTGCAAAAAGACAATTAAAACGTGAAGAGATGTTCCATTCAAGGGGCAAGTGGGGTTTTTGGCAGAATTATGGATGAGGATATGTGAGGAAGGGCTCCGACTGGGAAAGACGGCGTTCTGTTGGTTTCCTTTCATTGATTCTTGCAAGGAACTCGATTTGACTTTCCCACTAGATGCACTTGACCCACATTGTGGAGTGGGATGGGGTTGATGGCTGTGCTCTTTGTCATGACATTGATGGAGGGTCAGTGTCGGGAGTTCTGAGTTGTTTCAGCCACTGAATGGGTTGGTTTTTGAGAATGATGCCGAGACATGTGAGAATATCGTCTGTCTTTCATTCAGGACTGTATCAGGGCTTATTCGTGTACGACAACATTGAGCTGTGTATTTTATTTTCCGATTACGATCGATTTTATACGGCATTATGTAAAAATGAATTAAGATGGGCCCATTGCTCCCTCGGAAAATATCAAAAATGATGGACAATCGTATAGCCACAATCAGTAATAATACGATTTTAATAAGAACTGAAGCAGTCGGTAGGATTATGAATACATGCACTGTGTTGACGTGACTGCTGTGGCGTTGGGGGTCTGAGCGTCGACTCCTACGTTGTTGAACTTGGCCTAGGTTCGATTCTTAGTACGGTAAAAAAAGCTTTTACTTGTGTGCGTAGCCATCACAGGGGTCATTAGCACTGCCTAAAAGATCCAGTCGCTGGCTCTTAAGTTCTACTGGACATCCAAGTACACTCGATTTTTTCAACAAAAATTAAATTCAAAAAGAACTACTAAAAATTAAGGATAAAAAAGCAGTTCTCTCTAGTAATAAATAATAAAAAAAGAAAAGTATTAGAATAGCATAAAAACTATAGACAATGTAGGCGATAACCTAAAAATGTTTCGAAATCGTAGCCAGCAACGCCCTCCTAAGCTTCGCTTGTAAATAGTGTTGACATTGTTCAAGTAACCAATCCCAACCATTTCGGAAAATGGTGGGTAAGCGTACTTTTGAGGCTCACGTATTCTGTCTATACTCGATATCCATCGTGTCGACATCAGATTTCGGATTGTATTCTTTTGAAAAGCTTTTTTTTGTTAATTCCGAAACACAACACTCGACAACACTATGCTAGGTACCGAACAAAACCATTCTAGGCAATCAAAGCAATAACCGATCTAATAAAAGATGGAACCCGCTAACCATCTCAAGTCTTGACTCAAGTTGAACAGTGCAAATACTGAGAAACTTTTTCAGTGCTAGAAAAGGTTACCACTAGGCGAAGTGGGACTAACGACAGAATTTATATGCAGATGCTGTGGCTACGAAGATCAAAACAATGGCATTCCTCACTACCTCCGTCACGGGCCCAATCTCTACCAATTAAGAGAGACTATGAGAAGATGTCAAGTCAAATATTTTTTTCCGGCGGCCCGTGGGGTTGTTGGTACGAACGTCGACATCAATGCACTTGAACCTGGACGTTGTAGGTTCGATCACTGGTACGACAAAAATAATTTTAATGGCCCAATATCTTTCGAGTTACTGCCAATGCTCAACGATTATTCCTATTTAGAAACAAGCTTCTCAAACTTGGCCGTTCGTTCGGAGTCAGCATAAAACTGCAGGTCTCTTCCACTCGAGAAAGAACAAAAGCACGCATTGGTTGCTGAGAAGCTAGTCACTGGCACTATACCAAGATCTTACAAAAATCTCTCTAACCTCTATTTCCGGTTTATAACACATATGCGGATTAGAAGGTATGAGCTAAGAGTTAATATCGTCTAATGGGTCCCACTGGACCTCAGTATGAAGCTTACACCCGCTTAGCCACATACCTAACTTAACCTACTGCGACCAATGTCTAGCAAAACTATTTGGAATCGTTGGAGTTTTAAGCTGTTCCTGCGAACATCATCAAATTTGGCTGGAATCACTGTTCTTAACAATTATAAATTATAAACAATTGGTGAATTTGTGACATTTGAAGTCTTGAAAGGTATAACTACCTACTAATCTTCTTCTTGTTTCTAAAAATGGGGAGCAAGTACCACGCTACAGCATTACTGTTCCCTCCTCCTCGCATTCCTGCAGTATTTACTGAAGCGGTAGGGAGATCAATGTATTCTATCTCGGTTGCCTATGAGGAAGTGTGCAGCTAAAACGCTCTTAGTTCTAGCTCCAAAAGAGCTTAAGTTCTGTTTAGTTTCAGACTAGGCCACATCTTCTCTCGCTCACTTAAACTTGTCATTGTGGCAATTGTCAAAAGCAATGATTCTATTACCTTCAACGAGTCTCTGAATCTATGATTTATATTATTCTTCGGTTCATTCATTGCCCGGAATATCCTTGTTCAGGTATCTGGAAAAGGGCATGGTTGTTAATAGCACAGGGGCTCCTTTAGAGAAGTGTCGTAATTGTTTTGCCCTTTTTGCGATGGATCAATGGGATTAGTGTGTCGGACTCATTGACAGGAGGAGCACTGCTTTTTGAACTGGTGGTGCTTGCGCCTGAACAATTACTTCCTCTTTCGTTGCGATCTCGAGAATGCGCAATAAAAGCAATTCAGAGCATTTTTAGGTCCTCGTCCTTTTAACATCAGTCATGTCATTGAGAAGAAACAGGAAAAGAAATGTGCCTAGGTGGCTCCCTTGTGATAGCCGGAAGAACTAAAAGCTCAACAGAGAGAAGCAAATTCGGTGTGACCAATTAAGTATTACTCAAACCACTTGAAACGACTGAAACGAAGACATCTCGTAGCTTTGACGAAATCTGTATAATTCACATCAAACTGATTACCGTCTATAAGTTCATTTAAATCAAGGCTTAAGAATAGCGTAGCGTTGGTTGATGTAGATCGATCTACTTGAAGTGCCGTTTACCAGATCAGGCCACCACATCTCAACATTGATAGCAATATTGAATTGAACGTCCAGTGAGTTATTCCTGGCCAGATTCCCATTTGGCTACGACAAATTTCTCTCAGTGCAACCAATGCTGTAATAATGAGGTGCTGTGTATTTTGTTTCACGCCCGTTATACATTTTTTTCCTCACATCCAGTGACACACAACTCCAATATATAATGCAAAAATAAATTTATAACTCCCCCGACTCACCACACCTTCAATGCATAAATTGTTCCCAATTTGAGATCGGTCAGCCGACAAAGTTGCCCGCGAAGCCTCGAGACATTTGTGAATTCCCAGTTAAAACACAATGCACAGCCAACGAATCAAAACCCACTAATGGGATTTCAAAAAAGCGGTTTGATTCGTTAAAAACTTTTTTGCGAACCACTTATCCCGTGACAAATTACACGCCACATTCGGCGCGGCCATGTGCCGTTGACTCAGTTTTCCGTGGAAAACAATAGAAGCCTTTGAAATAAATTCAGTTTTATCGCCCTAAACTATTAGACCAATTCATTGCCATGGACATGAGGGGTTGAAAAACAAAAAAAAAAAAAACTCCGACCCCATTCACAAGTGCGGGTAGCCGTTGCTGCCTCACAATCGAATCGGCTCCGGTGGGGTACCTCTGGAAAATTTTCCGCACCATAAAAGTTCCGTTCGCACACAGGAGAGTGCTTTACATTCCCAGCAGGGTATGCTAATTCCTTTTGATCCCCTTTCTGCGTTCATGTTTGGTCTGGTTTTCACTTTTTTTCCTTCTCTGAATCCGACTGGCGTTCGATGGGGGTGGCACCCCTCCCCAGCACACAGAGAGAGAGATTACAAAACAAAGCGAAATCGAAAACAGACTCCATACGGACATGCCGAATGCACAGTCGGTGCCTCGTCCCCTATCTGATGAACCGCTTTCATCAGCAACCAACACTACCCACATCGACTCCGGTCCCTGAACACCTCGTTCAGAATGGTGTCGGGCTATTTGCACGGGCCGTAGGCCCCAGGCGGTGCGGATGGCATGAAGTGCAAACGAGGGAACTCATTGGAAAAGTTGTGAGAAAAGTTTCAAAAATAGTTCGAGACTTTGAAATCTAGTTGTGAGGAGTTCGAGAACAGGGTTTGAGGACAAGCTTTGATGACTGCCAAATGAAAGATGCGAGAGCAGAGTTCGTTCATTCATTCGTTCGTTCTAATGGAAGCCGGTGATTTTATTAATTTTTCATTCAGTTTCAGGTTGAGAGGCTTCAGCTCCGATACGTGCGATGGCAACTATCTGTGCAGAGGGAACTTTGCGAACGCAGAATATCGAGTTTGCCGACTATAATTGACGAATAATTGAAACGACAATCTTGCGACCAAGCAATTTTAGACTCCAAAGAATCGTGTGCTGAGCAGAGAGTGGAGTGCGGATGCCGCCGGGGGAGGATTCGAAGAGCTGCCGTGTGGGTTATGGAGAAAAAATGGAATTCACTTAAATCCATGGCTCATCGATCTGGGAGAGATGCAGATTGTGAACATGTACGCCGGGGGCGGGAGGATGTCGGCCGACCTGGAATATCGAACGTTGCATATTTTTTCATTACCTGAGGGCGAAGAAGAAGAAAACTACTTTAATAAACGAAGGATCTGCGGAACAATCGAATGGTTTTAAGCGATTTTTCTGCAGATGACTGCAGTGTGAAGTAGAAGGGTTCTTCTTGGAGGAGTAATGTTTAGAACTATGAAGTAGTTTTGTGAATATATCGCTTGAACAAAATACCATTCAAACAGACTTCTTAAACGTTTGGGTCTTACTTGACAAGAAAAACACAGGAAAGTATTTAGAAAGTGATTGTCTTTCTTATGTTCTTGAGTTCATAGGGCATGCTCGTCATTTACTTTTAAATAACATTTGTATGTAAATGTTAACCAACACGGGATTACGAGCAATGGGATCGCCGTCATTTCTCTGACAACCACAATAGAAGTAGCACTATTCTTCAGGATGTAGCCAAAACTATCGCTCACAAGCTTTTGAAAGAATTCTTTTGCCCTTGACAGAAAATACTGCAGACGGCTTACCGTATTCTCCAAACATCAATGTGTGCTTAATCCAAGCGATTAAGTCTTCTACAAAGTTTGTGCATAAGAGGATGGCACTGCTAAGCACACCACTTGATCCCGCATTTGCTCGGATCAAGTGGTAGAAAATTAACACACTTACCATGTGATCCATACGAAATGTCCAATTTTGAGACACTGCATGTTATCTCACCAACAAGAAGAGTACCCATACGAAACGATGTAACTTCGTCAAATCGTATGATCTGATCACAGATCCAAATGGAGAGAAACTCTTCATTGCTTCGAATGTTGTGTGTACTTCCAGGTCCATGTCGCCATGTACAGCTCGTGCATTCTTCCCAAAAATTGTTCGAAATCATTGGATAATGAATGAAATGACTGAGTTTACACGGTGGTGTTTGAAATAAATTCTGGTGGACCATAAATAGCAGCAATCACTCCATTTTTTTCATTGTCTGGTGAAAGCAGCTTGTCGAATTGTTGTTGCCATTGAAACCCTTTTTTGTCGACCCCAAGCAATTTATACTTACGAACAGTGTCAGTGGCTCGAGAGAGGTAGAACCATGGGTTGAGGTCTGCTGGCCCTTCTATTGCCTGGCATTGCCTATCGGTAGTATTGGTGTTTAACATAACCATTCAACAAGAACCAATGACTTTGAAACACAACTTATTGGATCTGAGCTTCAAGCTGTCTCCGATTTCACCAGTTTTGGTTGATTTCCTTCTTTCACCTTCTCTAATTGGACACGTAAGCCGCGGGCGTCCTTCTTTCTGTTGTCCCTCAGGTTCAGCATCGAAGACTTTTCAAGCACGAGATGTGTTGCTTCTGCATACGCATTCAAAGAACATGGTGGCTACGTTCATCGCTGTACAGCTCCTGGTGGAAAATTCTCCTCCAACTGCGGCCAACGTTAGAAAGGTCCAAGATCGCACACAGAACTTTTCATTCGAAGGGAATTATTCATCCGCTTTTGTGACAGTCCATCCCTCTGAGGTATACAGTTGGAATGGTAAAGTACGTACTTCTTCCGGAAGTTAGTTTCCTTGGTCGCAACTCTTGGGCGTATGACTAACATTTTAAGGAAATGTATGCTCGTAGATCAGTATGTTAACGCATACAAGAACTATATCAGCAAAACTAAGAAGTCAGTGCAGTCCAAGTGACGTAATAGATTCAACTCTACAGAATGCTAGCGATCAGATGCAAAAAAAAAAAAAAATACAACATAAAACTGCATACAATGTGCCGGTGAACAAAATGACGAGAGCTGGTAGCTAGCTCGAAAAAGTATTCAAACAAGGCGACACACTTCCGCAGTCAACACCAAGGGTATGATCTGCGACCAATCTGTACACTGTTTGCATATGTCGATGACGATGACGGGCGGTCATTTCGAGGATTGAGGGCAATCGAGCAGAATAGGACTAAAATCGGTTTCAGTAATGTTGAGGATACGTGCGTGAACTCATATGGTCAAGATCCAACGATCGAATAGAGCAACATTCACAATTTACTGTTCCTATGCTACTTAGAGAAAGCTTCTCAAATTTTGCCGCTCAGAGTCAGACAGTCAACAGAAGTACATTTGACCGAGCATATTTCTACAGGTACATGTGTAGCGTTTTTCTTCTGAAAGCGCTATAGCCCGAGGTGTACAAAGCTGACCACTGTTTTTTTTCCAGAATATAAACGTACTGTGTCACTGTTGTCCGCCACATTAAAAATTTGGATGGACTTACTTGCACACTCCCTTGAAAATTGTCAGTGACTCAATTTTCTTCGGTTCTTCTTCTTCGATTAACATTTGATGTGTCGGGAATCCGGAATCTGAAACTGGAACTAGCGAGGGATGCGACGTCTACATCGTACAAAATTCAAAACGACCATTAGGGGTTAAGAATTAATACAATGAATGCTCAAATATTCTACTTATCTTGTACTTTACCATGAATACAAATTGGTAGCATATCGTCCTTTTGACAACGCATCACTACCGCCACTCAGTCTCCTTCCGTACACTTCAGACAGTTTAAACGTGTACAAGCACACAACTCCACCACTGAGCCCCCGCAGAGGATACCGTCAGCATCGATGGTGGCAAAAGTGGATAACCACCTGTGGAGTGAGCCTTTGAATCGCGCAAACTGTTCCTACTGGATGAACATAATCACATGCTTCAGCGGCAGTGGCTTTGATAAAACCATCGCCTTCTAAAAACTCCACTTCCGGCGCCTCTCCTTTTGTACACAAAAACCTTTTTGCATTCGCATTTGACAAGCCAAGAGGAAAATTGGTTTTCAAGTGTCAACATTGCGCGAAAACGGACCTGTTCCGCAGCACTCTGACTGCAGACATTGAATACTTGCAACAGTAGTGCAAGTGACACCGCACCGGAAAACAACGGACGAAAAAAAAACCTCAATTTCTTTCAACAGGGTGACCCGTTCCATTGAATAATCCAATTATCAAATGTTACCCCCGCCCAAGCCCACGTTCGATGATGTGCTCGCTCAAATATCAAATCAAGTTACTCTGCGCGCCGTCAAGCACGATTGGGAGCAAAACAAATGTCTGTCACGTGTACATCGCACCCGAATTGGATTTCAAAACGAACCCCCCCCCCCACCTTTCCCCACCGTTGCCGACAGAGGAAAAATTAAATTGCAATTCACTGCCACTCCTCGAAATCAAGCGTTGCTTTGTGACTTCCCGGCGGAGGATAAATTAAAATTTCTGTCGCCATCCGTCGCTGCAAATGGTAATGGGCGCGATCTTGTTTCGCGACCTTCAGCGAGTGCACATCGTGTGCGTGTCGCCGAACGTGTGTCAACACAGCGCTCGAGAGGCTACCTCACGCTCAAGAGTGTGCTTGGAATTTTCGACAGCTTACAGTCGAATTGGGTTTCTTTTGAAAACAAACAAGGCGATGACAAGTCGACAAGGCCCACCACCCAGCCTCCACCCGCTTATTATGTTCCCACTCAATCTCATCGTCTGTGTGTCTGCCCGCCTGCGCTGTGTGTGTGGCACTAATGTGTCACTTCCGTTGAAATTTAATTATTCACGGTACTCAGCTTAATTTCCATTTAGTCCTGTTTTTGATACGCCAAACGGGCGTTAACTGTCTCGCACAAGAGCGCATCTGAATCGGTTTCGACCGGAATGGGGAGGCGTGGAAGGCGAGCGCGACCGCCAGCCGCACAGTGGGCTCAGATTGGTGAATAAGTGGGCGCTATTTGTAACTTTTTAAGCGGATCGATTGAAGGTCCTTGCGATGATTTTTCCTTTATTGTGTCTATTTCTTTTTCAAAAACCACCACTGAGACTGCTTGTGACTCTTGTGCTCAGTTAGTGGAGGACGTGCCAACAGATAATGGATCCGCTGTGAATTGTTTGAGTTTGGGCGGTTTTTTTTCTTCTTCTTCTATTTTTGTGGTGGCAGCAACTTGTAACGGAGTTTCGATTATGTGCTAGGCACAAGTCAAGTAAGTAATTGGATGTGGGCGGTTGGGGACCTTTTTTAATAATGGGATAACGATGCTATCTCTCTGTTCTCTTTGTTCGAATAGAGGGGGGTGGTCACTGGTCAGTTGTTGCATTGACTGGTGGTTCTGTAAGTAAAGTCATGGAACAGAAGTTGGCGAACAGACAAGGGAAGGACTCCTTTGAAGGGCGGTCTGCAGTGAGGGTCAACCTAGTGAAGTGTGAAATTGATGTGGTTTGAAAATGTCAATTCTTAAGAAAAGGGTGATTTTTTACATTTCTCTGTTTAAGAAATATCTCCTCCAACTGCTGACGGACGAGATTTTTGTCGGTTTATAATCGAACAGTATTGAGGAGCGATATACAATTTTAAAGAACTTCTGAAGACGCATAGAAGAACTTTTATAAAACGTGTCATATTTTCTGAATTGAATGATTTTAAATTTCTAAGCACGGACTTCTCCAACATAAGACGAGCAATTGCTGTGGATTGCTTAATATCCTCGTTCGTCATTGAGCTCATGCGGGGTCTTAACCGGGACGCATCTTACAAGGTTGTGGTAGCCCGTGGCGTTGTGGGTATAAGCGTCTACCCCAACGTCGACGGTGTAGGTTCGATTCCTGCTCTATGCAACAAAAACAATTTTTTTTTAGAAAGTTTTTAGAAATTTTATTAGAAAAAGCTTCTCAAGCTTGGCCTTTCGGAGTCGGCAACTCTAGGTCAGTTCCACCCGTGAGAGAACAATAGCAAGCACAACACGAGTGGTTGCTGAGAGCTGGTCCTCTACGGGCTGTAGCGACACCCGCATATCATATCTTGCAAGGTTCGCCTCAAGAGTACGGGGACAACTTCCTTCACCAACACTAGAGCACTAAGGCAATGGTGTTTACTACCACCCATGCTACTTATCATTTGTCCTTCACCTTATTTTAGACAATGCCGCTCCAGAAGAGTCCAGTAATTAATGACGGTTAACCTCTAAGACCTCGATACGATTACGATGATATTTGTTTGTTATCCATGTCCCTAGCCGAAGCTCAGTAAAAAATAAACGCGCTATACCTCAACGCCAGAAGAGCTGCTCTGAGGATCAATGTTGCCAAGGCTGATGAGAATCGGCTAGGCACCTCTGCTACTAGATTCTAGCCCAACCGTGGATATCAACAAATTCTACTACTTTGACAGCACTTTGTGCAAATATGGAGGTGTAGAAACTGACGTCTTGTCTCGTATAGTCTCGTTGAAAACATAGCCAGCAATTCTTACTTCTCGCTTAGAAACGTCTCTAGTTCTAGCCAGCTCTTCACCTCACATGCTTCGCAACAACCATCATTGTTAGCAAGCTTCAGGTCTTTGTCAATAAATGCTTAACACCAATCCTGAATGTCTTCTGGCCGGATTAGATAACGAACGAAGAGTTGCTGCGTAGAGCGTCACATAAATACATCTCACCATTGATGCAACATCTAAAGGCGAGTTGGATAGTCGTCAATAGTCCACATTTGGACACCCCAAGGAGTGCAACGCGCGGTCGAAGACCCTCAACTTGGCGACAGACCGTTTAGAAGGAGCATCGACACCTCTTTAATGTATTAAAATAAATATAGCTTATTTTGAGACTTTGACAAGCAGATGACTATCGAGCAGACATTTCTGACACATTTGTCTATGTCCACAGAGGGGCATGCTTCGCCAACTAGGCCCGAGTTCAAATCTCAGAACTGAATCAAAACTCATATCAAACTCAAAAAATCCTATCTACTTCCCAATAGCCATCAATGTCAGGGAAAGTGGATGGTTCGATATCTGTGGAGCTCCGCATATCCCACAAGCCACTCGCATGTCCATCAAAACCATTGAGAGACATCAACGTTCAGAGCTTCCTCTTTCGTCATCAAAAAGGAGTAAATCCATGTCTCCAAGTGAATAAAACAAGAATCCTTCCACCTTGAAACTTAACCTCTTATCGAAGTAATTTTTCTAAGAACTCAGTGAAAGCGAGTGCATGATTTTGCACAATACATTGCGCAACTTTTCTCAAGTAAATCCCCTTAGAAAGCATCATGATGGGTTACGTTATAAATGACCTGCAATCGCGGTAGCAGCTGCTGCCAGCAGAATTAATTAAGAAAAGGTGATTAATTATGAGTGATACTTCGTCTTCTTCTCGTGCGACTCCATTTGCAGGTTTACCTTTTGTACCCTTTCCCGATTGCACATGGAACTGAGTCGTCGTGAGAATCTTTGTTTTAGCAGAAAAATCATTTAGAACGCCATCCATTCGATTCAATCTTCGCATTGTCCTCGACCGACATGAGCATACATTGCCCGGTAATTCCTTTTGATTTCAATTCTCGACCGAAATGAAAAAGTTTCCTCGTGTGCCGCGGAACTCAATGGAGCTGCCAATGTGCGCGACCTTTCGCCACCATGTCCGGCTAGCGTTACCGCGATTTATCCTCTGATTTATCATGCAAAGAAGTTTACCTGGGAGTGTATTCCCCGCTCTGGGGGCTGTGCTCGCGGCTGCAATTACCCTTCAAAGGATCGGCCATCCACAGGCTAGGCACGGTGGTCCGGCGTCCAGGTGAAAAGCGTATCACTCTCTTTTAGCTAGATTAGAAGTTGCGCTTTAACGCTAAAATGAAAGTGAGATTAAGACTGCCATTGTCCCGGGCGAGGCGGCGATATATTCCGTTCTCGTCGTAAAAGTGAATGTCTATCCGCTGCCATTAAATAGGAGGATGCATCCGCTATCATTGTCCCCTGGAATGGAGAACTCCTGTTTGTGATTTTTTTTTTCTGTGTTCAACTTTTACGACTTGGACCGCAAAGTTTCGACCGTTTTATGAAACGCTGGCACCGAGCGTGGGCGTGACATGAGCGCGCGGTGCAGGACATCAAGTCTCATAGAGAGAAGTCAGTTAATTTTTATTGCTGCACATGCACGGAAGTGGGTACTGCTCGCAGGACAATAGATGGTAAAACGCCTGTCGTCGAGGGACCGCCTGCTGAATGGGAAGACACAAACAAAACCGACACCCTGCGTTGGTGTGTTAGACCGCGGATGGGAGACAATATGACGACGCGACACGACATCACACCCGGCCCTGGGAGGGGGGTAACTTCATTTGTCAAAATAAAACAGACAATAGACAGATGGATAGACGCATGTGTGCATTGCACAGAACGCGGGATGGAATCATTTTTTATCCCTTTCGGGACATGTCCTGACAGATGTATGTGTGGCGGAGGCAGGTGGCTCCGAGGGACATTTACGTTCGTCTTGTTCTCTCGTTCTGTTAGCAAAAGGTTTAATGTACAACACCCACTGGGCCCCGGTTCCCGAGGGGAGACCCACCACCGGTGGGTGGTGATGAAAGGAGTGAAGCAGAAGTGGGTGCCAATTGTTGGAGGAAATACCTTTGCGTTTGTTGCGGGTGCCATGGTAGACAGGTGAAAACAATAAATTTCCTGTGCTAATACCGAGGATGATATATTGTTGGATAAGCGGTGACGTGCTGTGGTACGTTTCGTATTCTCCAGCGGAGTTGATTTTGGGGCGAAACACTTTGGGGGGAGGGATGGTTTGGTGGTGGGTGGTCTGGTGGTTGTTGGTTTGTTTAAGATAACATCGAACGAGGGGTGGGCGCTAAGCAGCGGGCGGTGCAATATGTTTTTAAACTCACACGAAAGCCTGCTATTGAGTGGATATCAGCGTGCGTGAAAAGAAAATACGGCTTCAATTGATGCGAGGGACCAGATTTATCTGTCGATGCTCAGAGAATGTCGCACCTTGTGCCAAGGCATGGCATTTATTTGTCATTTGTCACGTTTGACGGTGTGGTTCACTTGGAGATGATGTCAAAAAGGGGGACGGTTTTTCTAGCTGAACTATTTAATGGAGTGATGTTTTTTCCCTCGAGCCAAGAAATGATGACTGCTGTGAGGATTATGGGATGCTTGCCGTCATGTGGTGACTATGTAGGTGGATGGAGAGTGAGAAACGCTTTACCGGATCTCCTCAGCTGCCGTCGAATCAATTTCAGTCCTCCCATGCAGAAAGCAGTGTCTTTCGTGTTAACCTTGACGCAGAATATCTCCTCCGGGTCGATAGCCACATCGATTAAATCAAATGCCCCCGCACAGCAGCGAAACAAATCCCAAACAAAACAGGAGAAGAAAAAAAAACACCATGCCAAGCATACGCTTACGTAAATTCATCGTTAATCGGAAAAGCTCTTAAAAAGTCCGTCCATAAATCAACCTCAAGTACGATACCTCAATCTCAATGGGCATTCAGAATGGCGGCGCCGCAACTCAACTTGTTTACATGTGCGGCCTTCGCCTCTAGTGGTCGTAAATTTGTCCGAGAACCTATCAGCTACAATTTCCGAGGATTAACCTCACACAAGTCTAAGTTCTCATTAAAGCCCCAACCCACCATCATCGCCAGCACCCCACGCTGTCTTAGTATCCAAATTGTATAGTCGAAAACTTGATTGGACACAAGATCAAGATCCCAATGATTCAACACGTCTCCTAGTCAGTACGTGTGGCACTCAATCACCGAACGACTCGGCCAACTACCATAAAAAAAAACAAACTTTAAAGATTTACCAACTCGGTTATGGAGGTAGGTACCCGATTTGATTGGTGACATAAAACCTTTTCAAACTATTTCATGCTTCTCCTGTACAAAGTATCCAATGGTTATCGATGTCCTGATGCCGGTGGAAGCCAAACTTTAATCACGTTTAAAGGGGGGACTTTGATTAAAGTCCTCAGCGAAATGACGGAAGGTATGCTTTTGCTTTTGCGATTGAAACGAAAGAACTTTTTTGTAGATAAAAAGAAAGAAGGGCAATAGGGAGAGATACACACTTCAGGTGCGCATTTGGAGTTCTACTTACGAACGTTTCTTGTTAGATGTGAAATATGTTGCCACTTACCTGGAACGAGAGAGAGAGAAAGGGAAAAATGTGACTTTGTTAATAACGAAACGTAAGCAAAATAAATTAAAACTTTTAAACAGAAGAGAGTTTTGGGAAATGGTGTCATATTGTACTTTGCGGTGGAAGTTTTAGAGGGAAAACAAATTTGAACAGGCGGTTAAATTTCTGTTTAGAAGCCACCCATTCTGCCCGTGACCGCAAACAGCACAAAGAACATTTTGATTTCAAGGGAGTTGACAGATGGACTGCATTAAATGTTGAGTTGCCAACATTCACTTTATATTTAAACTTTTCCAACTTGACATTAATTTTTTTGGTAAGTTTAGCTGCAGGTCATTGTTTAACCATCTTTAATATGGAGACTTAGTGTTACAAGTGTGTCCTATGTCGGTAATATGGCCCACCACTGTAATTCCCAAACTACAGCCAACAGCGAAATAAAAATATACGAAAACGTGCAAGCTAGTGTAGTCTCTAGTCTTTAGTGGCGACTTTGGAGCGGCTTTGAAGGTTACATGGGGTTTTTCGTTTTCCTTTCCCTTGTAATTTTTTGTTAAGTTTTCTTAAGTGTTTGTACATGGAATTCGGTGTTTACTTGGTTACAGTTCTATAAAACTAATTCTGTTATATATTTCCTTAATTTGTTGTTGAAGTGTGTTATACATTATTATGAGTCATGTTGCACCATGTTGCCCAATAGACCTTATTTGACTCGAAGCTTAACGGTTTCTCATTTTTATTTCGAAGGTAAAAATTTCCAAATAATGTCCAAAACCACCAGAAGAGGAATAATGAAAGCAATATTAACAAAGTTCCCTTGAAAACCATCGTGTTACATATGCCTTACCCCGGGCCCTCAATTTTTGCCGCAGTTTTTCCTAAAGCCAAGATATAAAGTTCCTTAAAGATTTTGTCTGTACATATGTGCGTCGACCACTACCTCGACGTTGTTGGTTCGATTCCTGCTCAGTACGACGAAAATAAAATTTGACCGTTCGGCATCGGCATAAAACTGTATGTCCCTTCCACTCGTGAGAGAACAATATCACGCACAACACAAGTGGTTGCTGAGAAGCTAGGCCCTGGCCCTCTGAGGGCTGTAGCACAACCCATATTATTTTATTATACTACAAGATTTCGTACCCGGCTTTGCTGGAGGATAGTTGATGTCCACGACTACGCAACTTGAAATGGTTTCATACCGGATTGTTGCAACCACCCTCATTTTAAGAATTTTATTCCGGTTTGAAAAATGCTTGTAAACTTGAATTTTATTCCGGCTTGAAAAATGCTTGTAACTTCCGAATCGTATGTCTGCGACGTGTAGTTTCGGAGCCTTTGTCGGTCAGACACACAAACTCTCTGCGTCATAGTTGAGATAATTATTTTTGTTTTTTTTAATAATAGTTTCTAAAGACTGATAACAACATGATTTTTGAGAATAATAAAGAAAAAAATGAATTAGACTGAAATGCATGGTTTTGTTTCAAAAATGTTGACGTGACTATTTGAAATTTTTTTTTATTTATTGTCAAATACCCCCTTAATACATTCTTTTCTAACTTGTGATACCATAAATTGCGTGAAAGATATGACAATAGTTCGTTCTATTTAGTCGTTACCTATATGGGTATTCGAAGATTTTCCTTCCCAAGGGCTGGTTTCCAACCGCGCTACATGACGTAGCCATCATAATCGTTGGTCCTCGGCTGTACCAGTTAAGTCGATGCGAAACGATGGTTTCTCCAAGGTGTTTTATATTTTTTCATCGTCTGTAAGATTTGGTGTTGCCTATCGGCTTGAATCACTATCGCATCCTTATATTGTGGGATAAGAAAATACAACCTCTTTGACGCATCTGTGACAAGTCAAGCATAAATTCTTTATTGAATTCATTTTTAGATGCATGATGCAGTATTCGTGGGTGACGTAGACTGTTTTACTGAATCCAATATTATAAGAAAAAAAGTATTTACATACATCAAGCTTGGAGGTAGTGGCGCGAGTAGTCGAAGAAGTCGACGCATAATGCACATATAGTGTCATATTTAAAAACATGAAGGAAATGATTGCAACAACTTATTTAACAACTCCAGCACAATTGGAACATCTAATCTTTCGATTTTGACTTATTGGGGAAATATGAATACAGTTTCAATGATTTCAATAAGTCGAACTACGAAGATACTAACCATCACTTGTCATAAAAAACAATTCGACTTATCAAGACTTTGGTTGGCAGGCTTTGTATCACTCAGACTCTACAAAAAATAGAAATCCATTGTACTATTATGCCTATAATATTTAAGTAGACGACGGTAAGTTTGAGCCTTTTTTGTTAAGAGATAACAATAATGCCGGATTTCTTACAGACCGATGTGTCCGTAGAGGGTTGGTTTCGGTAACGCGGGCTGCTGGTCTACGTTCGCACTGGTCATTTTAGCTTTACGCGCTTAGTTGCCCGAAGACCATCACGAGGACATAGAACACGCACTACATAACGAACTTTAATGTTTCTCCATGTTTTGAGCAATCAGTAGTTTCTCGATTAATCACCTTGTATGTGGCCCCCAGGCTGGATATGTATAGATGATCTCATTTCAGCTTGGAAATGAAATGATTCCATGGTTGTCCAGGACTCAGACAAGTTTTATCAAATTCTAGAAGGTAACATCCATGTTCAGAATTAAATTCTTTATGATCTATCAATGTTGGGCAATCAGCGCATTAGCCAACAGTGTTAGCAATAAACTTAGACTCGAAACCTAAGATCTCCATAGCGTACAGTAGCGACATCAAAAGAAGAAGAAAAAACCAAACAAAAGGTCTTATCACCGAAACACTTCAAATAAGTCTCTTCGAACACGGAGCAACCATTTTATTCAGGCAACTTGAGACGATCAATCCACTACAATGCACAATTAAGTGTCAGACATCAGTTACTTGTCTAACAACTCATGTTAGCGTTAAAATGCGAAGGATGAGATAACTGCTTAAACCGCCCATACCACTCAAAAAGCAGAAGGAATGAAATGAATCCGAATTTAGACACCATGCACGTGAGTTATTAATTGCGTGGACCCTGGTTATAACTCGATCACAGCAGCATTCAATTTACGTTTACCACTGACGGTGCATCGACAGTAAATCAGTAGGACCTCTTTACTCGTCAGAGAACAACAGAATGCGGTTCCGTAAGTGCAAACAGAAGGCCATTAATGTCGCACCCTCAAGTTCGACTGAGGACTCAATTGTTCCCATTCCACTGTACGTTGGACAGAATGATTCATTGCACATGCACCCACTAATGGGAACAAGTTCAAGTGATATGATTGTGTAAAATCATGCAGTCCATTACATCACCCAGAATAGAACATCGTCAGTCACAGCACCGATAACGACTTCCAAATTCCCCCCAGATTCCCTAAGCACATCCATGGCATCTTCTCAAATTGATGGGATACCCACAGCATAGCCTATAAGTTCCACGACAACACTTCCAACCGGTATCAGAGCATATCCTCTGTCTGGTACTCCATCCTGTAAGTTGCCTTCCAACAACAAAAACCGAACAAAAGCCCTAAATTACTTCAGAACTTCATCATAACGTGATGCCATACTCTCTTCTTCACGAAAAACTTGCTGAGCAAGGCAAAGATAACACCACCCACTTGGACACAAACAAGAGCCTAAAGTGATCCTAAATAGCCCAGCATCATCCATCTCAAGGCTGCCTTGACTTTCAAGTTTCAAGTACATCCGCAATAGTTTTGCCGCCATCGCACCCGCTGCCGCACCATGCCGCTGCTGTCCGTTACATCCGCTACACCGTGTCGTCGGCAATTAGGCCGTGCAATCATCCCAACACTTGCCAAACGATGAACACACCTTGCCACCATCAGCTACTTCCGGTTCTGTGAAAAAGTTTCACCGCCATGCCACCAAAATGGACTCCTTTTATCCTTACCATCCTCAGTCACTCTCTCTCTCTGTCGCACCCCGGAATGGAGAGATGATTTATTAGTTTCAACGTGCTTAAAGTTTATCCAACCGGCAGATGGGTCTTTATCCTACTTCATCCCTTCTCCGTCGCACGTCCTTGCATCCGGTTCACTATCAAATAACTCACCGAAGAGAGTGTGGGCGAGAGTGAGGTCTTATCTTGACGCTCCTCACGAGAAACGAGCCCCCGCACAACCAGCCCACAGCACAGCACAGTGTGCAGTCTTTGTGCAACAGTAACCTTGCATCAACATTCCATTCAGTGCACTTCAGAACATAAGTTCTTCTATTTCAGTAATTTCCCATTAATAAACCGGATTTGCCGGCAGGGTCTGCTATCCAGTGTACACCCGGCCCCCGGGCAGTGCTCACCAGCTACTAACCATTTGGTATCCAATTAGGGAAAAAGGACATTACGGGCCAAATGCATATGAATGTCATCTCCAATACTGTCCATCCATCGCCAGTGTCATTTCATATCCAAGAATCCTTTTCGACCTCCGCCCTCCCACAGTCCCATCATCATCGTGCTCTATCTGTATCTGCGTATCATAACGATAACGTTCCGAGATGCCATCCAATGGCTGCGGAGGGAAATGAACGAAACTGAACGAAGGAAAAAAAAACTCGACTCAGTGTGTCGCATTCCATTTTACTTATTCTGGAAGCATAAATGCCGCTCCTTGCGTTGTAGTTTGCACAAAAAATATGGAAACTCTCATAATATCGTCTCTAAGGATATGCTGTTGCTGTTTCCTTCCTCCCTCACGCTTTGACGAACCTATTAGGAGGTGGACCACAAGCGATGCGACAGAGGCGACGACGGTCACGGAAGAAGGAGTCGTTACAATGGAACGGGCACATATGTACCATGCCAGCCTGAAATGCTGATGAGTAAACAAATTTCTGGTCTTTACAAAGTGAGGATACGCCTGTGGACAGAAAGGAAATGGCCATGGTCTGATGCAGGCCTGCTCCTGGTCGTTTGGGACACGATATGCTGTCAGTTTTGTCCTTGCTGTGCGATTTTAATGATGTTTTGGGGTACATTTTAATTGTGAATCCCTTGAGATAGTCGGTCTTTTTTTTGTTGTTGTTGTTGTTGTTCGTGTAGTCAAAATGTGCAGGATAGGCAAACTGCCGAGGAGAGTGGCTGGGTGCTGGTGGGTATGTAGTGCACTTCACATTACCGGTCTTGTTGGGCGAATTTTGCTGAGCAAGTGTGCTTGAGACAGTCGTTTTTTCTTTGTGTCAGGTTTGTTGTCTGCATGACATTTCTCATTACATTTTCCGACAGCCGGGGCGTGTCCAATTCCTGATCTCGGACACCTAAGCCGGATGCTGATTTGTGGACTCCTCAGTTTAATCCCTCGGCCGGGGCAGTGCTTAGGGTCATATATCCGGGTTTAAGGAGACACCTATTAAATGTTGCGGCTGTAATTAGGTGGGGATAAATCATTCCGCAGCACACCTGTCTGCAGATACGTCCACGGGGGGACCAACCCCTTCACGCCCTGAGTTCGGTGTGGAATATTAATTTGACGATAGTTTGGGCGCAGTTGGGGTGGGTGCCTGTCTACTCTGGGTGATGGCACTGGTCATGATGGAAATCGGCACATGTTGGGATTTGGGTCTTGGTGCCGAGATTTATTTGCCAGAGTTCGTCGAAGAAGGGTTGAATTCTTCTCCGGAAAGATACACGTTTCGGTTGTAAATCAGTGCCAGAAACACTTTCGGTGACCCATTGGCATTCTTTTTCTTCTCTCTTCCCACTTCCTCCTCCTCCTATCTCTCTCCTCTTTTGTGGTGAGAATATACACAAAGACAGATATATCCTTGCGGTGGTTCTGGGCGCTTTGAAGTTTAATTTGCATTTGAAGCCTCGCTGCCCAGAAGTCCCGTCCTAAGTCCGAGGCAACGTTTTTCACGCTACAGGAGGGATATCTGAAACCTCGGGCTTCTGGTTCCCATTTATGCTACTAATTAAATTGTTTCCCAGCGAATGTGTCAGCCAGAGGAAACCACTTAGAAGTAGAGAAACCAAAAAAACGAGAAAGAAATCTGCAACAAAATGGAGAAACTCAGAAATGTCCTTTGGAGGACAGTAAATTTTGTTTGCCAAAAAAGCCTCATTTTTTTGTCCCTAAATCAAACGATACCCCCGGGAGCACCATCCACCCACGACGACAGGACGTACGATGACCGACGACGAGATGGATGCCGGTTAGGTTAGTCGGGGTGATGGTTGTTTTGAAGGGCAGGGCACTTGTGAAAATGACGAGACCACAGAAATGTAATTAAAGCTATCCTCGGGCGGATAATTTGAGTTAATGCAAATTGTGTTAAGAGTGTTAAGAGCTGTGGCATGGTATTGTGTGGTTGCTGTGGTCGATGGACGGGCGGGCACCCTTGAGTGGACATTTTATGGGAAACTCTTGGACGAAAATGTAACACTTCACCTCACTCCATCATTATTTTGAGCACTTTGAAATGAGGTCGCCACGGACATGGTACGGCTTCTTTTGAGTTATTTTCCGCCCCCACAAATTTTCTTCTCCGTCATCAAAGTGGACAATGTGCCGTAAGCAAATTTTGCAAAAGGATTGAGGTCGGCCTAGTTGCCGCAAGATTGTCCGGCGACGTCATGTGGTGACCACATCGAATGGGTTTCTGGGGCGGCATCTTCTGCACACCTTATGTGTTGGATTACGGTCGATTGCGGACATTCGCTTGAGCAGCTGGGGCGGAGTGGTGTCGTGTTTGGGGAAAACATGCTGGGATTGCTCCATCCCCTGGCGTGTGAAGGTCACTTGGATCATATTTTGAACGAGCAGATGTTGATGTCGATGAAATTCAATGTCGCACAACTAACGTGCCACTGAGGGGAGTGGTGCTCGTGTCGATGTGACCATGAAATGTGCGACAACAACGAAGGAAATGTTTGTGGATACATTTCAGCATGACTTCTCCAAGCAAATAAATCACCAAGAACGTTGGCGTTATCTGGTACTCATGAATCATCGGATTAAATTTCTTACTTTGTGCTGAAGAGGGGGAGTAACCACTTTTGCCACAATGAAGCGAATATTATCGTGTGAACAACGGTGGCGTCCATGGCATCCGCTGTTGTTCAACGATTTCGAATTTGTTTGTTTTAGGAATGGAGTGAATGAAATGGGTCGACATGAGATTTGGAAAAAGACATCTCTACATTCCACACAAACATTTGAAACGATGCAGGAAGTCTGAGTTGAATGCGGTGAACGTTTTATATCTCATTTTGGTACAAGGCTGTCATCATCCCGATAATTTTCATGGAAGCTGCTACTATGTGCAAATTGTTCAGAAGTCTTTAAAAGGGCAGTACTTTCTTGAGGTAGAGGGTTACTCCTTCTATGAAGCGCGGTGCTTTGACTCCAATGATTTGGATCTGATGATAGTAAAACTCTCTTTAACACATCTCTATTCATAGTTTTTTCTGAAAGATTTGTGGATGCTGCATGAATTAAGAGGAGGAAAAAAGCACTTATCACTTACTCTGCTCGTGCTCGCTCATGCTAGTCGTAGGTTCATACACGTAGGGGCCTACTATTTCGAAGTCAATCCGCGTGGTATCATAATGAGCCTACTTTGGCCTAAGTCTGACTGCCCTTAGCAGTCAGCCACTATAACCTACCCTACCCTAAGTGGCTCATCAAGATTTTGAGATTGAATTTGACTCACAAAATGCAGCTAATTATAATTAGTTTATGATCATCATCGGCGTAACCAAGAATTGTGGTTCGTAACGAGTCGAAAGCTGTTGAATGTCGAAATAAGGCAGCGGAGCTGGCGCTAGATTTGCCACACGTTCAGGAGACTAACATCTGGAAGATTCGCCCCACGATAACATCGCAAAGCAGTCCTTGGAATGGAGTCCTCAAGGTACACTGCTAGTTAGTAAGACAAGAACTACTTGAAAATCAAGAGTATTGGCCGAAGCAGCAACACTGCCGAAAACGTGCCCACAGCTGAAGTATCTGGCCGCAGATTAAGAAGGATGGAAGAAGTTTGTCGCCGTCCTAGGCTCCACTCAAAGTAGAAGCACTCGTATATATCGTCTATGACATGATGAGCTTCTATTAAATGTAGCAACACTTCATCAGATCGTTTCCTGCACTCTTAAACCCTATACTGGGAAAGAAAAATCAATTTTATGAAATTTGCCATTAGTAGCAGGTTGCAATTGACTCTCAATTTATTCCCTACGTTAATGCCACTTCTGGTCTATTGATATTTTTGTTTTTATCACTAACTATTCTGCTGAGATGGGGTGTTTTGTTTTAAGTTAATTCATTGACTCCTAGACTGAAAGTGTTTGATCTAACTCTAGGAAGAATGCACGGCTCCACTTCTAGTCAGCGACAATACTAAGAAATGAAGAAGATTCATTCGGAGTTGGCATACAATTGTAAGTCCCTTCTACTTTTGAAAGAAGAATGTCACGCAAAACATTGCGAATCTGACTTCTCTTGAACAATGCACGGGAAGGTTTCCACGGCACCCATTGTTAAAAAATAACTCCTTGTATATTGTGTGGAGTTAGACAGGTCTAGTCTTTGGCCACCCAGAGATAGGAGCCAAGGAAATCAGTCATTCACTATATTTAGTGGCTGCCAGCATCGGAAACTTCGTCAGCCAATGTCTAAAAGGAAATAAGGTGTTGTAGGCCTCTATAGGAATGTGCCATTCTCTCTTGGCTAAACCTAAGTAGATTGAAATGCAATTTTCCTGAGATCCTCATCTTTGCGGCGAATGTAACACAAAAAGCTTGAGAGAGCTTTTGTATAGCAAGTGTAGTTGAATAAATTGTATTCACTTGCCCCCTGAACCAAAACCCTTAAATAGGATTAAGTTAAACCACTCCCTACAACACAACTTCCAAAATTGTTGGTTAACATTTTCAATTCAAACGTTTTTCCTTTTTGAACGACACCAGTTTAATTTCTGTTGTTCTAATGTCGACACAGAATTCCTGCTAACGCAATTAGTACAAATCTATTCAGAAGTGAAAAACTTTCCGACCAAAACCCCTTAAAACATCATATCGCGCGACTGCGGTGAATGCTTCATCGAATTTTTTTCTAAAATAAATTGATTTCAGTTCGAATTCTGATTGAACAAAACCCCAACTATGGAAAATCCCTGAAGCATTCGAATAGGTACAGGTGTCCCGCCGAGACAAAAAACGGATTTGATAAAAACTATATTCATCTCAATTTTCGAACGCCTGAATGACACTTTTTTTTGCAGGTGTATAGAAAGGAATTATTTTGTAGCATTTGCAATAATGTTGTTTCACTTTTTTGATCGAGGTTTATTTATATAGAATCCTGAGTTCAATTCTGTGGGTTATTTTGGGAAAACTAAACCGTGGCTTACATTTTTTGTCCCACACTAACTTTGTTCATATTCAACGGAAATATTAAGCATTTTCATCATCGAAATGTTTTTCATTGTAAGAATGACATCACATTTTGATGAACTCTAAGCAGTTGTTTCTAGAAGATATTAAAGCCTAATTTTCTTCCATCTGAAAACATTCAACAACAACAAATCTGAAATTTCAAACAGGTTGCATACAATTGTTTCCAAACGACTACCCTTGCTGAACGGAAGAACGCTTCCTCTTTGATGCGTACGATTTCAACCAAACAAAAAAATGTTACCTTAAAACCATGGTGAACTTTGTCGAATGCTTTCACAAAATCAGTACACAAAATATCGACCTGACTTCGATTTTCCAAGACATTTAGACAAGAATAACCTGCATTGAGTCAAGAAGAGAAACCATTCGAGAGGTTGCATGCTACAACATGCCTAGTGGTTGCGGTTGGGAGCAGACTTTATGTTATAGGCTTACCCTTGATTCACTTATGAACCTTGAGGAGAATTCAGCACTTAAATAAGTAAGTTGCAAATGTACCCATTTTAAGTGCAGAAACTACCTAGCTGTCCAGGAATTTGGGTATTTCTAATATTCCTATAAATTACTAAGTTCTTAAATTAATTTCAACTCATTATTTTCATCGACAATTGCGTGGGTTAGTCCCGCACAAAAGATCACCAGGAAACTCGATTCTCCACCATAAACTCTAACTCATCTCAACATCGACTCTTTATGTCCAAGCGAGTTTTTGAACATAGTCCAACCACCTCGTCCTCGGATCTGCCAAGGGGACGCCTTTCGGATGAAGTCGAATTTAAGGTATTCCTTGGAAGTCATGATGATCGGAACATACGTGCCATGTGTTCAAACCATCAAAGCATAGATCTTTAAGCGGAGAAGTATCTGTGTCTATATCTTTCGCACCCAAAATCTAATCCAGGCACCTTGTAGTCGCGAACTTATTGTTTTGGTCATTACCCAATTTCATGACACTACGTGAGAGTTGAAACAAAGAGTTTTAAACCACAGCCACCACGATGCTCCCACATGGGGAGCAACCTCAAGCGATCAGGATGAAACCTATGCGGGTCTCACGGGCGGAAGCCTGATCTCCCGTGGCACCAGACTATTGCCTCTGGTCAAGCCATAACATCCCGGGACTGGCCACCACTGTTATAAAGCCAAGACTTATTGTGCAGTATCTATAATAAGATAAGGCACTTACCGTTTATTCCTTTGTTTGCGAGCTTGAAACCATCATTTTGACAAGCAATGGAGTAGGTTATTTCGTAAACCATTAGCTTTTAGCTCAGGATTTTAGTCGCCATTTACGACATGCATGCCTTACCTCGGGTATATTCTACGACCCCTCCCCGAAGAGGGAGCCTATCCGTACAATAACTTTTAATTTCTAAACACTATCGCTTTTAGACTTTGAACTGTCAGAACGATTGTCTAAATTGTCCTCTATTAGCAGCCGTTAAGCTCTTATTCTACCTCAATTTTGTTGCAGAATGCACGGCTGCCATTTACCCATGTAGGCGCTGGAGTTTTAAAACTGGGACAATGTTCCAGAATGACACTTCATTTTGTGGCATTGATGTTACGCTCGATTCCTCGTCCTAAGAGGATTTAATCGTTACACTTCTTCAAGATCATACACAGCTCATCTCTTCACATGTAAATAGAAACGCTGCTTACAAGACTAAGCAGCAATTAGACAGGTTAAATGTGTTGGGCTTCAACCAATTTTTCTAAACACAAGAAGTGTATAGTAAGCAGTCATGAGCATTCCTGGAAGCCCTGTCGCTCGCGTTCAGGGTGGAGAATGAAGGCTCCAACCAAAAATGTCTACTGAATCCATTGACCCCGTTTACAACAGGCACTGCAGCTGTTGCAGTGTCTAGACAGCATCATCGCCCTAGCCATGAAATCACATCAAAGCCCACACTCGCCCAAATTGACAACAAAACCCCCAGGAATGAAGCCAATGAATTTATGAAGTTATTTCGAGGCTAAATCCTTCTCGTGACATCCCATCATGGCATTCATCAGAACTCAACGCAAACTCGTCCATCTGCTGCTGAATGGGTAGGCAAGCAATTAAAAGCGTTTCTTTGACGTCCATTACTTTGGAACACGCCAAGTGACGTCCAGTAGCAGCTGGCGTCAAAGGGAAAGATCTAGCTATTTCGGGCCAGTGCGCAGTGCTTGTTGCATTCTCATTTTTGTGCTCTTTTGTTGGGTTTCCCATTTAACGACATCTGTGCTGTGCCAGCAGACACATGTACACTGCCGAGTGTTGTCCTTCTATGAGTAGGTACCGAAAAACGCAGCCCGGACCAGCACTCGTCTGCATCGTCGTTTATCTTGACTTCAACATTCAATAGACCCTCCTCCAGACGCATACGACATTCCGGCTGAGGACCTGTCACACTATTTCAAACGCAAAGCACGACAAAAGCGAATGGTCCTTTTGAATTGTCGTAGTCCGCCCCTCGCCGGCGAGGACACACTACAAAGGTCCTTCAGCTGAACATTGACTTTCAGTCCGCACTGTAATTCGCTTCGTTCATGTGTGTGGCTCTGTGCTCGCATTGGGACTCCCCGATCTGGTTTGAATATTTGCTCAGATGGGGTGGCCAGGGCCACCCTCCCACTGGGCGCGTCCCTGCCCGCCAATAGATTCACTTTGAAGAACTTTCTTTCAGGGCAGTTGTTTCGTGTTGCTATTCGCTTTCTTTTGCCGCTCTATTCCGTATCCTCCAAAGGACCCTAAGCAAATATTAAGCAAACGTCTTTCGTTTCGTCCTCGGAAACGACTTCCATCAGGCGTGTGTATGTAGTGTAGCTCAGGTTTGGCGCGGGAAGGGGCGGAAGTTCATGTTTGTCAATGACAAAGACGAAAAGCAAGAAGTATTCAATAAGCAAAAACACAGACAAAAGGAAAGAAAAACAAAGCAATACAAATACGGCAAACAACGGCGGGTGGGGTTCGGATAACCTAAAGATAAAGTAAGTGGAAGCGGAAAGTGATGATATCTATTCTCAGTCGAGTATCCAGGCAAATATCTCCGAGCAAACAAATGTGACTTATCAGGCGTTTGATCTGTGTCAATCTAGCACCGTTGTCTTGTGCCTGGTGTGCTACCCACTCACCACCCACCACTCGGGTTTTATTTTGTACCACACTCGTCTCACCTTTTGATTGATAAGCGCAATTATTTGTGCATCCGAGTGAGATTTGTGATCTTTCAAGAGGCACGTGTGCACATGAAGTGCTTGCGCGGCCACTTGGCGCTGATTTTCGACGATACCCTTATGTACACTTTTCACAACACTCATGCTGTGGAATTAATTATCCTCGGCGCCATGGCTCCTCAATGGGTTTGGGTTTTATGAATATTTTTTCGCATGAATTTACGATTCGATTTGAGTCCATCAATCTCCGATGACATTTCGACGATGTGTGAGGAGGAGGTCCGCAGGGTCATCCCTTTTTCGGATGGACTGTGTGTCGTGCATTAAAGATTCAAAAGAAAAATTTGGGCGGCGTGCTGTCGGGCCATTGTTGTGCCTTTGACCTCACGTCAAAGGGAATGGCAATCGAGTGTGTTGTGTAGTTTTGATTTGATTGACAGAAGAAATGAGATGTATCCAAAGGTTACAAACGATGACATTTACTGCAATTAAGTTATGAGTTGCGAACGGAAGAGGCTTTGCAAAGCAACACGTGGGTGGTTCGCAATCAAAGCCGCCTACGATAGCAATGCAATAGTCGAAGCCAGGATATTCAAGGGTTGTTGTAGATGCGGTAGGAGGAGACCCCACTTTGAGGGGGTACGATAATGGACGCCTAACAATAAGAGTGACAGGAAGATTTGAAGGGGTAGGGCACCAGACTTAGGGTCTTGGAGCCGAGGTTCAAGTCAGAGTAAATGGACTTTTTTTTCCCCTCAGAACAAAGGACGGTAGCGGGAGCTTATCACTGCTTTAGTAGTGCGCGAAATAGCCAGCCGCACCTTTGGCCTCTGAAAGAGGGAAGTCTCCAAAGGGGTCTAGCGTTGTGGTCGCTGGTACACCGTGGGTGTTGTACTTACTGTTCTTACTGACAAGTAGCAGTGCAGGAGAAGAGCAACAAAGAAAAGCTCGAAGCGGTAAAAGAAAAGGGAACAAAAATAAGTACTAGAAGTGATATGTATAATATACATAACAGTCTGGTTGACAAGATCGGCAAGAACTAAAGAAAGAACTTTTAATAATAAAAAAAATAATTCTATTGGTTTATTATTTGTTGTTTATTTACTTCAATGCTTTCCAATTAATATGTTGTCCGCTCTCCTCCATTATTAATCTTATAGCAGAGTCTGGAGGCAAAACTCATATTTTGCGTGATAATTGCTTGACCGTCGAGATCTTCTTTTCTTGGAGCTTTAGCTTCACGAATGCAAATGCCACTTCCAAAACGGTTTTCGTAAGCGAGTTTTGCCGAATGAAGGATAAAACACATTGAAAATTTTACGATCTGTACCGAAGAGCGGATGTAGACCACTAGTCTTGCATGGACAACGCACGGACAACGTAACGCTCCCGCAAAGAACGTTTTCGAATCCGAACCTCCTGTTTCGAGAATGAGACGCGGACGAAAAGCAACGTTGTTTGATGACTGGAAGCAGCGTTCCCAGTACCGGCATTAATTGCTTAGGCTCGAATACCTGAGAACTAAGAGCTGCAAATAGGATACTGAATAATCTCTAAGCTCTTAGCGTGATGTACAAGACAGGGCCAAGGTCAGAACCTTGTGGAAACTCGCACTGAAGTAAGCCATTACTGTTATTAACTTGAATAAAAACCATGTTTGTGTGAGATATGATCAAATTGTGTATTCGTTTAAAATACATATCAGTGCCTTTATGTTTGGAAGAGAACATGGTTCAAATGTCCGTTGTCGCTCCTCAGCATAGCCCGCATTTGAAATGTGTAATTTTTAATGATTCTGGCGCAAAGATCAGGCCTGGCATCATCACATTATCCGCGCTCATGTTTGACGGTAATGGCCTGGGCTCATTCTCACAAAAATGTGAATCGATGAGGTCTTGAGTTCAAAATCCACATCAATCTCTAACTTTTTTCGGGATGCACTATTGTGGTGACCAGTGGCGATGTGGGTATGTGCGCCGATCCCTACGCGATTGAACCTCGACGTCTTAGTTCTATCCCTGATCTGTACGACAAAAATTATTTTCACGGCCCCACCATTTTTCAGTCTCTTAAAAGTCTGACAATGCTCAAGAAGTAGAAAAAACTTCTCAAACTTGGTCGTTCCGAGTCGGTTCTTCCACTCGTGAGAGAACAACGCACGCACAACACGAATGGTTGTTGAGTAGTGTAGCGCCACCCATACTAATATCAAAGAAGAAAAAAACTCAATTTTGCATCGCGATTCACAAGGGTAAGGTAATCAATCGCAAGGGCAATGACATATTTACCAACTACTTACATAAAGGAAAAACCATGACCTCCATTGTAGTTTGTCTAGCAACCTAAAAATGTCTGTCGCCGAGAGGAGAGGGTAAACCGGCGGTAACATAACATAATATTTTATGACAGCCTAAACAGTCTTAGTAGTAAACCTGTTGGCTGTCATAATCTTCTTCTTTTGTTGGCGCTACAGTCCGGGGTGGACCTGGGCCTCTGCCATCATGCCTATTCATCTAGCCCGGTCTTGTGCTAGTTGCTTCCAGCCATGCACGTTCAACTTATTTAGGTCCCCTTCTAGCTCCGTGCGCCACCGTAGGCGTGGTCCTTCCTTACCGCGTTGTTCCTCGGGATTGGAGTCGAAGACTTTCCGGGCCGGAGCATTGGTGTCCATTCGCTCGACTTGATCTAGCCATCTGAGACAAGAGATTCGAACTCATTTGACCAGGTCGATGTTGCGGTGCAGCCTCGTTGTTCAGTGTCCTCTTCCAAGCACCATCCATACATGCGAGTCGAAGATAGTGCCAAGGGCTTTCCGCTCGAAGACCAAGAATATCCTCGTCCGATTTAGTTAGTGTCCATGCTTCTGCGCCATACAGCATGACTGGGACTTCCAAGCTCTTATATAGGGATGGCTTTATTCCTCTGTCATAATCATCTGTCCTATAATGAAAATACCCACGTGGTGGTGCAATGGGCCTACTTTTGCCCTAAGTGTATAAATGCTGGGGCAAGTCCTTAGTCTACGCTTACAAGTCACTATGAAGCTATTGTTATGTGCTATAGCGCTAATGTTGTCTAAAAACCTCACTTGTTGGACCATTCAACACTGTCTTCAAAATCTTAACCGACTGACTTTAGCACCGACAGTTAAGCCATTTCGATGTGATATACAATATGATGCCCTCTTGCACACATAATGAAATGGATCAAGCGTCATAATAGAGTCGGAATCAATTTTATACCTCACACTCTTGTCGGCTTTCTAAAATTTCTTTTCCAGTCTTTCTTTTCTGATCATCTTCTATCAGGAGTAGCTTTACTGGCACCAGTGCAAGTGGGAATTGTTCCACATTGACACTTGAAGCTGTGTGTGGAAGCAGTGATGTAAAAATGCAAGTGGACAACGAAGAAAACAAAAAACACAAACCTTTCTCGTCAAAAAAGGACTGAGAGTCAATTGCGCGTTGTTTCTGCACACTATATGTCCTGCTTTGAAAGTTCCGCAATCGCTTTCTATAAAGTGAGTGTATCCAGTACCCATCGACTCGCTTTGTACAGCCGCTCAAAAATATTCCAATTACACATTCCGGTACCCGATTCAGTTATTGCAAACCGAAAAAAGGCAATATTAAATATTTAATCACCAAAAAACAAGCCCCTACACCGCCACAATTTCAATTGAATCACACTCCGGCGAGGGGCCGCGTTTAGCCGAAATACCTCTGCATACATTTTTCATTTCATCTCTTTTCGATTGAATATCGAATGACTTTGATGATGCAGCTGAGTTCGGTTTAATCCGCCCCCCTTCAAAAAATAATCGCATTATTATACATTCCTTATCAGCAATTCAATCGCAAGCGTGTTTCGGGCCCCCACGCCACTCGTTCCGATCGACATATCCGCCAATAAAGCGAATTCAGTTTAATTTAATTTTCCTTCTTCTTCCATCCCAGGGAAGCACGCAGAACAAAAAAAAAAAAAACAGAAATGTTCTCATCAAGCAATTATGGAAAAACAATAAATCGGACAAAGTGGGGCGGGTGGAGGCGCACAATAACAACCAACTGTCGGATCTGCCACACTCCAGTGACCACATAAACATCGGCGAGCAAAAAAACGAATCCAATGAGAACGCCTAGACTTAGAGCGTTCGCCCGCCCAGAGACAAAACAAAGCAAACACGAAAAATCAACCAGGTACGGGACGAGGCAAGGAACCGGCCTAACTTGTTTTTCCACGAATTTAACCGATTTTTCCCACTCCCCCATGTCGTGACGCCGGTGTGGCGCCCGAACACTCGAGTGTCTCGATAAAATTGAACGAAAAAAAAAAACAGAAGAAAAATCCGTATCGACAGCGATTTTAAATGAAAGATGAAATAGAGCACAGCAACTACGTCGCAGAGGGGCCGGGGTCCTGTTGGTGTATCATCACTCATACACGCCGCACCGTTCTCTCGTTCACCTTTCTGCTGGCAGCCCGCACTTCCAAGTGCTTCCGCTTCGGATTCATGAATTATTGCGAGGGCATCTGAAATATGGTCCTGTCGCCCAAGGAGGGAGTGGGAGAGAGATTCATTTCATCGAAGGTCGGGAGTCGTGGATGCTCCTGGGGATACCCAGTGTGCTACACCGAAGGAGCCCCTCACATAAAATCCAAGCAATAAAAACGACGAAGACGACGACGACGACGACTGTCAAGGCAGCCAGCCCACTCCACCGGTGAGTATAAAAATGTAATCAAATCAGATTCACAGATGGCGCAGAGACGGAGTCACGCAGAATGCAGCTTGGCGTCTTCGTGAAATCTTCGTGTAGCTGCTTCACAAGCTGACAGCACATAGTTGCAAGCCGCACGTCGCCAGTCCTGATTGAGTCGACTTATGACGAACGCGGATGCCGGTACGAGCATGATTGTACTGCTGCTGATCCCTCGTACTGGTTGCGCACGGCATCCGTCATCATTCTCATCGTTAAGAGGGGGTTCGTCTGCTTATTTTACTGTCAATTGAATTCCCAGCAGTTGACATAAGCTCTTTCGTATCTACGCGATGGGTGGTGCGTGGTGGGTGGTGAAACAGAGCGCATCCCCAGTTGTTTGCGGAGACAGTCGGCATGGGGATGCCATGGAAACAGCGGATATAATTCAATTTGCGACAATTTGTTGAATTGAAATTGTGTAGGGTCATCATGAATTTCGTACGCGACAGCAGTGAATAGATAATGGTGTTGTTGCTGTCGCCATTGGTGTCCTGTGCCCACTGCCCACTGCCCACTGACGACTGCATCCGCATAATTCGCCTGAAGTGGCGTCAGTCGCCAGTTAACCGTAAATCTGTCTTAATGGTTCTAATTACATGCAAGTTGAATGGCAAGGCACACCCAATGCGTGGATCGTGAGTGAAATTGAGTGCCTGATGGATGGCGGAGCATAAATTACCGAAACGACTCTGCAGTTTAGTGTGTGGGGTATTTGGTGGGATGCGTGGTCGGGTGGTTGTTAAGAACGACATCCAATGGACTGGCACATGCATGTCCACAGACTGCCGGGACATGTTATCTGCTACGAAGGCAAATCAATCAAACTGCCAGCTTCAGTGATTCAAATTGTTGAGTGCTTATCGACTGACATAAGGTATGAGTTTCTGATTTCTTTTCGGGCATAGCCGCGGTGATTTACGGAAGGTGACAGCAAGGACTCTTGCGCTAATTTTGTTAGGACGGGTGGAGCTGTGTCGCGTTTGGTAAGTTTCAAGTGCTTTCGACCACAGCCGAGGTTAACGAGAAAGTCGAGAACTTGCTACTCTACTGGAGACTCTAAGCAGTGTTCGGTCAGCCCAAATTGGACCACCCTAGGCAAGAGTGTGTTCAGACGCATGGATTTGGTCTGGCAATGATATAAGGAGAGAGCGCACAAAATTCATAAACTAGGTAAAACATTCTAGTAAAGACATATACATTCGCTTGGTGAGTCTACCATATGGCGAAAGCAATCAGTTGACAGAAGGTTTAAACAAAGGAAAACAGGATTGTCCTAAGTGACCGCCTTTTTTCTTGGTGGGCAATCTTGAGTCGACTTTCCAGTCGTGTCGGTCATGATTTCGCTTTCTCAAATCCCGCAGATGATCTACGGTCTATGCTCCCCACTTATTCATGATTAGCAGCCCCGTAATTCCAGTTAACGCAAATTTTCCCACGTGCACCCCCAACGGCTGTTATAAATTCAACTCAAACAGGAAACCAGTGTAATCTCTCACAATAAGGAAGTAAATCTTCATTAAACGCCGTCACCCCAAAGCCAGCAACAAATATAAATAGCCCTTCGACCGTTTTAAAAGCCGCTCTAATTTTTGGACCCAAAAATTAAGTCCATTGATTGTCAACAAAAACCAAAAAAAAAATCTCAACACTTTCGCATAAAAATCCATCATAATTCAGGCTCCTTTTAATGCCCTCGCGATTCATTCTTTTTCGCCTGTCATCCAACGTCTCCGTCAATTTCCAATAAAACCGAAATTAATGGGCTGCCTTCGCGTGAATACTTCGATCGGCAACCGAGAATCGAAGACGTTGCGCGTTGTGCTTTTTTTTAATGGTAACGCATAAATATGGAAATAAAGTCCCTCCATTGACCCGGCGGAAATTAAAGCCCCAGTTATGGTTTCAAATTATTTGTTTACAGCAGCAATGGGCCGGCATATGGATTTTGTCTTTTGCTTATGCCCTGCACCGACCATAAAATCGCAAAAATAATGACATCGAAGTGACCTGAAGCATAAGGAGCATCTTCGTTGTTGTCGTGACATTCCTACGGGACCAAACGTGTCCACCAGATCGGATGATGTCCATCGTCGGTGGGGCTGTAAAAATTGAGAGAAAAAGCAAGAAACCGTCAATTCAACATCATGTTATGCTGTCGTAAAAACGCTCCTGGAATTCACAATCACTGAAGTGCTTCAATTGACTTTCTCTTCATCCCCCACACACATCCTTCCCTCACGCCTTTGTGAAATGATTCTAAGGGATATGAAGCTAATCGATTGAACGACGATTCCATTCGGTGATTCCATGCAGAATGATAACACAGCCGACTCCTCAACAAAAGCAGAAACTTTTTAATTTCCCTCTAAGCTCATGTGGAAGTCTTTTGGAAAAGTTAATGCATAGCACCCACCCCACCAACACCCGTCAAGCCTGAGGGGGAAGGGCTGTAAGGCTGACATGACAGCTGAGTGGTCTCAAAGGTTTGCGCGCCTTTCTCAGTCTTATCCAGACACACCATGACAGTTCGACAGTGAAATTTATGTAATTGATGGTAATTTTTATGCACTCCCACTCCCGGTGGAGGAG
This sequence comes from Eristalis arbustorum, assembly GCA_916610145.1. NCBI lineage: Eukaryota > Metazoa > Arthropoda > Insecta > Diptera > Syrphidae > Eristalis > Eristalis arbustorum. Next base: position 103,053,559 of record OU744316.1, on the reverse strand, counting down.
AGAAAGAGGCGCGGCACGGCTTAGGGTAATCCTCCAGCAATCAGTTGCAAGCAGATAAGGACTCACTCGCAAATCCTTGGAACAACCATTGCCTACGATGGAGACGACTAAGTCCCTTTCATATGAATATTCATAGCGGAGCGGAAATTGTTTCTTGATTTGTCTCATCCTTCGGTTCCATCCTGTCGATTATCCAGCAATGAAGAGTGAATATTCCTCGACAGTCGTGTTCAAAAAAAATCCCATAAATTTGTAATGAATTCGTGCCGATATGCTGATACACATGGTCGCTTGGACTCTCTAGGACTGTGTGTGTCCAAGTGACCTTCAGGATTCACAGAAAAATGGAACGTTCCTTCGTTTCATTTTGCCATTAGGGAAGGTTGTGCCATTGGATGGTGTAGTCCTACCGGCCGCATAAGGCATCGGGGCGGGTGGTGGTGAACATTTGTCTTGATCGCTTTTTTATTTTGTGTATCCTTCGTCTCTTTTTTACCGCCTTAGTGTCCCCCGTTTTGCCTACTACCGAGCCTGCCTGGTCGGGGGTGGGGAGGAGCTCAAGATGGAGAGCATTACCCTACGTCACCCCATTACACGACTGCCAGCCGGAGCACAAGACAAAAACAAAATAAAAAAGGGTTGAGACTTACTGGCACTTACTCTGGTGGTGTGGTGGTGAACTGGTGTTCGTGCGGAGGGGTGAGAGTTTCAAATTGGGATGATGGTGGCTGGAGAACGACAGTCATCATTGTAAATTTATGCTAATGAAAGTTTTCCGGAAAATTGAAGAAGTATATACTTTGTTTGTATTACACGCCCTGCGATTCGGTTAAAAAGCAGTAGCAGCGTCGGTCGTCGATGAGCGTGGCACGGAAGCGGCAGAGCCCGCTGTGGGAGTGTACTCCCGGAACAGGAACACGGCTGAGATAATTTCATCCTAAAGGAAATACGGTATAATCCTGTATCATGCTAATGTCAATGATTTGGATGTAAACGGATAAGAAGGATTTCTGCTTCCTCTTCCGCCTCTCCTACTCGCTGCTAAACCATGCACCTTTTTTTTCATCCACTTTTGGTCTGGAACTTTTGGGTGGGGGATGATGAGTTTTTTGGCTTTTTGTATGTGGTCATCAAAAGATGATGTTGTTATGAGTGAATTGGTTACATGCGTGCTATTAATTTGTGATAACAAATGGATTCATTCCAGATGAAAGATTACAGTATAGGAAGCAGAAGCTCAGGGTATAACCCTCGGGGGCTGAAGATAAAGGGGTTCATTTGGGGTCTCACTTATGTGGGAGGGGCGCTTGATGAAGTTACACATATGCATGTCAAATGGATTGCTTTGCTGTGCCGGGGTTGTGAAGAATGGAGTTTCTAAATGGGGACGTCAATCCTTGCTTCTTACTCGGTCCCGTTATAGGGGGTTTCCTTATGTGGGAAGTTGAGTGCCGTCAAAGGATAACGAACGATAAGTTCGTTCGATGCTGTTTTGATGGTCGTTTATCATGCAAAAACAAGATGCTGAACAATTTATTCAAGGCATTCCGCTATCATCATTCCTTCTAGCTTGAGACGCTGGTGTGATGTAAGTCCTTCTAGATCTTTAGTACTTTTCTGAGTGACAAATCTCGTAGAAATGTAGTGATTCCTAATTTTTTTAGTCCTTATTTTCTTGAGACAGTGCACTAGCCCGAAGTGTTATGGCAGTCAACGGGAGGTAGCCATTCGGGTGGGGAGCTTACCCAAAAAGGTGTATCCTGTTACCACAGTGTGTTAGAAACATGTCTAATTAGCAGACGCATTTAACCAGACTCCCTGTGTGAAGTCCGTGGTGGTAGTTGTAATGGAGTGTTCGTGCGGATCAATGACATTATGATCCACTTCAGTATGAACTACATTTTCGTGATAAACAGCCAGATGCACATAAGTCGAAGTGTTGCTTTTTAAATAATATAATTAAAACACTTCATATAATTATAACTAATTATAACTAAAACACTTCAAGGAATTCTCGAGGCTCTACATACCTCTACGCAATTTTCGTAAGCTACCCAGGCAAATTTGGTCTTTATATATCTATTACATCCTTGATACTACTTCAGACAATTGATTTTTATTGACGCTGTTCAACGTAGGTTCCTACTTTGTGTCTGTAATGATCCAACATTACAACCATTGACTACACTTAAGGGTTTAGCATACCCTTAAAAATCGCAAGGAATTAGCAGCTTATTGTGCACCAATTATGTACTAGAAAATACTGTTTATCTGAAATATTCCCATTCAGCTCCAATCCCTTCCGCATTAGGTCTTTACCTCTTCTTGGAATATTACTCTATTGCACCAACTCTGGACAGTTTCAGTGCACTCGCAGAATTTTACAATTAGTAAATCAATCTAGAAATCTATTGATCCGATTCCATATGTGAACATAGAATTAAGTGAAAAAAGATATATATCAGTTTAGTTAAGTTAAAACAATCATATAAAATAATTTTAAAGGACCAATGACAAACTCATGATACAAAGACCTATCGTTACGTACCTTCTCCCTACTCGCGGACAAATGCGTTCTCTTTTGTATAATGTATATAGAGATAATCGACATAAGACTTCACACAAAGTTTAAACATTTAAAAACTACAGGAAGTCAATTTTATTATTTTACGTGCCATTTTATACACGAAAAAAAAAAAAAAATAAAAAGACATGTCATGGTGGTGCACATAGTCAAAGTAAGCCTTGTGCACAACGAAGGCAATGACATTTTAGACATAACACCGACATTATTATAATTTGATCCCAATAAAGTCAAGAAATTGTGAATTACTCACAGTATAGAAAAAAATATGTGAATTAATGGCAGATTATTTGGAAGTCTATTCAACGGTTATTCTAACTTAAAACGTTGTCCGCCCATATTAAAAAAAAGCATCACCATCCTTTGTTTTAAATTTGTCACTATTTTAATTTCTACTTAAGAAATAAATAAAATGCAAAATGCGTACTCGGGATAATATTTCACATTTCAGACAATGAACATCATAAGTTGAGGTACTCTATGTATATTGATCAATTTGACTTTAGGCTTGCAGAGATTAAAGCTAAATACATTTTTTCTAAAGGGATTCGATTTTTAGAGAAGTCCTTATTATTTATAATTGTTGCTTCTTTCAACAGAATTTGCTTCCTTTATGCCCGATTTCACAGTGCAAAATTATGGTTTGGCTGGATTTGGATCGATCCCAAATTTCACTAGAGGTGATTTCGTTTTCAAACTCAATATTATAGGACGGTTTAGATTCAGTCTCATTCAGTGTCACTATTGAATCCATCAACTAAATGAAACATGAACAAAATTGTGATCATTATAGAAGACAGATCAAACCGAAAGGATGAAAAGAGAACACACCAACTCAACAAGCGTTGTTGTTGTATCTGTGCATCTCTATACTTGCGTGCCTTCTGTTCTTTTCAGAAACACTGCCAAACCAAATATTTGATTAAGTGTCTGAGTTTTTTTGGCAATTCTGCACTTTCTGGATTGACACTAAAGCCATAGCAATCGGTGGCTTAAGTTAAAACTCAATTTAACCTGTGAAGACGAAATTTTTATGGATTCTGAGTTCAGAATCGGATCCATTTTAAGCTCCATCTTCAAGCTAAAGTTGTGTTTGAACTAATTTTTAAACGCCCATCTTTTAGCAAATTTGTTGGAAAATTATATGGGAACCGGAAAATTCCGAAACGATTGCGAGCGTTGCAATCGACAGTAGACAATTTTGTCGATTGAAAAAGCAGATCTATGGTGGTATTGTGTAACTCAATCGACAGAGGACCCTATCATTGCAAATTAAAATTGTGAATATAACAAATTTGTATATGGTTTTCGAAAAGGGCCTTGGCAACTTGGAAATTAATTTTCTTTCAATAATCATCAAACTGTCACTGTCAATTTATTCAGTAAACTCAACATATTCATCACGATCGAGCAACGTCTGCAAAATTTTCTGCCGAAATTCGTAGTCGGTGCCCGCAACTTTAAGAGCATTAACTCAAAATTTTCGATAGTAATTCTCGCCCTAGTCGATAAGCAATAACAAGTTTAGTGCCAAAGTTAAAGTCTACATTCGTGGTGTGATGTTGCTGCCTCAGTGAAGCAACTATTTGGTTGTCGTGTCGAAAATATCGCTGCCATTCAGGCGTCCGTAGCAAACTATCCAGGTCCGTCAATTCCACTGCGATCTCAAAAATTTGGCATCGCTCAGACCAAATTATGGATCTTGGTTTATACGACTAAAAGATCAAGCTGATTGAAGAATTGAAGCCGATAGACCAATTGAAGCGACGGAAGTTCGTTTTAAAAAAAAAGTTGTCTGCTTCTCTTTATAAGGTTTATAGTACGAGCATCGAAGCGTAGAGCGTGTACCAATGTAACTATTCACCTGTGTGTCCCCGATGGTGTGTACCCCAAACTTCAAAGATTCTCTGCCTGAAAATTAAATTTGTCATATGGCACTCATGTCCTCTGTTTAACCTGAGCTGAGTCAAGTGTACTTGTCACATTGCTGGGAAAGGCAATACACTAAGGAAGTCAGCAACTGTAGCTGGTGGCCAAAGGAAAAATGGATCAAACCCATTGATTCCAAGGTGGGTAGTTGGTATAATTAAACTCGGCACAACTGCTGAATAGGCCCTAAAATGTATGTCACTGTGCCGTATAAATGGGGTCTTTCGTTTAGGTTTTGAAATACCCATCTTCATGCCGGAACCATTGCAAATTGTCGGTTAGGAGAGGTGTCCCTTGTAGAAGTTCATTCTTGGAGAACTCGAACATTTCTTGCTTCCGGCGCAAACCTTAGAGATTACATCCATCATTTAATGGTAACCCAAACACACACTTTCTGAGGTCGACCCCGTTAGGAAACAATTATTATGGGGGTACCAGCAGTCCCAACAAACTGTCAATGCGTCCACTAGGTAACCTTGCACTGTCTCTCATCTTCACAAAACTCCACTAAGAGTGCGTTGATCTCGGAAACACCCACCCATCCATACGATCTCCTCCGTCGCAGACGATAGGCCAGACATATCAACATTCTTCCAATCCATCGGCACCCATCCATCAATTTCAAATGCAAAATTGTCTACATCAGTGACAAATGCTTTCTTGGCGAACCAGCAATCTGCACGTCGAAGGTAATTTTCGTCGGTCGACTGGAGCCCGACAATTCACCTTGTAATGTCGTTTGTTGATATTGAATCTATCACTCAATGAAATTTGTCTGGAGCACTCATTCTTCTTATCAGTTGACAGTCAACAGACGATCAAGCCCCTGCCCGTATGCACTCACCTCAGAATGACTCCGAAGAGCAAATATGCAAATAACCTGGCCCCGAGACGAGAAGCACGTCGCGTCGTCTCCGTGGATGGCTTTGAGACTTGAGACCAGCGGTGACAAAGTGGTGCCGACTACCTCGTGGTCCATAGGGACCACTCTCGAGCACTGTACGCGAATTCAATCTTCAAAAATAATTACCTCCAGTCTGGCACCATCCCACCTCCACCCCACCTGAGCAAATACACGCTTTTTCTATTCACCGCAGCGTCCCGCAAAGTGGATTATCCCCCCAACTGTGGCGGTTAACAAACAATAAACCCGTCGCCGTGAGACATTTCCAAAAAAAAAACACAAACAAAATATGGATGTCATCCCCCAGCTGAAGCACCCCATTGGGACTAGAAAATATGAAAATAAATTCTGAACGATGCACAAGGGCACACCCGCCCGCGCACAAGTTGACAGGGCGATCCTATGACACACCGCCCAGCTCGTGATAAACTCAATAAATTTCGGCAAAGTCAAACTTTTCGAACGTAAAGCACTTACCGCTGGACGCCGCTGCTCGAGCGGCCAATTTATCGCGGGATAAACCTTAAATTTGAATTCAATTTATGCCGATTTAATAAATTAAACCCAGCCATCCCTTAGACGGGACCAGCCCACACTGCGTCTAACCGCGAAAAGTTTCTCGACAACAACTCTCAAGTATCATTCGGGCGGAGGGAGGAAACTCTTGGCGAGCACAGGACAAACGACCGCACGTGAGGGTTGGGGTACCCGTGGAGATGTGACGCCGAGAAGAGAGAGCAAGTCCATTAACGATGAACGTGAATCCAATAACTGATAGGCCTCGTCGAAGCCAAGGGAATTGCGAACGAGCCACACGCAGACACTCGCGCACACAGATAAACACTCCAGAATGGATTGGAACTTGATTGCTAACAAGATTTCCAGATCAAGCGCCAGAAATCCCATGATATATGGACGGGCGGGATTGAAAGTTATTTCTCCCTCCGATGAACATCACGCGAGATTGGAAGGCGATTAAATTAAGACAGAGTTATTGCGCTCCCCGCCCCAGAGGTATCTTGCAAGCGAATCAGAGGCAGCGTATATCGCATGACGACTGTGCTTTTGTAACCAGAGCTGATAGTGGTGGGACGTGTCAGTAGTTTCACCTGCCATCACGCCCCGACGAAGGGTAAAGATTTTGATAATTATTTCGGTGAGAAAACCCTGCCCGGGGGGGCGACGAGCAAACACCTCTTTGAGGGATGATTGATTTCGAGGAGGAACTAAAACAAACATCGCACCGCCATTGACAGTGATGGATGGGATGAGTCAGTAATTAGAAGCCCGAGGAGAAGCATGGTGCTTGTGCTTGACAGTGTGTGGGATCGGTGAACATGCCGAGCATTCGCCGCGAATGTGTGATTGGGTGTGTTTGGAGGTAAGTTTCACGCGAAACTAGGTTTGTTTCTCGTGAAAATTCAATATTCCCACAGGGATAATTAATTCATTGCTCATTTAACAGGGTGGTGTAAAGACTCATTTAAGGGATGTTGTGTAACCACATGTGTGTGAAGGATTTTAGAGAATTTTGGCAGAGATCGTGGGTGTGTCAAAGAGAAGATTGTGAAGTTCACCCAAGACATCGAACATTTGTTGGACTTGTTGATACTGCATTTGCTACCAGGTTTGTCACACTTACATAAAGCATCTGCAAAATGAAGGTATTTCATGGTGGTTTCAAAAGTTCTGAGAAGGGGAAGCAGCGAACGAAAATGATCAATCAGCTGTGTCTTTAATTTTTAATTGCAAGTCAGACAGGTCTTTTGAAAGATTTCAGAAGATTTAGTGAGGCCTCCTTAATAGCGGCCAGCCGAACTCACAAATGGAGTAAAAACTGATTTGATTAGTGGGTCCATAGTTAACAGGACAGCTGCTCAACAGGAACTGAAATTTATATCCATGTTGTATTATATCTTCATCTCGAGGTCATTACGATTTGTCCGTAAAGAGGGTTGTCCCTTTTAAGTGTCCGTAAAGATAAGATTTACTGCATTTTTAAAAACTGTGCAATCAGTGTGATCGGTCTCTAAATGCCTCGTGCCCAAAGGAACCACGTGTGAATTATAAAAGGGGGTAATGTTACGTTGGAGCGACTGCTGCTCATTGATAGCAGACGCACATGGTTGAGGTAAGATTGTTGCAACTAAAGAGTAGACATACAATAGCTTCTCCTTGTCTCTGTAACATTAGAACAAAAAAAACGTGTGGAAGACATAATATAGGAGAGTCTGCTTCAATGCCGATGAATACGACATTCCGCCTACTCATTCTGGTCAGTCTATGTGAGCATTTAGGACCGATAGCAAGCCATGGCTATTTAGTGACCATCTACGATTTGCATAAGCACGCTTTTAAAGCTTAGTGTAAAACGTACACTCGTTTCAAGTGGAATGATGACCTTCTCCTACAGTTTCCCCCAGTTTCGATATGAATGTGAAGATTAATCTACCGCCTGGTGTTCAGACTCCGTGTATATGGGTGGCGCTACAGCCCGTAAAGGACCAGGGCATAGCTTCTCAGCAACTCTCTTGTGTGTGCTATTGTCTCTCATGAGTGGAAGGGACCTACAGTTTTATACCGACTCCGAAAAGCCAAGTTTGAGAAGCTTTTTCTAGACAGAAGTCAGTGATTAGAAAGAGGTGGGGTCGTGAAAATTATTTTAGTCGCAGAGAGCAGGAATCGAGCCTATGACGTCGAGGTTGGGGTCGACGCACATACCCACAACGCCACGGGCCACCACTGCCAATATGCCAAAGAAGGCAGTGCTACATACAATGTAGCAAAAAGCTGCTGCGGATGGTAGTTGGGGCACTAGCTGACTATAATTGTCTGAAATACCATGAACAGTGTTCTCTGTCAGAAAATGGGATTACCCATGACACCATATGCAACGGCTGTGAGAACGAAGAAGAGATGTAGGATGCTTCCCACCAACACAGAGAACACAGGAAGATTTTTCTTCCAGAACCGCCAAGATATTGCAAATATCCCATTGATCTCTATTTGCAGGTTTGTCAGTACCACCAGATGGCTGGAAGGGACAGCACATCATCTGTAATTCGAAGCTCCCACGTGGGCCAGAAAGTTTTCACTCCCATCTGCATCACACAATGGGTCAAATGGGACTTAGAAAAGCTTGGTCTCACCGCCTCTACCCACTTCCCTTACCTAGCCTTCTTCGTTGAAGACAACACCGAATTCCGGACTCCAGCATGTTGCGTATGGCCGCTTGAGTGCCAATCATTATTCACTCGAGCATTGACCACTCTCATTATTTTTCAAGAGAGTCATATATGTTTCCATTTGAGTCGACAGAACGCAATGCACGTCCGTTACATATCCTGGAGAACTGTCGAATTTTATGTCAGTTCACAAAATTTTCATATGACCCCTTATTTGCTACAATTGCACAAAATGTCCTCTTCTCCAAGTAAGTCATCGATATCAGGGAAAATCAATTGAATCAAAATCATACGCTTGAGTTGGGTGGTAATTTGTTCTCCAAACACTAAACAGATTCATTATTGCAAATGTTCCACATACGCTCCGTAGGCCCGAACATTGCCTCTAAATATTCCACATACGCCCCGAATTGACTTTCATTTGAATGTTTAGAGAAGAGCACCCTCTGCAGCCATTGAAGGCACTCTCTGCCAGTCAACAGTGCAGACAAATTGATCGTCATGCGATTGTTCATCATTCAAATCAAATTCATGCGTGTGTGCCTCTCCGAGGAAACTTTCTCGTAATTATACCCAACCGAAGACATCACAGTTTCGTTCTCTATTTTACTTCATGCTCGTGTGTATTTTCATCAAGGTCGCTGTGTGACTCTTGGCATGAGCCAGCCATGTGCTCTCGCATCTCATCAATCATCATATTCATAAACAAGCGAAACTTAAGTTTCTGAATGGAATGCCTCATGTTGGAAGTGAATGAATACCATTTGGCCGACAAGGACACATCACGATTGACAGCGTTTCGTATCAGTTTATTGCTCACTTCAATGGCAGTGGGATGAACGCAACAGGGACATCAATTTCAATGACTTTCACAGAGCCTTTTTATCAATTCCCCACTGGGTGCAATAAACTTCGCTAAAAGCATCTCGACAATTCAACCAACAAACTCCTGCGACTGCTAAGCGATGTCATTTTGGTTAGTGGATTGGATGCTATACTGCAGGGAGCGTGAGCGTAAAGTGGGATTCTAGCACATGACTGAATCGACTAAACAAGAGGGACGCTTAGAAGGATTTTTTTCTAAAAAACGGAAAAACAAATAAAATAAAAATGAAATGCTATCTCTTCCTGGAACGGTTTTCGGTGGAGTTGCTTTTAATGGGCTCTCATGGGGGTATCCACTATCAGAGTGCTCTTAAGTTCCAGATGCAGTTTTGCAAAGAACGCCAAAATTGTGTGGATTGTCTAAATGGATTGCTAATTTTGGACGATTTGGATCTGAGAACGGTTCTGCTCTCTATCCAGGGGCAGATAGCTCAGCTTCAAAAGCAGTTCCTTGAGCAGGCAATGCGATTAGACATTATAAACTCGACGTTATTCGCCGAGACATCATAGTGATAGCATGATACAAAATGAGGAGAAAAATAAAAGGACGAAAAAAATACGGCAGTATGTCGCTCGCAGTCACGAGCGTTCAGTGGAATGATCTCTGCTCTTGTAAAAAAGAACGCCAATCTTCCTTTTAAATTCAGAGAGCTGATGGGAGAGTTGCCCATGGTGGCCAACTTACATAGATTTCTTATGTTAGTTTTAAGATTAAAAACAAGAACACTACAAAAAAGGTACACCAAGGCGTATATGATATATGGCGTATATATGGTATATATGATATATGTTATGCATGGCATATAGGCCCTGGTGCACGCGTCTGTTTAAACGGGCACAGTTAAGTTAGTTTAAAGGTTTATTTTAGCTATACGTTTTATGGTAGTTTAAATCAGTTTTAAGATTCTCAAAGTAGTAAGATAAACCAAGTTTTTCAAAGTTTTCTTGGTAGTTCAAAATTTATTAATCGATTGTCTGTCAAGACTGTAAGAAAAACGAAATGTAAGCCGAAAGGCAAAAACACATAATATAAAATTAGCTTAGAGTACTCAAAGGGTCAGAGGGTCAGTAGGTTTGGACTAATTGCAATAAGATATTGATAAGTTAATTGAGCTAGTTTTAAGTACTTTTGTCTAGCAAGTAAGTAAATATCATTTAAATAAAAACAAAATTACACAAAAAACAGAGGTGTATGCTTGCACAACGTCCACACATTCATTTTCATAACGCTAATCGAGATTTTCGAAGTTTCAATTCGTTCACCCCATCTGTTCATTGATTTTAAGGCCTCATACGCATAAGCGGAATTAGATAAAAGGCCGAATTCGGGATCTCGAGGAAATTTGAGTCAATTTAACTTGGTTACACAGGTGATTTTCCTAACGTGTTGGTGTGGCAATTGAATAAGGGGCGAAACAAGCCGGTCTTAAGGATAAGACGCTACTGACGACTAGCTGGTGAAGGTCCGACGTGGAATCGCGCTTCAATTCGTATTAGTAACTGAGCCTAAGCCGCACCAAGGTTATGCTCAAATAAACCCTTATTTTGCCAGTCTTTATGTATGGAGTCGAAAGCTGAATTATAAGCAAAAAATGGTGCCTTCGAAGGAAATACGAATTCTATGGTCTTGTCTGCGAGGAAGGCGAATTTAGGAGATGACACATAACAGCGAACTGCATGAACTGTACCAAGGTGTTGTACTGTACTGGCCTGGCTCGTACCTGAACTACCCTCTTTGCTGAAGACCCCAGCACTTCAGCAAAGAGGGTAGTTCAGGTACGAGAAGGAAAGAAGTATCGTAGGTCCGGAATGAAGATCAACATTTTCGCAAATACAAGGCAACTTAGTCTGGATGGCTGGACGCAATGTGCCCAAGACAGCCAGTGAGAGAATTTAGCTATTGCTCAGGCGTAGACTATCCACCGTCTTAGTCACAAGCTTGAGAAAGAGAGACAGCGAATTACTGAGCAAAACACGATGTACAGAAAGGACCAAGGATAGACCCTTGAGGAACACGGCATTGAATTAACCACTTCCTACTTTCAAATTTTAAAACAAAGCGTGTATGGGATTTCATATCCCTTTGAAAGGTCTGTCAATGGCGTCAGACATGAAACAACGTTCAACTGAAGACGACGACATGAACCAAAAAGAGAGTTGACCCTTTTAGAGCGGTGAGCTTTAGCAGAAGTTTCACTATATTTTTAAGAAATTTTCAATTGTGGTTTCAGTATATTTACCTAAAGAGCCCAAGCGAGCCCATGCATAAAAAAATGTTATGGCGCTACAGCCCGTAGAAGACCAGGGCCAAGCTTCTCAGTAACCACCCATATTGTGCATGCTATTATTCTCTCACTGGTGTAAGGGACTTGCAGTTTTATTCCGACTCCGAATGGACATGTTTGAGAAGCATTTTCTAGACAGGAAGAAAACATCTTTGAGTCATTGTCAGTGATTCGAAAAAAGTGGGGCCGTGAAAATTATTTTTGTCGCACAGAGCATTAATCGAACCTGCGACATCGAGGGTGCGGTCGACGCACATACCCACAACGCCAATGCTGGCGCAATAATAAGGATGGATTTTACTGATGGCATGACAAGCTCTGCCTTGCGAGTTTATCGCGACCAAATCACAGGATCTCTATGGCCAGACATCAGCTCCACGCAGGATGACCATCGGTAGTGCTGAAGTCGGTAGTGCTGAAGCTCCTGTATGGCATGAACTGTGCGACTTGTCGTTGGTACCCATGTCATCCAATTTAATTGAAGAAGTTGTTAATCTTCGACCTATAGCTCTTGGCGTTTACAGCGATTGGCTGCCCACCGTCGTTCTCAACGAAATATGGATCGATGAGGGCGCATTGAGATTGAGACACTGACAGTTTCGAGTTTCATTGGACGTTCTTGGACACCAAGTGATTAAGTATCGTCACAAATTTGATCTCAATCACGGTCATGACGTGGTGGTCCGTGGCATTATGGATAAGTGCATTGACCTCAAAGCCCTTGAACCTCGTCATTTAGGCTCTATCCCTGGTCTGTACGACAAAAAAAATAATATTCATGGCTCCACCTTTCGAGTCACGCGCAATGCTGAGAGACAATATCGTGTCTAGAAAAGGCTCTTCAAAGTTGGCCGTTCGGAGTCAACTTAAAACTGTGGCTTAAGACCTTCCACTTGGGAGAGAACACCAGCACGCACAACACGAGTGGTAGCTGAGAAGCTAGGCCCTGACACTGTACATCTACTCTGGGATGCCATGTTGATTGGTATCGTGTGACGTTGTTGATGCTGCCATTGGACCAGAAGTGGTTCCCATCTTACGACGACAGTGAAATGGGGGAAGCGCGAAGAATGATGCCCGAACAGGACACCCATTTTGATAAATTTCGTCATTTGCCCACTCTGTCTGTCCATAATGGGTTGACAGAATAGACTAGAATAAATGACAACCAATTTGACAGATGCTGTTTCAACAATATGGCCGCTTTCAAGAGTCAATATTCAGAGGTAACTATTGGACGATGGTTTATTTATTTTCAGATCATGATTACTAACTATTTTGGTTTATTTTACGGGAAATAGTAACGAATTAGTTGGACTAAAATAGCGCCATGCTAGATGAAGTTAAAAGCTGTCAGCTGAACCATGCGAGGCTAGTTCTTTGATATAATAGACATTCAAATAAGAATTAACTCGAATTCTGAATTATAAATGACCACGTTTTGCCTTCATTAACTGCCAAATCTATTTTCGCTTCACACAAATACCCACCATGTTATCCAGTCTCTAAGCATTATTTTTCATTTCGAAATAAAAAAAGCCATGAAAGCAGAAAAATCCAGCAATCCTTGATCCTCACGTTCTCGCAGACTATTTTACTATTCATAGAGGTATTTGCGTTAACTATGTGCTTTCAGCCTCACCGCTTCGGGTAATAACGCCGGTTAGTTAATTATTCATTAAAGAGGGACATCATCGACGGTCTAGCCCCATTTCCATCAGAGGTTAATCGAAAGAATAGAAAAGCCAGCATCGTCGCTGAATCATTAATGCACAGGATTATCAGGGCTGTTCGGTAATCTTCAACAAGCCCAACCAGCCGGACACACAGACGTAATTATGGACGAAAACGAAAACAAAGTGCAGACCCACCATGACAACACACTCGATTTAAATTGTTCCTCAACACTGGATATCTCAATAATTCACTGATTTCACAAAAGCATCTCATGCATTATGAAAAAAAAGAAAAAATATATTCAGATTCGCATCCATAAGCATACCACCATCTCTCTGTCGCCCTCGTTCAGCCGAGAACACATTTTTGACATATAAAGCCTTTTCTGTCAAATCATGATTGCGATGAATAATGTATTGAATGTCCGGAAATTATGTGCGCTGCCCGCCCTGCTGGACAGCCTTGGGTCACTGTTAAGTCGTGCATCGCCGGCAACGCTTTATCTACTTCCACTTGGGGCGATTATCATTCCGTATGCATACAGTGGCAGCTAAAAGTACAGCCGAGTTGTTGTACACCTTAAGTACAGCACAGTGGGAGGCTGTGTAAAATATTTAAACGTTTTTCCTCTGTTTTTTTTTTCTCTCTCTCTACCTCCCTCTCGCTCTATCACAGTCGTTTACCTGCCGAGTTTGTGCCGGAGTTGGGGTTGTCAAAGATTTTATGGGAATTAAGTTGAGCTGTAAAGTAGGGCGCAGGTAACGCGAAGCATATTATGTTATGACGAAATTGGACACTGACACCGCGGGAAGGGGGCTGGGGACGCTGCTCATAGATCCACTTTATCAGAGATTTAGCCGAAAGCTCTTGAGCTGTATATTAGGATGTATCACGTACCATGGGCTGGAGTAATGGAATCGTTTATACAAACTTGTTGGGATCCTTTAAATTTTTGATTGAGATAAAGCGGATTTCCTTTGATAACTGTGGGGAGTGGTTGTGTGGGTGTTGTGTATTCTCTAATTGTATCTGCGGGATGCTGTGGATGTGTAGCCTGAATGCTCGGAGATGTACATCTTTGAGTTGATGTTACAGACAGACATGATTAATTAATGGCATATAACAAGATTTCATTCATATTCAGCTGGTCCCTCGGGGTCAGTGCGTGGGTGTGAGGCGGCTTTTCTTGACCAGCGGCTACGAAGAGGTCGATAATGACACAATCTTATTAAATTCGCCAACAACTCGACGACGAGACTGCAAACTCTGGGCATAGCTTACATTAAGGTGCATAATTAAAGCAAACAATTACTGTGTTTAATTAGGACTCATCCAGACAGGTTAATGTTAAGGTTATATGTACCCATATAAACTCAAGCCGAAACTGAACATATTCGTTGTGGCTGGTATTCTAATCGAATTCGTCGGAGCCAACACAATACTTCTTCAGTCGCTTGACCATTCAATGCTAACGGAAGGCCAATATTTTTTGGTTTAAAAAAGTGTTTTACGTGTAGTACCGAAGGCATGCGGGTATATAAGCCAGCTACAGAGAGTGGCCAGAGAAACAGTCTCACGGTCAAGCATCGCGCAATTAAGATCGCGTTAGGTAATTGCGCTGCCAGCGTAATTGACAGCACAATCAGACCATTGTTTGTCCATTGAGATACGCAGTGCTGTTATTTGATTCCAACTGCATATGGTGACTGGACCAGATTAAGACTGACTCAAGACTTAGTCAACCCTTTTCAAGCATAGACATCGGCTGTACTCGCATTAGTCTTCGCAATACATTTTCACTTTGCTTTCACTGGGACTCGAACCGGAGACCCTTATAACCAAGGGAAGGTAGTAAACCAACAGCGCCATCCTTCGTGCGGTTTCAGAAGCGATTAATAAACATCAGTGAACTAAATCGTGTTTGTCTTCGTCTTCTTCCTTTCTTATGTAATCTGAAGTGGTTTTAATCATGTGCATCAGAGTACAACGCGTTTTGACGGACTATTGGTGTATGGTAGACTAGACCGGCGAACGCGAAAAAGGAAGTACGTCCAACAGATGATCTCAAAGCACATACAGCTAGTGACGGGTACGGTTAACAAATCACCGGCGCATGTACCATCTCCTGCGCTCAAAAATCCAACAACGTCTCATAAGCGCTCTAGGAATCAGACGTGTGTGAGGGGAGCGGCCGAGGCGAAGGGCTCAGGCTTCGCTGCGAGTTTCACTTAGTCTGTTTGGACCTATGATACCACTGTTCGATCCCAAGAAGCTCGAAGATCTGCTCTCCGAAGATTAGAAGCTGAACATCATCGATACGCACAGTGCTTACGGATGGGATAAAAAAACCGATACCAGTGGCTGCGACTTCCATTTATGTGACAGGATCGAAATTGCAGCAGAGTTATTTTAGGATTATGCTACAAATGCCCAGCTGTGAACGATGATGGTGATATGAACTACCAACTGCGACAACGAATGCTACGCTCTGGAGGAGACACGGAGGAATTCATCTTCGATAGCATTGCGAAGACTAATGCGAGTACAGCCGATGTCTGTGCTTGACTAAGTCTTGAGTCAGTCTCAACGATCTTGATAACTACTACAAATTCTTCAGCAAAATGCATGAACATTCTTCGCTTGACAATATTCAAGACGGTTTAAGTAAACACATTTTCTACGGTACACTTAGCGCTGGAACTGACCTTCAAGGCACAAAACTCCCTAACTAACACAATATCTTATTACCTGTCTCCAGTTACGGAAGCCATGAAGCCGGAATCCATCCCTCTCCACTTGAATGGGTCATATGTGTCATATGAGTCCTCTATGTAACATGTTCAGAGTCGAAGACTATTCATGACGGAGATGGAGATTGTCCATACTGCTTGTTAACAAAATGCAGGATATGCCTAAATCTTACATCCAACCCATAAAAATCTACGGGGGACACGAACCAGTTGATTCCTTGCCATACTCAGGAACTTGGCTGACTTCAACAGAAAGCTAAAGAAAACTGCTACGTTTTGGCATCCGGGGTAGGTGGCCTCGATTTGGTCAACAAATACATCTTCAGCGACTGTTTCCACTTGATAGATGTCTAGGTGTACCGGTATGAAATGAGCGTTTTCTTTGAAAATAAGACACTAATTATTAATGGGAAAGTAAAAACGGTCAGAAATTGTTTGTTGTGCAACATTTAACATTGCCGCCATTTGCTTTTGACTCAAAGTGTCTATTCCATTCAATATCGTTTGCAATTCGGCGTCTTCAAACTTTTTTGGTGGTCTTCCACGTTCTTCATTTCTCACATCAAAATCATTATTTCGGAACCGTTGAAACCATCTTTTGCATGTTGCTTCTGATAGAGCATGATCACCATATGCCTCGTCAAGCATTCCATGCGACTCTGCAGCACCTTTCTTGAAATGAAAACGAAAAATTAATGCTATCCGCAAATCATCACTTTCTGGTACAAAATTCGATGAAAAAATATGATTTTGTTTGTTCAATGACTTGATGTTATAAAAAATGATATTTTTCACAGATGTCATAGCAAACAAAAAAAAAAAATAATAAGGGCTAGTTCACAACAAATGTTCCCTATCGAGACATTTGTATCTTGACGCTCACTTCATACCGGTGGTTTGAAAATGACTCTAAGTCATCCCTACTCACCATACACTTTGTTGACTGCGTGCAATGCGCATATGTCCTTGGTGAAGTAGAATTATCAATGTGTGCTCCAGCAACGGAATGAGTGACAGCAACAAAGTGGAAGGATAGATTTACGTATAAAAAAGGTCTCCTGAAAATCCAAGCTAACAGCGTGCTGTGTGGATTTCGTCATGCGAATTGAAGACAAACTTCATGAACCAAGAAAGTCTGTGTTGGGACACATCATGTGATTGGCTCCAATTTGCTACAAATCGACAAATCCGTTCAGAGGTTGTTGAAATATCCTTTCCAAGGCAGAGAGGTGAGTTATTGTGTGTGATTTTGATATGTTTGTGTACACATGAGTAGATGGTCAGTGGATGGACATTCTTCTTTTTCTTCTTTGGCGGGCGCTACAGTCCGGGGTGGACGAGGGCCTCAGCCAACATGCCTCTCAATATAGCCGGAGCTTGTGCTAGTTGCTTACAGCCATGCACGTTCAACTTATTCAGGTCTCCTTCTAGCTTCGTGCGAGACCGTAGGCGTGGTCTTCCATTAACGCGTTGTCCCAGTTGGGGTCGAAGACTTTCGGAGGAGCATTGGTTTCCATTTGCTCTAAGTGACCTAGCCATCTGAGACGAGAGATTCGAACACGTTTGACCAGGTCAATGTTGATATACAACCCGTGCAGCTCGTCGTTCAGTCTCCTCTTCGAAATACCATCCGTACATACGGAACCGAATTATTCAAAGGACTTTTCTCTCGACGCGACCAAGAACATCCTCGTCCGCTTTAGTTAGTCTTCATGCTTCTGCGCCATACAGCAGAACTGGGACTATCAATGTCTTATATTCTTATATTCTTATTCCTCAGTGGCCTTCCAAGTGCGAAAATGCAGCGATTGGCCAGCGTGATCCTCCGTTTTATCTCCACGGTAGTGTCATTGCTTGTATTAAGTTCGGAGACTAAGTAGACAAAGTCTTTCACTACGTCCAAGACGTCGGTGTTGGTGGACCCTTTTCGTAGACAGCATATTCTTTGTCTTACACTCATTAACCGCAAGGCCCATCTTGGCCGCTTCCTTCTCGATGTAACAAAAGACCCACTGACAGTGGATGGACATTAGTGATGTAATGTTCGACTCGTTTGTCGTACAGACTTCTAAATGGTCACATTCAGCATGTTCATGCTAGCCGATTTTTGTTGAAAATTTCAGAGCCCTGCGACTAGCAGTTTCGGAGCCTTTGCAGATCAGACAGACAAACTTTGTACTTTATTGTTGAGATTTAGTGCAATACGATCATCAAACTTCATTTGTTCCAAGTTGAGCCAGGAGAACTAGTGTTGCAAAGATGAAGTTCTCTCCTACGCGAATGGCATACTTGAGTTCAGGTACTCACTTGGACGTCGTTTCTAACTACAATACCTACCACGTTTCCCGGCACATTATTTCCTACTTCTGTAATTGTCATGTTTTGAATAAAATTAAATCTAAAGTTCAGCCTTTTAGTTTCAATGGAGCACTTTTTTCCAATTATCTGCCCTTGGCCCAAATTAATGCCAGCTATTTGGCTTTAGAGACAATATCATTCGTCTCCGATTACTGAATTACAGAAAACTGGTAGAGAACTCTGCTTAGGTCCATTCTTTCCATTGATCCTGAGACTTCAAGTGGAGGCCAGCGCCATTTTGCCCTACTGTTCTAAATTTGTTGATTGCTAAGAAAAATGCTTAAATTTGCACAAAAAAAATGTCTCTATCCCTCGTGCAGTTCACGTTTTCACTTCATTTGCAGACGAATATACACGTTTCACCCGGAGCCACTGTAGCTCGAAACCAAACAACCTAGGAACATGGGGAATGCCAATAATTGTAGCTGACTTCGTAAGCTCTCAGTACAATTCATACCCCACTCTTTCCACTTTCATTAAATTAATTTACCAGTAGTTACGATTTTCCGAACTCGCAATAGTTTCTCAATTCCTTTGCCATTTCTAAAGACAAATACTCCCTCCTAGGCTGGCAATAAATTCTCTGCCATACTGTGGATGATGCCATCACTCATAGCAAAACAACAATAGAGCATAAAATATAACTTCGTCCTCGACTACTTCACAAGCGGGTGGTTTCCCTGCCAAAATGATTACATGCATGACAATCAATTTCTGGGCAGAAAGAAATAACCAAACTGGAACCGTGCAGAATCCATCATTTTGTTATTTGTTTACGAGAAGCCTCCCGCACACATTAATGGTCACCCGGCTCGTTCCGGGTGCCGGCAGCCACCATCGAACTCGAACCCCGTTCGGGAGCTGTCTTAAGGACACGCAACATGAGCGAAGCAGTGAATTTGTGTAATTTTTTATGACTTAATCCATAAACAGCTCATAAATTGTTCGGCTATTCAGCGACGTGCTATGATTGCCTGCGCTAGAGGACGCTGATGAGACATGTGTGGAGGGGTGTATGAGCCGCTGTATTTCGATAAGTTGGCGGCTGAAGATAAATACAATCATTAAATATTTTACAATGAAGCAATGCCGGTTAATAGCGATGACATTACTTGGAAAGTACATGAAACTCGAAAGACTAAAGGCGAGAGCGAGAAAGAAGCGAAAGTGGAGTTCGATTTAACGGCTGTAAACGGTGCTTCATGCGGGGAATTAACGACACTTCTACATAACTCTGCTGGGCTGAGCGGGGCTTAAGACAGATTTGATCGCAAGGACTTCCATAAAATTGATTTCGAATGCAGTGAACTTCGGTTGGATTAGATGTGATATCGTTGCGGCTCGGCGGTACTGGTAATGAATGTTGATTATAGCGGTTAAGGGAATTACTCTTGTTGCTTTACTGCTTGAAGTTGGGTACTAAATATTTTTTGTTGTTGGTGTTGTTGCTGTTAATAGAGCACAACATCATCCGTGTGTTCCAAATGAAGCCTTCAGAACGGGATGTGTACAAATATTGGTACCGTTGACCAAGTTGATTATTTTTAAATTGGTTGCGTAACGCATCAAGCTCATCAAGCTTCTATAGCCTGTTTTTGCCAATAATATTGACACTAGAAAAATATTAATTTTTCGAAAAATCCGGCAGATTCTTGTAGCTGCTTGCAAAATCCGATCTAAAACGGCAAGTATTTGACAGAATTTGGCATTAAGTTCTCTTGTCGAATATGCGTGCATATGGTGTTCATGAATCTCTTCCAAATGAATTATAGGCTCCCTTTCGAACAGTCCAATTCAAGTTGTTTTGGATGGATTCAAGTCGGATAACCACAAAATAAATGCTGGTGGCCCTAAATGCTCCTGTCTGCTACTTCTTATCCTTTCTCAGCTTTTCATATTCGTTTCAAGGCCAAGATGATGCTCTTCGGCCATAGAATTGTAATGGTAGCGTATTTAATTTAAAAACATTGAATTCCAATCTTGACAGCATAATTATCTGGTTTTAAAACAACAGAGTGGAATTGAGTGCTTCCAATACCGTCTGCTGTTACTAAAGCGAACCCCTGACAATCAGTAATTATCCATGCTTGTTTCAATGAAAACCGGAAGCGTTTTATCCTGGGTATGTGCATCGACTCAACACTTAAAACGATCACATATTCGAGGTTTCCTTAATCGGCGCAAGGAATATTTCACCCCCCTCTGAATCGTCTTTAATCTACAAGACGCATATTCTCTTTAAGCTTGAGTTAAGCATTGATATCTGGTCTGCTACCCTCCTGGACTGACTAAAGAGAATCAAAAAGCTAGCTATAAAACTTATAGGAAACAATATCGCGGGTTCATTCGACTTGTTCGAGCATCGACGTACCGCGTCTTCTTTGTCCGTGTGTTATTGCTATTTTACGAACGATACAATACACATCTTCTTTCGGACGCACAGTAGAATTTGGAGACTCGTTTTCCAGCCGAACTACACAAATATATAAATACTCCTCCCAGCCCACTATTGCCCATAAACTATTATCCCCAGATATTTACGACAAATGTGAATCTGAACCTTCCCTCCATCTTTCCTTATATTCACTCGGCACGTGCTGTGTCTTGACAGTTCTTCCACAAGGAACGTGCATAAAATGGAGTCCCTCAAGGATTAGTATCGGGTCCAATCGTCTTTATTCTATTCACCAGAAAACTACAGGACATACCATTCACTTGTGCCGACTGTGGCAACAGATGTGATGCTGGATAAGCTTGATAACGTTTTCAAATGTGTCATGGTCAACACATCGAGAGCATATAAGGTCTGCTCCAAGGCTACCTAACAAAAAAATTCCATCTGAAAAAATGGTCTCCTGTACTAACTCAATCAGCTGTTCGAAAGAACTATACCATGTCAATGACAGCCATCGTCACATCTCCTAATAGCCAAGCGATCGACGATCAAGTCTCTAGATGGGATCACCTCCTTCGCTTATCTGTAACGAGCAACTTGTGTGAGTGGCGAGATACTGTGATTATTCCTAGTTTGCTCAATAAAGGGCGGTAGTGGAAGTAATACGTCGACTACACTGATGCGACCACAATGAGTGCGAGAGTTCATCGACCGACCTCATAAGAAAGTATGCGACTCGATGATGTGGGCATCTGATTTTGATTCGACGGGGTCAGGGGTTGTAGCACCTACTCACGAACTGATCCTAGCGCCTCAAAACAGTTTGCCTTATTGGCTCTGTGCTTCCCGAAATGTTTTTCAAGTCGCAAGCCGTACGTCGAGAATCGGTTCCACTACGAACGGTCGTAAGTGCGATCTGGACTGACACCTGTTCAGTTTTGTGATCTGTAATCACTACGGAAATGAGTGCGTGCTCTTGGGTAGCACCTGTTTTAACAATTACCCGAATACAAGGGTGATGCGGGTAGTACCCAAATTGTTGATTGCCGTCAACAAATATTTGAATGCAGGAACGTACACAATCATTGGGCAATATTATTCCACAGTGATGAGACACAGGGTGGACACGGAAGTACTGGATCTAGAGCTCTAGCGACAAATATCTGAAAAATGCTGAAAAGTTAACACTTCTGTTCCGTGACCCTTGGCAGTAATTAGATGTAGACGCAGCTATGCATTTATGAACTTGTTCGCGTCTTTGACTCCCAACTTGTGTAACAACCGAATAAATGAAGCCCGGGGCGAACGTAACGTTCGACTCTGGAAGTGGTTAGCCTTAAACCGAGCTTCCTATGGAATGGCGCTTATAAGATGGCGCGTGAGAAGATTTTTTCTAGAAAGGAATAGTCTTTAAGCATTGTCAGTTACTCGAAAAATGTGCCAATGTAATAATTGTTCAAAGATTCCAGTGTGTATGAGTCGACGTATAGTACCACAACACCATGGTCCACCACTCCCACTTCATGTCCAAGACTCCATATCGGACTGTACCGCCACATCAAAATAGAGAACTGTAATTTGATTGAACCCAGACATCCAGGGAAGGACTCGACGCATGTATATTCCCACAATACCATTGCTATTTCGGTCAACGGATGTACACCATTTCAAGCAAATGGGACAACTGCTGTCCCTCCAGTTTTTTTTCCGGAGAACTGTTGTGCGGGGTTTACTGGGGTCTTAACGAAAAGGGGAGTTCTCCCTGCCAGGCTAGTACCAATAAGTTGAGTTGCACTTCAGACATGGGTGTCCTCTGCAGTGTTGTTCCACGAGCTCAGAATCGAAGAGGAACTTAAAAAAAACTGTTAAATCACTGATATCATTATTCCACAGGAAAGCAGAGAAGAATCCATTTCCAGAAAAGAACGAGAGGCGGTGGTGGAATAAGTATCACCCGAATTGAGTACAAGTAA
Source organism: Eristalis arbustorum (assembly GCA_916610145.1). Classification (NCBI taxonomy): domain Eukaryota; kingdom Metazoa; phylum Arthropoda; class Insecta; order Diptera; family Syrphidae; genus Eristalis; species Eristalis arbustorum. The sequence continues at coordinate 103,030,634 of OU744316.1, read as the reverse complement.
TGCACGAACAAAAAAGAATACAAGGAGTCCTTCATTCCTTTGTAAATATGAACATTTTTCGTCCATTAACATTTTTGCCTTAAGGCACGCAAATTATTCAGAAGGACCATTCATTGCAATTAACCTCAAATGGTAGGGCACGCTTGCTCTCCACCCACAGCTCTGGAAGTGCACTTTTCGTGGGAAGATTCAAGAGCATATCCAATGCCACAAGGAAAAATGTAATAGTTTCTCTGTAAATGCACTTAACGGTGTTTCATAGAATATTTGTAATCAGTACTCCTAAGGAGGGATGAGCACAGAGAGTGGTTATCATTCTCCGAAGAATGACTTATGCGTTCATTAGTATTCTTTGGTTTGCTTCAAACGATAATCCAAAGTAGTTCTGGTTCTGAATTTGGCACAAACTATATGTTTCTAGGGACAGAATGGTTCTTAAAATTCTTGCAATCCGCTTTATGGCTGGGGGCTGGGAAACTAATAAAATGTCACTGCAATTTTCTTGAAAGCTAAGACATAAATCAGAATCGCAGTCGACCTACACCGAGCTACAGGACGATGTAAACACGTACATCCCATTAAGCATCAACCTTCGAATGTATGAACAAAAGGACGAACCAGTGGAAACGAGAAGTACAAATAGAAGCTGAAAGCATCTTGTTTTCTTTCAAGTAGATGAGGAGTAAACAGTGGCTTGAGAAAGGACTAGACCAAGTAAATCCAACACATCTTTGGCTAGAAGCATGTCTTAAGTTTGCGTCGCCCATCATAGAAGGGGGCTCCTATGTTGTAGTTTCTGATAATCAATACCACTTTGCTGCAAGCCAGAAGGCAACATTGGCTTGGTGTCTCAAGCTTGCACCCTTTCGCTCTTGACTTACGAAGACAATGGAGTACAAGTTTGAAGTAGAGATGAGTCAGCCCGAGTTACGTCCAACACGAGTTGAAATAAATAAATGAACATTCACATCAAATCTGCGAACCACTCGACACGGTGTGAACACACAACTCGGTTGACTTAGCTTATCTACTGCAAACTTTAACTCGGTCTGGTGTGAACACTCAATACGCTTTGGTAGATTAAGACAAGGACATCGAGTTGTACAGACTGCTGTTTCTTATACGACGCGTATGGAGGGGCCGTGTGGGATGTGGCACGTTGTGTAGCAGTCTACCTGCTTGTCTGTCGTTGTTTCTTTACATACATGTTTAAGGGTTACTTTCTTCTATGCTATCTTAAACAGTATAACCAGCGTGTCAAAAGGAACTCATATTTCTTTGCTTGACTAGGGGACATAAGAAGACGTTGCACGAGAGACATTCGAAGTAAACACTTACAATTTGACATTTCTATCAAAAACCTTTATTTGATGTCATTTACTCTCAATACATCAAACGAGTCGAGTCGAGTTAAGAAAATTTTAGGTTGGCACACCTCTAGTTTAGAGTTTAACGTTGTGGACTTCAACCGTTCCCAGTTGGCTCATGAAAATGCTTACATCCTGGACGGACTACCATACACCACCAGAAACCGATAAATATGAATCACAACACTTCCCGCCAACAAAAAAACGAAAACCCCTTCCAACTTCAAACAAAAGAACTCCCGAATACTAACTGCAGCACTCCACTCAAGTTTAAAATTAATTTCAAATTTATTTCAAAACTGTTATCCTTCAGTGTGACAGCAAAGACAAGATGTCACGGCCTTCCGGAGGCACACGGAAGCTAGGCGAAATCGACGGCACAAAAACGAGTTAATTTCAAGAAATTGAATTCCCTACGACGAGCAATCCACAAGCCCTCATGTTCATCCTTCAGACGACGCCGCGCTGTGCCATTGCTCGTATCTAAGGACTTCAATTAACGTAAGAAGTTCTTAGGTGGATAATTAATTCATGAATTGGATTTGTAAATAAGGACATTCTTAATTGAAGACAGTGGAAGGAGTAGGAGCAACGAATGAACTGCGGCGCCATTGGAAACGAAACTTCAGTCGATTGAGGAAGCAAAAGAGAAAAACGGAAACGGATCAGATCTGAGCGACAGCCATTGGTATTTAATTTTCATTTTCCTTTCCTTTAAACTGAGCGGGAATGAACTTTAAAATGACTTCATTTTTCCGCACAGGGATCCATAAAGCATTTTTTTTGCTATTTTAGTCGATTCTAAATGAAAGCCTGAGGGGTAACGAAGATGATTTTTTTTTTCAATTTTTGATTAAAATTTGAATGGCCTTTGATGTCGGAAGTGGAAGCAGAGCGTCAGTGCTTTTTTTTTTCGTCAAGAGCGTTCAGAAGTGTGGCGGAATTAATGAAGCTTATGAAGTGTTTCTTCGGCGTCCGTTGAACTTTGACTGAAGGAGGAGGGATTTGCTTGAGAGTGATGCCAGTAATTGGCTTTCATCTGTTTTAGTGGCTTCTAAAGTGGACGGTTTTTTGTATGTATTGATAGTGGTTATTAAACAATAATGATTAGGCAAGCCACTAAGTCTCACATGAGCGGCAATTGTTGATTTGCACGTGAAAGCGGGGAGTTTCAGAATGGCTTTTGATTGTATTGTATTTTAGCAAATGTTGCGTAGCCTGATTGATGATAGCCCGACAGTTTAATTTGCCCCTGGATGTGCTGGTTAACGGTTTTCTTGCATACATCGAGAGGGGGGACAAAGCACTTGCTGAAGGTGAAGGTGTGCTTTTCCTATGTTCTCTGTCATTTCGAGCACGAAGTGTGGATTACTGAGGATGGTTTACGTCACTGCCACCAGTTTCCATCAAAATTAGCTGTTGTGTGCAATTTGGGAGAAACGTTGGTAAGTTGTTAATAGTCGATGTTTCTTTGGGACACTGTTACAATTTCAGCCCTGATGCATGGCGCGGAGTAATGGACAAATTTAAATCCCATACAGAAGCATTCGGACGATTGTGTGTCCCGATGGTTCAAGTCGGAGACTTTACGGGTCTGACCTGTATAAGGGCCAGTCAAATGTGTCGCTGGATTCGTGGACAGTGGATGGTCGAATCTTTCTCTCTAGATGCTTTAAATGCAAATAGGACCAAGAGCGAAGCCAGAACTTTTTGTTTTCAAAGCGATCAAGGATGGCTCTGCGCTGACCGTAAGCACATGGATGTCTGCTATATAGCGTTTATGCTGGAAACATGTGCAGAATTTCCCAAGCAACGAAAGTGGATTATACACGATCTGTAGCTTGACAAACCTAAATCCCCATGCAGGTCAACGCTTCCTTCAGTCTCTTTCTGTGAGTAGAAACAATACGTCTTTCTCTGATTGTCCGGGGTGGACCACCTGGGCCTCAACCAACATGAGTCTCCAGCCAGCACGATCTCTCGCCAGCTGCCTCCAGCTGCGCACACCAAGTTGGTTAACATCCTTTTCCACTTGTGTGCGCCATCTGGTGCGAGGACGTCCTCTGTTGCTCTGTCCCAATGGATCGGTATTGAAGACTCTTCGGGCCGGAGTTGTGGTGTCCATACGCTCAACGTAGCCAAGCCATCGCAGGCATTGGATCCGTAACGCCCGACTAGACTCATGTTGCTATACAGTTCGTGGTTGAATCTTCTTCTCCAGAAACCTTCAAAGCAAACATCACCAAAGATTGAACGAAGAACTTTTCTCTCGACGAGACCAAGTGCGTCTTCATTCGCTCTTGAGATAGTGCAGGCTTCGGCGTCATACAGCAGGACAGGGAAATCAAGGTCTTATATAACGTGAGCTTGGTCTTTGAAGAGGGGCTCTACTACTCAATTGCCTCTTGAGCCCAAAGAAACAGCGGTTGGCAAGAGTTATTCTGCGTTTAATCTTGGTACTGATGTTGCTCGCACTATTAACGTGGGAGCCAAGGTAGATGAAGTCCTTTACTACCTCGAAGTTGTAGCTGCCTATGGTGACGTTCTGACCGAGTCGTCGATGTTGTGTGTCCTTTCTTGATGACAGCATATATTTTGTTTTGCCCTCATTCACCGCTAAACCCATTTTTGCTGCTTCCTGATGGCTCGCTGAGTTCTGCCAATCACGTCAATGTCGTCCGCGTATTCTAGAAGTTGAACGGACTTTTGGAAGATCGTGCATCTAGTGTTGGCGTGTGAATTTCCCACGATCTTCTCAAGTACAATGTTGATAAAATCACATGACAGCGAGTGGCCTTGTCTGAATTCTTTTTGACATTGAAGGTTTCGGTGACGTTCTGAAGAGTTTGACAGGAATGTCAAAACTAGACATGGCGCTGTATAGCTCGTCTCTATTCACACTGTCATATGCGGCCTTAGTCGACAAATAGGTGGTGGGTGTCGATCTGCATTTCTTGGGTTTTTTTTTTTGGGATCTGCCGTAATGTAAAAATTTGATCGATAGTGGACATTCCAGGCCCGAAACCGCATTGATCACACAGGGACCTATCATGTTGTTGACGAATGGTTTCAGGCGCTCACACAGAACGGCAGAGAATATCTTGTAGGCGATGTTAAGGAGACTCATCCCTCGATAGTTGGCGCAGTCCTTTCTTGTGGATCGGGCAAACGATACTAAGATTCCACTCGTCGGGCATGCTTTCTGCCGACCATCTCCTACAGATGAGCTGGTGCATGTTCGCTATCTTGACCTCGTCTAGATCCGGGGACAGAATTCTCTTTTATCGTCGTCCATTGCGTGGAGTGGAACATTCTGCCTGACAGCGGTATTGGTGTCCTCTTCGCTATTAAGCAGTCTGTAATCCTTCCAGATTCTCAGTATTGACTGCGACTCTACTACAAGTTGTCCCTTTTCGTTCCGGATGCTTATACTCTTTGGTTTATTGTTACACCAGCTGAGCAACAGAAAAATAGTCCACCTCATTTGGATACCAGGTCACAGCGGTTCTGGTCTGTACACTCTCCTTCTCATCAACATTCATGATGCCACGACCAATATTTTTGAGACATACCTCGAACTACTAGACAGATGCTTTCATTCCTCAAACTATGTTGCATGTCAGTTTACGCTTCGAGATGACTGAAAATGTCTACTCACAACATGGGTTAGAGACTAGTCCTAGAGCAGAGTCAGGCTTGGTTGACATTATCGCAGAGTCTTACGTTAAAGAGGATGATGTAGCATAGGAAATTTTTTCGCCTGGTCTATTCGACCTAAGCGTAAGTTGAAGGCTTTAGTACAGGATGCAGTTCGAAGTAACACAATATGACTTAAGAATTATAGAAATGTTACGAAATTAAACAAAAGAGAGAATATATTTCACGTTCATTTCATATAAGCTCTCCCCTAACTAGATTACTAGTTCGAAATCGCGTTTCTCACAGTGTGATAAAATTGTAAAGCTTCTCGTTCGCTGACAAAACGTTCATGCTCAAAAAACATCCCTCACAATTCCGATGAACAGCTGCACTTTCACACACCTGAAATCCGATTTGAATCGCCTTATTCGTGGAACTCCCAAATAATTACCAGCATTCGGTAATTTTGTTCCACAAAAAAAAAATATCGAGGTCCACTGCCAGTTTTATACACTTCTCGATCCCAAATTGTGGTCCCGAACTGCTTCCGAAAACAAAAAATAACAAACAACACCCAAAACCTCGGACTGTTTCCCTTGGTTGCGGCAAATGCTCATGACATCATTTTCAGTTGAAACCCACAAAACCGTGCGTCGAACAAAAGCCATACATGCAGGCTTGTGGGCTGGGCTGCATTCAGTGCTTACACAGCTGGCTAGGCGCCTCTGATAAATATTGAATCAATTCGCAACCATCGATTGGATGGTTTTAATTATGATCGTCATCATCAGGTATGCATGTTTTTTTTGTTGGTGCGTTTTCGTTTTCGAAAAAAATGAAAACCGATAACACAAACATTCACTTAATTACTTGCTGCTTTAGTTGATTTAAAATTAAACACAATGTCAGTGGTGGCTAAAGTTATGTTGATAAGGTCCGCTCGAGGGATTAAATGAACTCACACACGTGAGATGAGAGGGAAGTTCTCTTTAAAATTAAATTAAACTTGAAAGTCTTGTCGACTTGAGGGAGGGAACCTTAAGGGAAGGAACTGAAAAGGTTCTTAGGACGTTGCTGGGTGCAGAGTGATGTCGTTCATTGGGAAATGTCTTTGATGGAATATACATAAATCTACCTGAATAGTGGCGGATGCGTTGGATGCAACTCTTGATCAGAAAGGGAGTCAAGTGGAATTGTGCAGAGTCCCTGATTGTTTCAGCATTTTTCATAATTAATTGACGGTCCAAGTGAAGGTCTTGCAGGCTCAAAGAAGTCCTTCTTCTTCTTAGTCAGGGAATCTGGGCATCAACCAGCAAGCTTCTCCAACTAGCGCGATCGCTGGCTAGCTGTATCCAGTTTCGCACATCAAGTTGGTTGATGTCTCCACTTGGGTGTACAACTTTAATCGCGCGCATCCTCTGATACGTTCCCCCAAATGTACGGGTTCGACGATTGTTCTGGCCGCAGCTGTGTTGTCCATACACTCTACATGGCCCAGCCTTAGCTTTGGATCGCTTTGGATAAACGCCTGGATAATGCATTTTCATCCGCTTTCGAGATTGTCCATGACTCCGCACCATATAGCAGAACTGGGATGATCAGTGTCTTATATAGAGTCAACTTGGTCCATCGAGAGAGGACTCTATTACTCAATTGCTCGTTGATCCCAAAGAAACTACGCTTGATCTCCGCAGCCGAGGTAGATGCAGCCCTTGCAGCTGGATATATTCAGCAGCAAGGAAAGACGGAAGGTGGTTTTGCATGCCCGAAATGCTGCTGGCACTCCACAAAAGGAAATCATTTTTGCATCGGAGTGTTGTTGGTGATGAAAAATGGATCCATTACGAAAACCACAAGTGCAAAAAATCATATGTCAAACCCGGCCAAACAGCCAGATCAAGGGCATCAGCGCGAACGCATCAGAAGGGTGTGCTGTATTATGAGCTGCTAACCGGATGAAACCTGGATGGGCGGCTTTACCCCACCCGCCTAATGGGCCAAACCTTGCCCCTTCTGAAAACCATTTGTTTCGGTCGATGCAGAACGCCCTCACTGAAATACAGTTCATATCAGAGCAGAATATCAAAAATTGACATGATTCATTCTTGGCTGCCAGGCTAAGCCATCTTTTGGGATGGGATTAGCTAATGTTAGCAAATACCTCATTGACGGCTCGCTGAGTTTTGTCATTCACATTGAAGGTCTCGGTCAGTTCGTTACCGACCTTGATGGAGCAGCGAGATTTCTCCATCGTCATCATGCAAGAACTGACGAGTTTGGCAGGAATGTCAAAACTAGACATGACGTTGTATAACTCGTCTCTATGCAGCTTTAAAGTCGACGAACAGATGGCGGGTGTCCATTTGCACTTGTGTCTTTAAAAAATCTGCCGCAGTGTGAAGATCTGGTCTATTGTGGATTTTCCTGGCCTGAAGCCACACTGATACAGACCTATCAGATTACTAATGAACGGCTTCAGGCGGTCACACAAAACGAAAGAAAAGATTTTCACCCCTATCGTCGAATACGACGAATGTGATATTCACTTCACTCACTCGATTCACCTTCACTTGCCATATTATTCGAGCTCAAAATCATATTTATTCTCTTCTTCGCAACGAACATACAGATGCGCAATGAATTTGCTACGTTTGAGAAATGTCAAAGTTTGTATGTTGTGTTTTAGTTCAAACGTTTTTCACGATGGCCTCAAAACGCATTCGCCTTTTTGACAAGTGAACAACTCATTTCGAACGTTTTCAACGATCCAAAGTTTTTGATTTTAGTTCAACGTTCCCCCGGCGTTTCCCCAATAGGGGTGCGTATACGCGTTGGTCAAGGGACAGATCCCTCGATTGTTGGCGCAGCCAAACGGGTCTCCCTTCTTGTTTATGAGGCAAAAATTGTTCAGAGACCACCAAATGCCTCAAATCGGCAGTTAAATTCAAAAAATTAGGTGTCAGGACCTTGTTTTTGTATTTTTTTAAGTATTTTATATTTCAGATCAAAATGTCTGCCCTCCATTACAATGTAGGCACTACTCCTTTATTGTAATATTTATAATACTTAAAAGCGATCGATAACCATTCATAATACAGCTGCTGATGAACGCAATGAAGTGTTTAACGTATATAAACATAATTGTGCACTTATGCATACGTAACGAAAATTACAAAACGTTTCTTGCGTAAATCATGTGCTCAGCAAGTGAACCATTTAGTGCTTTAAATTTGCATTCAATGGGCAAACATACAAACAATTCAGCCAAAGTACGGACGAAAAGAGTAATACGGTGATGCAGCGTGCTGTTGTATGCCCGGGGAGCATCATAACCGAATACATACAAGATTCGTATTAAACGCAATATCAAGTCTTGGCGTTGTGGGTCCGTGCGTCGACTAGGCTTGATTCTCGGTGCAGCAAAAACAAAATAAAATAATTTTCGCTGCCCTAATCTCAAATCGCTGCCCATATTATTAGTTCTTAAAGTCAATATGAGTCATTGAGTAAATTGAAGTGCTGAGTTATTGCATCGCAGCTAGACCACCAAAGGTGGGTCCATTTTGAATGGCGTCCCCTACGCCATCCCGACTCCTTAATGTGCTTCAGAAGATTTTTCAGTTCAACATCGTTCATGTAATCCATCTCTACAAGAAGTTCCCAGAAAGCTGGGCATTCAAATTCGACATGCCCTTATTCTTCATAATCTCTGCAGCTCCCGCAAGAGTCGATGACATGCATTCGTGCCTATTCCACTAACAATGCTCGGTAGGAACCTCTATTAGCTAGCGCACTTCCCAGTGATAGCCTCTTTTTCTCAGCTTTAACCACATGGCACTTGGTGTTGCTCTAATTTTCAAACCACGTCATCGAGTTTAACCACTGTCCCGGCTTTCGTAAGCTTTGTAAGAAGACCGACCGACAGCGTTGAAGGCTTTTCGCTCCTCTTTGCCAATCCTCTGCAATTGATGCAACCGCAGTGAGATAGAAGACATATTTTACTTTATAGTAGTCTGCTCTGTCCTGAAAGATTTCCGCTTCAAATATTTTGGCGACGGTACGCTGGACATGGAGTAGGAATGCGTTATACAATTATTCTGTGAAAGCATTCAAAAATGTTTGTAAAGCAATGTTTTTGAGAACTGTGTAAAGTTAATTATTCAACTTTATTGCGATTATTTTAAAGTCTTAAGTAAATAACTATCCAGACCGTGTTAAAGGTTGTTCCACCTCCAGGAAGCTGAGAATGATGACAGTGATGACCGATCGTGTACAAGCCTGTCAATTTCCTTCAGGACAGCTTCAACTTCGGGATGGAACTTCTTTTTTTTCTTCCATGGAATCTGTGTCACTAACCACTATCCACAAATTACAGTTAAGCTCACGAAAGCAGGCTAAATTCGTAAAATTGAATCCTTCGCAGTAATACGAAACGAAAACCTGTAAAGTACATCAAACAGTGATGAATGATTTCGTGTACATACTTGCCAGACAACCCGTTTATCATTTCATATGTGGGAATAAAGCCAGTTGTACGTCATCACACCACACCAGGCAATTACCCACTTTAAGATTAATTTCAAGATCGATCGGAAGAAGTATGTCACACTTAACCCTTCTATCAACAAGTAGGTCTGGCCGGATCCTTTCCATTTTCGAAATGTCCATCTTTGCCAAATTTTCTGAAGTGGTCAGTGTGTAGGTTTATATTTCTCTAGTGTGGACAATTAATTGAAAAATCTGAGCGGATCAAAAATAGAAACGTTTTTCTACAACAACCTCTTGAGTCAATCGAGTATGTGTGGCTAATCCTTCCTATTGACAGAAGCGTTAATTGTGCTTAAGATTGCCCGGTATAAAGTCTCATCTAGAGTTGTACCATGAGTGTACCTGTCGACGAACACCTCTTCTTTGTCAGATATCATGACACAATGAGACTATTCCCAAGCATTTGTGCCTTTCCCTGGGAGAATATGGAACAAATTGGGCGTACTCTTAATTTGAATACTTTTTATACAATCCAGTGCAAATTGCGATCATTTTAAAACTCTACACTCAACGCATATTCATCGTCCAAAACTCCACACATTATCATCATTTCAGAATTTTCCTCGCCTAGATTGCGGCATCTCCATCACTTCCGGTTTACACAGAGATCTTCTTTTTCTTAAATTTGAAAAGAATTGACTTACCACTCCCCTCCCCAACTACGCACGCACATACACACACAATTGTGGTTCCTTCCGAACCGGCAATTTAATGTTTTTCTACACCATCTATTTCCGATCCCAATTCCCCGGCTTTTCCGCCGGATCCCCATTTTGATTGTTGCCCACGTCCCTTATGCACTTTTCTATCTCTCCACTGGCTAAATCACGCGAATCATTTTATCGTTCCCATTTGTGGTTCACAATATCATCCCCTCCACCGATGGCAGTATTTCTTCCGTCTCCTCCCCCGCTGGCCCACACAAATCCCATTCCTTCCAATTTGCTAAGCTTTATGTTCACCGATTTATAAGGAAGTTCGTATATTTCATCTCTCTATCGCGAAATATAAATCTCTCGTTCTTTACATTTTCTGCAAGCATCTGACAGTGGCACTAGTCCACACACACACACAAAAGGTTCTTCAGCCTCTGGAGAGCGAGAGGGACTTGCCCCACATCAGCATCGGATCCATTTAATTGCCGACCGTAAATTTTCCTACCCATTCTTACAACTTAATGACCATGTTAGTTTGAGGCACCCCTCAGCCAGCACCGTTTTTACGACAATCCCACGTGTTTGGATTCAGTTGGCAGTTCAGCTTCCCATTTGACCGAAAGGAAATCAAAGTTAAGCACACCATTTAACGCGCTGTCAACTCGAGATGACAGACATGCCGTCTCTATCAATATATATTCTGCCGAAACGCCCCAATAACCCATTCCTCCGCACTCGTTCCGGAATTTCTATGTTTACACAGGCAACCGCCCACACTCCCATCGGGAGCGAGTCAACAACAACCCCCGAGCGCTCTCGAGTGTCCTAATGAAGACGGCATCGCTGTGTAATGAAATGCCATGGCATCCTGCGAGTCTCCAATTACAAAGCAATCCCGGCAATATAAATGCGAAATAAAAATGTTGTCCCCTCTCCCTGGGAACCGGAAGGATAGACTTCAACTAGGACTCTGCGAAAAATTTATTCATAAACGGCAGCGCAGCCTCCTCGGACCGTGGAATATTCCACAGCACACAAAATAGCCCACAAACTTTGGCGTCGTCCCACTCAATTAGTGGACTAAATGTGTCATTAGAATTCAAACCCCAAGCCGCACCCTCATCCGCAGGCATCAATTAAAAAAAATAATCCACAATTTGAATTCTCATTTCGACCGAAGCGCCGCGCCGTGGCGCAAAATTTGACAGCACCCATCCACCCATCGGCGGGAGAGAGAGAGAGCGCTTCAATTTTCAATTTGGGAGCATCCCCGTCGAACAAAGTGAATGGATTTAATTGGAGCAAATCAAGTTCTGACAGATGTCGAATTAATTCAGTTTTTCACAGCTAAGCAGTTTTTAATGCGACCTTGGGAAAAGTTTGTCTTGTGTGTGCCCCGGCCATTAGATGAACATTAGGGTAGCACAAGATGGCAGAGGAAAAAACGTCACCATCGGTTGACTGAGGCGCTACTCCTTTTGCGGAAATCCCTCATTTCGCGGTTCCTTTTTTCTCCTCCCTTGTCGCTGGTTCGAAGTGCAGGGAAATTTATGTTAATGATACAAGATGTCTTGTTATGTCCTCGTCGCTCCACCGACATCGGGGAGGAGGGACGCATTAGGAGCATTCCCCGGCTGTGCATGTGTGTTCGGTGGTCCTGTCTCGTGATGAATGGCAATGTGCACAGATCTCTAGGCGAAGTTGATGACACCATAATGCGTGACACACACCCCAAGATGATGTGTGTAAAATTCACTAGGGGTAATTAGATCAGATTAACGGGGTGAGTAATTAGGTCTGCAGCCAAGTGATGAGAGCATCAATACGAAGCGTCGTCATGGGGTGTTGGCATGAAGACAACGGGTTCATCGAATGGACTCTAATAGCCTTGGGGACGTGCTAAGGTATTTTTGTATCGAAGCCAAACGCCGGGCAATTAGTCATGGTGTAAAGAAGAATCAGGAGGGGATTAACCCAGTGGACACATACTGAGTGAAGGCTGGCCTAATGACGGGTTGTTGCCTGGTCCCCTGGTGACCTGAGTGACGAGGGATCGGATTTCGAGGGGGATGCCTACATCGGTCGACGTAAACTTGACTGATGAATGGCAGTGTATTGAACCTCTTGTCATCGTGTGCTGGTTGTTTCTTGCACGACCTGCATAAACTGAAATAATTTTAAAAAATATTTCATTCCCATATTTGCTCTCTAGAAGCTGTGCTTTTCCAAATCGATGTCCATGAAACGGTTATTAAATTGAAGGCTCTCTTAAAGCCGCGTGTAAGTCACCTGTGGTAGGATGATGTGACAATAAGCCAGCCACACACTGGCTGGGCAGAGCCGGGCTGCCGTGAAGAACTTAAGGTTCTTAAAACACACGATAACCATCTGCTCGGTTCCAGGCCATATGGACATAGCCGGCGATGAGACGGCGACGAACTTTCCCGGAAAATGGCCGAAATCCACCCATCATAGGCATTCCGAAACATTCACCCTCCATTGGCAGATGTCCATAATAAAGTGCATGACAGGATAATAGGAACAGCAAATGTGCAGTGGGATAATCTAACCACCAGCGAGACTACACACATGCTGTGACCAAAAAAACACAACAGTGTCCAATGAACTCCTGAAATGCGATAAAAAGCTGCTCAGAATGGTAGACGCACCTACCGGACAACCACCTGCAATTTGTATCATGAGAACAAGTGGGGGGCCCTACCAATGCCTACATCGGCAGGGTTTGTGGAGACGTAGAAGAAAGAGATGATACTAATTATATCCTATATCCACTGTCCAAGACTCTGACGATTGTGTAATAAAACTTTGGGAGACTACTTCTTCAAGAGCGTCATGATCTGGAAGACATGCCAACTCAAAGGGCTGGCTCAACTCAAAGGTCAATGTGCTCGAGTTATAGATACGAGAGGATACGCCACGCCCTTATCGGGTATCACAGTGGGTCTACAAAGACCTAAATCTTTGTAGACCCGGGCTATCGGCCCGCTAATCCTCTAACCTAAGTAATCGGTTTAAGTACTTTGTGATATGTTAGACACTGACTTGCGTCAACCTGACGCAGTCAAGTGCTGTAACTGACACAACTCATCTGTATTATTTTTACCTCCAAGTCGTAGCCATTGAATATGGGATGTTATCCATCCAGACGCAACTTGCTAAATTTATAAGCGCCAGTGCTGAACAAGAGAAAAATGGCTGCACTAAAAGGTCGAGAGCGGATAAACTCCTTCGATGGGTGTCAAAGGAAACGTCACAGCTTCAAATGGAAGCACAACTTTACTCGGGCTACTTCGATCTATTTCAATTGCAAATATTTACAAGAATACGTAAGAAGTAAGAATACGTCAAGTTCTTCGAATAGAGACGGTGACCAACGACAACGCTCTCATCCCCGAAGTGGGTTACTGACATTGATAATTTTCAAACCTGCCCACGTTCCGTAGCTTACCCTCCAAGTTGGGGCTATTGTAATTGTAATTGAGTAAAGTCTCAACCGCTGAAAAGGCTTGAGGGGGACACATAAGTACCTTTACCGCACATAAGTACCTTGAGGGGGACACATAAGTACCTTAACCGCTCTACGACAGAACCTTTCGGAATGAAATATAAGTAAGCATACGCTGCTAAGGAGCCTCCGCTTAAAGGATGAAGCTATCGCGGTTGCCAGGGCCTTTAGTCTGCAAAACTGGAAGCAGCGCGCTTTGGATCCAGCATGTAATTGGAGACATAGACTTGAGCTTTATCACTAAGCTAGACTCCTTGAATGTAGAAGAAGGAAAGTATATATTTGCCATTCGATTCAATACCCCAAACTAAGCTGTTCCTCTCTCGTGCTAGAGCGATCTGTTCTCGTTTAGAATACCACTTTTGTGGGATATTCAAAACGCGACCGTCCTCTGCTACGTCGAAGATCGAAGTCAAAGACCACAGCCAGAACAGTTTAAAAGAAAGTAAGTCTGTTGGAAGCGATCAACTCTCTCCCGCATTTTTTGGAATAAGAGGGTGCAGGTATTGAGCTCGATATAGTTTGTACATAGTTTTTGCAGCATCCACTGCTAATCTAGGTTCAACTCGTCTTGGGCGACCTAAAGGGTGTGTTTGATAAAATTTGTCTACGTACGCATTAATCTCAGCCAAGTGTTGCAGGAGTAAAATGTACTGCTGCGTAATTGAAGCTGGGAGTGGAAAAGTCATGTCAAATTTGTGCGATTGCTAGCGACCTAAACAAATTGGAACATAACTTCTATGTCGGAAGTATGGCCATGTCTTCAAGTGAAATTTGTGGAAGAAACGACATAAGTGCGAACTTAACGAGTTGTAGCAACATGTGGTAGGATCATGCTCTCGTGACAAGGATTGAAACTTAATCGAGTTACCTCAATAAACCCTCACTGCGTGTAGCTCCTCAATAATAGCTCAATTGCAAGTTTTAAAAAAGTTGTGTATTATTCATGCACTTTTACTTGTTGTAGTTTGTATACAAATGTTACTTACATAATTCGTCTGTTTTGTACGGATACGTTATATTCGTGCATGCCCCTCTATAGTGGACAGTTTCATAAGTCGCATTACTGTGTACTATTCCCGATTGGGTTACGCGCAATGGATCTGGGAGAAGGGTGGCACCTATTTGTGAAAAATCCCTCAACCTTTCGCATGGAGGCAGCTGGCTAAGAAACATGCCAGCTGGAGAAGCTTATCGGTTGAGCCCCAGGTTCACCCCGTACTGTAGCGCCATAAGAAGAAGTCAAAATCGCTGTTTCAATCTCGATACATCGCAAACATTAGTTGACTGTTTGTGTTGAACGCTTGAGTCACTGCCTGCAAATTTTGGCAATTTCGTCCACATTGGCAATGACGAGTGCTGAAACTTTACCACAATTGCAATATATCTGCTTATATTTTGCAAAATGCTCAAATCTTTCGCATTTGTCACACGAACTGCAAAACGACCACGGTTTGTAATTCATTCATCTCACAACACAAATGTCAAGCAAAAAATATTACAAGGAAGTGTTCGAATTAACGACTGCGTTACAAAATTGAGAACATGGGGGAGACTGAGAAGCTGTTTGCTTTCCTTTTTGAGGGCGGCAGCCCACCATGAATTTCTTAAAAATTTTAAAGGTCGTTCAGATCGACTATGCCTTCCTTTGAATCAGCTTCCTTTTGCCTAGGGATCTACCACATTTTGAAAATGTTAAGTCCAAACATTTTCAATGACTCTCCCTTAAGCCAAAGTCGAAAAAAAAACCATTGACTTGGTTTGAATTCTTCACAGTGAATAGCTAACATTCCAAATATAAAAATTACCCTCCCCCAGATTCTTCAATCTAATTCTATCCATCAACAATGCGGGCATAAATTTGAACACGTTTTAAGCAAACACGACTAATTTTCGAACAAGGTCATATTCATACTTAGACACATCTGCTTGCGGGCACTTGTGGATGTTGAACAGGGAGCGGCGTTCGGTAGAATGATGATAACACATTCACTGCCAGGATGAGTTCGTAAACATGAGATTAATTAGGCTAGTTCCGCCCGAGGGCGAAGGAATAATCATATTTGCCTTGTCTCTGTGGTGGTGGGTGTTGATTCAGATGAAAGCAGGACATCGACAATTAGTGTGTGTATCAGACGTACGGATGGTCCTTCGTCAGTGTTATAAATATTAAGCATTAAATTCATATCTTCGATGAGAATGGGAAAAAATTAAACGACAGCAGAAAAAATGTTAATTGGACTTGTAAAGGGCGCAGGGTTGCCGTTGTCTATTAATCAGTATTTCATTAAATTGGAATATTCTCATTATATTGTAATTGAATTAATTAATATCAAATTCTCATTCGATGATGAGCCCACATCAGGCAGGTTGAAAGGGCACCCTGTGAAAAGGGATAATCATAGAAAATAGGCGCAACAAAGCAGGTTGAACATTTAAAGCCTACAACAACTTTGCTTAGTGCTCAAGCATCCTATGCTTTTAATGCAAATAGACAACTGGCACCGGCTCGTTGAGACCACATATGTAAAGGCCACATCAATATTATTTAATTTCCAATGAAGAAACTGTTCTATTATGCTACTATATTGAGTACCAATAACAATCTCTGCTTGACCAGCTTCATTGTCAAAAAGAGACGAGTACCACGATGCCTCCAGCGTTCCATTGTTATCGAGATAAGATTCAATGATGAGAAAACTGATTGGCATAGAGTAAGCTATAAACTCTCAAGTCGTTTGCCTTTTCAGTGTTGTCAGCAATTTACAGCAGAAATGGCAGCAACTCAAAATCTTGCCTTAATTTTTGTACACGCTTTATACAGAGTTCTCCAGCACAGGGTGTTTGATTTCAAAATACTGTTGATCTGTCAACTGTTCGCATTTATAGCTGTAGGTCCCTGGAGATTTTCAATGTTATCGAGGAGCCGGGCTATGCTGACCGCAGTTTCTTTCCTCTCCAAGGCAACCTTAAGCAAGTCTATTTTTTTGATAACATGTTCATTATATCTATTTAACTCACGTTATGAGTCTACAGTGTTAGCTTTCAGTAAATTGCGAAATCAATTCCAGCCACACAAGATAGAGAATCGACTAATGCCCCCATTTGTGTGGAAGTAGTGAGAATTACAACAAAAATGTTCACCATTGCAGAAGGTTTTTGTAAAGCTTGTGCGTCTTTGGCCATTAACATGCGTTTTCTGAAACAGCGGCACGGATCAATAGCATGTGGGGAGCCCAAGAGGTAGTCTCTGCAATCTGAAGATTAACTTCAAAAGGGTCACAGGTCACAGCCGTGAAGGACGACACCGCGACCAGGATAGATCTGTTGCATTGAAGGGTTGGAGTTAAATCAAAAGACCTGTGTGTTTCCCTCATGAAAGCTAGTAAATCCTTTGCGATGGTGTTTTTAAGTTCCGCTGAGGTGAGTATGAAAATTCCCTTAACCAATTTTGTGAAGGGCACTCACACAAAATGTGCTCAGAAGTTTCACGATCTTCGAGGCATAGCCGACAAACCTTGTCTTGGTACAGTTTTAATTAAGGGAATATTTCAAACGGCCGTGGCTCGTTAGAAAGCTATTTAGCCTTGTGTTATCCTGAGAGAAGAAGGAGTATTTCCTTGTAAGAATAAGGCCTGGTTAGACATTTCGACTGCCTATGACCGCCACCACTTCTCCATTAGTTTAGACGGAGTTTGCTCATTTTTGCTCTCATTCGTTAATCAGATTTGTAATTGCTATCCAATTGACAGAGCAGTCACATTTCGAGCAAGCGCTTAAAAACTTATCTGCAAATTCGTTGCCCGTGATTCATTCGTGACCGGGCCCAGCCAAGCTCCATATTGTTATGCCTGGCAAGGGACTGTAGAGCACCTTAGCAACATTTCACCGTTTTGGAGTCCCAGCTGTTGGACGAAAGTGCATTAAGTGGTGCTTGAATGTAAGAAAATGTCTGCATAATGGAGCCCTTAATTCCTGTGTAGAGGTTTTGTTTCTCGCAGATCTCAATGGCGTGGAGTTCGGCTGTAAACACAGTAGGACTCAACCCTTGTTGGTTGGGTCCAAAAAGTCCTGCGCTTACTCCACAACCCATCTTTGATACGTCTGTTTACCACGCCAGTATTCTGCCTGCCATGTTCCAATATATCTGCCTCAAAAATCCTGCCGAAGTAATGCTGCCTGACCATAGTGTCTGGCATTGATTACAACATGCCTCTATTAGGGATTGAGTTGAATATTCTAAGATGCCCAGTTAGGTTGCCGTGTTTCATAGTTGTGCTCTAGTTGCACTTTCATAGCGTACCTGGCAGCGATCTTCTTGGCGAAGATCGGTAGTGTAGTTAGCCCGACAATAGCTTCTAAGGCTGCTGTGGAGTAGGTGCGCATGGCACCTGTTATTCCAAGAAGGGCAATGCGTTGCAGCAACTTATCTGCACTGTTCGAGTGTTTTAGACCACCAGGCGATAGTCGCATGCGTGATAATGGGTCTAACCAATATTGTTTACAACCAACGTGTTATTTTGAAAGACAGACCGAACGTCTACTGGCACTTCGTGCTCTAGTAACACGCTTTATGACTGGCATGATAATCACAGGCATGCAAGCTATCAGCAATGGCCTACATCCTACATGTCGAATTCTCACTAGGACTGAAGCAAATCGTACGAAGCTAAATATGTCTCCCAACTGGGTCCCAGGCATAAGTGGAAAAAGAGTTTTTGTTTTACCAGCCTCAGAGAAGCCGAACGTTACGGTGGACAAGATAAAAAACTTCCATAATATGAATGAAATATTGCACAATTCAAAAATTAACGCGATCGGGCATATCCATATGAAAATATTAACATGAAAACTGCTATCCGAGCGACGTGTACCGCCATTGCTCGATCATAAGCACAATTCCATAAATTGGGTTCCTGTTTCTTGCATATTCCTACTACTTTTCCTTGTTTCCAGCTTTGGTGAAATTGAAAGTCGAACCGTAAAATCCAAGTTACTTGGATGGATTCAAGTCGGATATCCACAAAATAAATGCTGGTGTCCCTCAAGGCTCTGTTCTGTCTCCGAGTCTCTTTCTCATTTTTATAAATGATCTCCTGTCTGCTACTTCTAATCCAATCCAATCCTTCGCTGATGACAGCTGGGCTCTATGAAGGGATCGGTTCTATAACAAACTCCTATTTGAAATTGGGGGGATTTTTCTTTCAAAACTTTTCGGAGCACGTAGTTCCGTTCCACTGTTGAGCGAACACCAGCATAAACGAGTGGAAAATCTTGCGATCATTTATGTGACACCCTATACAAAGCAGATGGGCTACTTGGTTCTGTCGCAAACTGGGTCAACTGTATGGTTGATGCCTTCGTCTGAAAAGGCCAACACAAGTAAAACGCGACGTTCGTGTGCAACGTGCTGGCAAACTTAAACCTCGACGTAATAGGTTTGATTCCTCTTTTGTACGACAAAAATAATGTTTACGGCCCCAGCTCTTTCGAGTCACTGAAAATGCTCAATAAGTACATCATGTCTAGAAAAAGCTTCTCAAACTTGGCTGGTCAGAAATACTCTTTGTGCACTGTGACTCGAAAGAGGTGGGCCGTGAAAACTATTTTTTGTCGCACAGATCAGTGATCGAAACTACATCGTCGAGTTTAGGGTCGACATACATACCCACAACTCCACGGGCCACTAGAATACAAGCAAAAAAATCGGGTGAACCAAAACTTTTGTTGACCAGTGTAATCAATCAAATGCACTCAACAGTAGTTATTGCCGGCCTTGCACTCAGATAACATAAGTTACTTGGCACTGCGCAGATAACTCATGAGTACCTAATTCTGAACACATTAGTGTTCCATTATCTTTCGTTTTCTAAGTGAGCCTTGGATTGTACTTCAGAGAACTTGCGGTGCCTTTGAGATCGTTGGTATGTTTATTTTTCAGAAATTGAAAGTCATTTCATATCGAATTCTAGGGGACTTCGTCATTTTGTTCACCTTCTCACTGCCATTAGCGGGAAATCAAAACCAACAAACAAATTTTAACAAAAACGAAACAATTAATTTCTGAATTTAATTTATTGCAGGCCTTGAATGTCAATCATAGTTTAAAATCGTCGTTTCTACTTTCCCAAAGTGCAACGAGCTGAAGCGGGGTAGTCGCAGACCTACAAAACAAAAACCCATCAAAGATCGATTCTCTCGCAAATTCACCGAGGACCTCCGACTCTTACCTGTTTCTTGGCATTGTAATGCAATCCTGCGGGACAACTCTGGACAATTGGTATACCCCTGTCGCACTTGAAGAACTCCGTGCAGCTGACTGGCGATGGGAACTGAATCACGTAGGACTCGTCGGGCTGGTCAATCGGACAAACTATTTTGTCCAGGGCCAGCGAAAAACCGACAAGAGCCAGAACGAGAACAAAGATTGCGAAAACTTTCATGTTGATCTTCTGAGGATGTGAAACTGATTGAAGACGCATGCAGTATTGGAGTTTTTATACCATGGCAATTGCGGAACGCCGATAATGATTCAAAAGAAACACCCGATATGCGAAACATTATTGTCGCACAACCTTATTTGCCTTGTGTTTGGCAAGAGTGTTCGATAAGCGACTGAAGTGGGTAAACATCGTAAACGTGTTACGCAGTTAATGTATGTTTGAATTGCTTTTCTGAGGTTTGCTGTGAGTCAAGGACAATTAATAGTGATGGAGAAGCGAAACTTCAAGAAACCCCATTGTAACGCAAATCGGTGGAATTGAAAGGGTTTGTTGCTGCATATCAGGCTTTGAGCGGTCTTCAGCACGTGCGATCAGTGGTTACAGGAACGCAGATATGGAGAGTAAACATCACCGCAGGACATCTACAGACACAAAAACCAAAACAGAACGGTAAACAGGGCTGATCTCTCTTTATTGAGAAGGTGGGAGGAGGCGACTCCGAACGGTCGACGTTTGAGAAGCTTCCTCTACACAGGAATCACTCTTTGCGAATTGTTAGTAACCAGAAAGAGGTGGGACCACCATTAAAAGTATTTTGTGGTCGTACCAGGGATAGAATCTAGATACGTAGGTCCAAGTATACGGGTAAACAAAAAAATTGTCTGTACTCCCCTGACTCGAAAAGTTTCTGATTTCAACAAAATGTACATCATGTACGTCTCCTTAGTTTTGTAAGCGTGTCATATTCACAGATGAATCAAAATTTGATATTTTTCGATCTGATTGGCGATGGTTTCCTTGGCTATCGGTGAAGGATCGGAATAGCACTTCATTATGGTATGATATGGCTTTTAATGGCTGTTTGAGGTGTAAAAGATGTTGTATTTTTAGGGTAAACTAATTAATTTCGAAACGGTGACAAGCGACTTATGCAGGCGCAGACGTCTGCACTTAGCCGCTGCCAATGAACTCCTAATCTCACCTCCACGTGGTGAAATCCGGGTGCCGAACACCTTCGACTGAAGATGGGGTACCCAACCCCCGTGTGACGTCATTTACGGCTGCTAACGACAGAAGACGCCGGATGGCGGCGGTAGAGCTTATCATCAGATTAGCCAATGGCGACATACGAAATTTCCTGGGACGCCACGCTTTTGGGGCTACTCTGACATATTCGAAGCTCAGATCTAAAAGCGTGCCTCCAAGGTCATGTCGGGATTTTGGAGTAGAGTTGCAGGCGGAGGAACACTTTCATATAGGGTCAACGGCGGCACTTTCAATCTCAGCGAGGTTACCGATACCGGAGTCATCCGGACTGTTCGCCCAAGGGTAATGAAAGACTTACTGTTGACGAATGTGAGGGGCCTAAACAGGTCACGTGCAGTCGAAAAGGGAGCCCTTTGACTGCTATAATGCAGATATCACCGCCATCCAAGAAGCGCGATGGAATGGACCGGGCAAGAAGGGACTGGGATATTCAATATGGTGATTGCAGCAGAGAGAGGCGCTTATTTCGATGTGGATTTTTTGTTCGATGCAGACTTAGGCAAAAAGTCTTAAGCTTTTTCTGTAAACGCGAAGGCCTCATAACAATCCCCATGAAGGCTAAATTCGGGGACATCAGCCTGATTTGCGCCCACGCTTTGACAGAGGGCAAAAATGATACCAACAAGGATGACTTCTAAGAAATCAAAACACAGCCTACACGACACCACGTTCAGTAGAGGAATAAGGCTGGTGGACTTTGTCATGGGACTTTACCTCTCTGTTGCTAGCTCGCTGTTCCCACACCTCAACATCAAACATCCTGGCGGTCTCCAGATCAATCATGCGTCAACCAACAGATTGATCACGTTGCTATCGACGTCAGACACTCCTCCAGTATTCATCATGTCCGAACGTTTCGAGGAGCCAATGTTGACTCGAACCATATCGAGAGAACAATGGAGTCGAGAAAGAACACCACGGCTTGACAAAGCTACAATCGCAGCGGACTGCTAGGATCTTTGCAGACCGAGTCTCCCAGAAACTCTCTGTAAGTTAGACGAACATACCATCGAAGATGAATGGAGTCGTTGTCAAAAACACATCAAAGAAGCTACCATTGACGTGCCGTCTTTTACGACACCACCCAGAAGAAACCCATGGCTTGACGACGAGTGCAGGCAGGCAAATGCAGCCAGGCCGGACGCCTACAAGGCAACGCTGCATCAAACAACGAGGGCTGTTCGTGAGCTCTATGAACAGAAGAGAAGGGAAGTTCCACTCAATCTGAACGATGACAGAGGAGAATTCCGTCTCCCAGAATTAGACGATGTCAAGATAGCAATATCAAGACTGAAGTCTAACAAAGTTGCTGGAGCGGACGGTCTGTCCGCTGAAATATTTAAGATAGCTGGAGATGACCTGGTTGGGCGCAAGCACCAGCTCATCTGCAAGATATGGTCTGACGAAAATGCCCGACGAGTGGAATCTCAGTATCGTTTGCCGATCCACAAGAAGGAGTGCAAATCGACACTCACTATACAACGCCATGTCTAGTTTTGACATTCCTGCCAAACTCGTCAGGTTGTGCAGGAAGACAATGGGGAACTCCCACTGCTCCTTCTAGGTTGGTAGCAAACTCACCGAGACCTTCAATGTCAAAAATGGTTTTAGGCAATGCGACGCGCTGTCATGTGATTTCCTCAATATCGTCCTGGAGAAGGTTGTGCAAAACTCACTCGCCAACACTAGCAGCACGACCTTACAAAAATCCGTGCAAATGCCAGCATATGCGGACGATATTTACGTGATTGGTCCAACACATCGAACCGTTAATCAGAAACCGTCAAAAGCGTTTACTGGTATTGAAACAGAGGCTGCAAAAATGTGTTTAGCGGTGAAGGAGGGCAAAAGAAAGTACGGTGTATCAAGAAGGAAACATCGACGACGTCACCATAGGCCTTGTAGTGCAAGGCCCATGTTCACCCCGGACTGTAGCGCCACAAGCGTTTGGCTTTCCTTCCCGATATCATAAGTGACTTGACACCGCGCAGATAACTCATGAGTGTTTACCTAATTCCGAACACATTAGTGTTCCATTATCTTTCATTTTCTAAGTGAGCCTTGGAGGGTACTTCAACCGATTTGCGGTGTCTTTGAGATCGTTGGCGTCTTTTTATTTTTCAGAAATTGAAAAGGAGAATATTTTGAAGCCAACTTCGCAACATACCCAAACCAAACCACTGCCCTTAAAAATGAAAACTCTCCCGCCTATTAATGACAACATTTTATTTATTTCAGATCGCCTCGAATCACATTCCTAGTTCATAATCTAAGTCCTTACTGTCCA
Source organism: Eristalis arbustorum (assembly GCA_916610145.1). NCBI lineage: Eukaryota > Metazoa > Arthropoda > Insecta > Diptera > Syrphidae > Eristalis > Eristalis arbustorum. Next base: position 103,007,121 of record OU744316.1, on the reverse strand, counting down.
ATTGTACAACGTGCTGCATAACGGTAGTCACAGACCTAGAAGACAAAAACTCATCAAAAATAGTTTCTCTCCAAAATGCACCGAGGACCTCCGACTCTTACCTGCTTCTTGGCATTGTAGTGCAATCCTTCGGGACAACTCTGGACAATTGGTATACCCCTGTCGCACTTAAAGAACTCCGAGCAGCTGACAGGGGACGGGAACTGAATCACATAGGAATCGTCGGGCTGGTCAGTGGGACACACTATTTTGTCCAGGGCCAGCGAAACTCCGACAAGGGCCAGAACGAGAACAAAGATTGCGAAAACTTTCATATTGACCTCGTGATTAAGTGAAGTGAAACTGATTCAAGGCCCTTGCAGTATCGTGATTTTTATACCCTCAATTCAAGAGCGGTGATAATGACTCAAGCTAAGCAAACATAACTGAGAGTGATATTTGCCTTGTATTTGGCGAGGGGGTTCGATAAGCGACTGAAGTGGGTAAACATCGCAAACGTGGTACATGCTTAATGCACGTTGGTACTAGTCTGGATTTTGTAGTGTGATATGGAGCAACGTGCTGTGAGAAGGCTCGAGTGGACGCAGTTCGACGGAAATGAGAGCTGATGTCAGGTGAACTGGGCTTTTAAGGGTCTACTCTTAATTAATAATTTGTTTTAAGAGTGGACTATCGTTAATTGGCGTTTTCCGAAAACCCTCGTCAGTCGATAGTGGGTAGTTAGAGTAAGCGAATTAAGTGCTAGTGGACAAAATGAAGCCGAGTCCGGAAGTGCACCAAACTAATCAGGTCTTTGATTCCATCGGCGATGACGGAGACTCCTCAGCAACCGTGACCATTATGACTCAGCAACCAGGAACCTATGAGAATCCCCACGAGAAACCAAATTTCGAAAAGACTCGTCATAAGACCATCGGCCGAGGGCGTTGAAAACGACGATAGTATCGGTAGACTTCAACAGAGGGAGTGCCAGTTTTTGAGCCAAAACTACTAAATTTGTGGTTTTTTCCTACTCTCTTTTCAGTCAAGGCCCTGCCTCCTCGATAATTACGTGGATGTCATTGCTGATATGATCACAGACGTCCTTCTGGTGGGCATGCGTTCCTTCATTCCGCGTAGAGTGAAGAGTATCAAGTCCAGACCAAATGTGGGAAACTGGAACCCTACTGAGGAAAACTGGAAGAACTTGCATGACTGCATTGCAATAATCTGAAGTGTGAAATTCGCCTATGAACAAAAGCTGATACAAATGTGCTATAATAGGCGTATTTTGTTTGACTGATAAGTACTCAGCTTAGTAAGATTTTACACGGGAAGCAATAACAAAACAATTTACTTAGTCAAAAGTACTTAGTAAAATTTCACTGTCATCACTGAGCAGGAGGCGTTGAAAAATCTCAGTCAAAGATGGCATCAGAGGCAACTATTTGCTTATTAAAGGTTGATATCACTGATTATGTGGCACTTCTAAGTGTTTACTTGTTGTTGTTACTTGTGCAAATTTATAAAATATCAAAACATTCATATTACTTGCTTGGCTACCCAATATTTGTGCATTTCCTTTGCTTTTGAGATTTTAATTTCACTTATTTTTGACATTTAGAGCAATGGACGTAGGCACACGTACCAACTTTCGGACGAAAATCATAACTCAACAAAAAAGCGTTTTATTGAGAGTCATTACTAAGCTGAGTACTGATTAGTCAAAAACACACGCCTAATGTCACAAGGGTAGCATAAAACTTTTGGTCATTCTTCAATTCCACGCTCACTTGCATGATGGCATTCCAGCTGTCAGCTCTTTAGACATAGCTTGTCTGCTGCTCTATGGCACAAAGACAAGGATGCTATTGAAAACGGGTGAAGAGGCTCTTGGTGGTTTTGCGAGAAAAGCGCGCGATCTTTCGTCCTGATTGCGTTGATGGCGTCTCGAGGATAAGATTCAACCACGGACTGTACGGGCTGTACAGCGGCATGCACCTAGTAAAGCGTCTTCGGGTCCAACGCTTAAGATCGCTAGGTCATGTAGAGCGGATGGACACCACAGCTCCGGTCCGAAGATGTTCTTCTTCGCTGGAAAAACCACTGGGTTAGCTCTTTCTTCTATCCTACTCTTCAGATCTATTTACGAGAAGAAGAAAAACAGCACTTGTCCATCTTATCCCATTGCAGCTTAATCCATTGCACTTACGTCCCTTCTCTCTAAGGTCATGCAAACGCTGATAAATCGTCAGCTTATGAAGCTTCTTAATGACCGGCGTAACGGCTTCTGCAACAAAAGGTCCTCTGGTGCTTTGATAGCTTATCACACTTCACCAATCTTTGCACAACGAGACAGTACCGCTTGATATTTCTAGGGCTTTTTTGGGCGTTGCCATCAAGCTCTTTCCGCGGAAATGCGTGCTTATGATGTCCATGAAGCTCTTCTTCCCTGCATTAAAAGCTACCTTGCGAAATTTCAATCCAAGTTGTTGTAGATGGGCTCAAGTATAAAATCCAGAAAATAAATTCTGGTATGCCGCAAGGTTCGGTGCTGTCTCCGACACTCTTTCTCACTTTTATTTATAATCTCCTGTCTGCCACTTCTAATCCAATCCACTCCATCGCTGATGTCAGCACCCTCCTTCCACGAGCACGACCCTGTCCTTCGGCGATTTTATTGGAACGGCAACGTATGTTAAGCACAATGAACTCCGATGACAATGAGTCCGTGACGTTGTGGGTATGTTGATGCCAACCGACGTCGTAGGTTCGATTCCTGGTTTCAGAGTTCTGCATTTTCCTTAGCTATTAAGGTTCAGATGGCACTACGAAGAGCATAAGCTCTAAGAAGAGCCCAAGAGGTAGCCTTACAGAATAGAGCATAACTGCTAACCAGCCCCGCGAGGGGTTGAAGTGTGTAAAGGTGTGGTTTAGGAAAGACAAAGGAGAATAATATCCCGTGAATCCTTCATCCTGGTAGCACGGGTTACCAGTATCTTGAAAAAAGATTCCACATCCCTTGGCGCAAATCATAAGCAAAACACAGACAAATCAGGTTATAAATAACCCTTATCATGCGCATATTAGAAACAAATTGTCGAGTCGGTGGATTGAGGACAATTGAGGACTAGCTGAGATGAGAAAATATTCACTGAAATACCAAAGGCAGCACTCTTTATTAGAATCACTCAACAATTTCAAGGCCTGCGATTAAAACTCTGCACATTATCGCGAAACCCTACCCCACATCAAACAACATTGCACAAAACCAATCGAATGACCGCCGACCAATTGTCGAATTACCATTTAATTTTGTGAAATTGCTATGAAAATGCTTTCAGCGTCCATCATGCGATCGTTGATTGAAAACAAATTTATTCATATGCCTTCTGTCAACCTGCTGGTGTGCTGTCAGTTCAATTTGTATCCAGCCAACTGCCTGTGACATCGGCGAATAATAATTATTCTGATTCTGAATGAAATTTATTTCTTTTTTTTCGTAAATAGCAGTCGTGCGTAAGTAATCCTGTCCAGTGTTTGTCTGACTTGATGTTTACACTGTCATCAGAAGTAGCTATCGGCGAGATGATGGCAAATATTCTTCAAATGTCAATAGTCAGCAGAGTTCGTTTTGGGAAAAGGGAAGGAAATACGATATTCGACTTGGAATTTTTATTTCAATAAGTAACGCTGTACTTTGAACTGAAGTGAAAGTCTGTTGAAGGACGTGGCTTATTGATTTGAAATTGGGTACTTAACGGCACGAGTGTTGTTCTGGGAAAATTTCTACGGGGTGTACAGGATCTAGTGGTTTTTTTGAACTCTTGACAGAAAGTCAGCAGGAGTCATTGGTCCACAGAACGAAATAAGTTCATATCGCTTGAACAATGTTGGGAAGTATTGAAGACATATTTCCGAAATGAGTGACGTGTAGCCTAAGCAGTTCGTTTTTTGGAAAGACAATTGGCCTAAATGAAGGAACCACTGCCACTACTGCACGCATTTTTTTGCGTATAGTTTTTTTTTTTTTCAAAAATTCATGGGACTGGTATGTAAGTGAATAACACTCTTGGTCACCGTTGCCGAGGAAAATATGGCTGCAGCAGTCGAGAGTGCGACAGTCAATTCATTTTCGTTTCATTCATTTTTCTTTAATATTGCTGGAAGCGTCCTTTGGTCAAAGGTGACCGTTATCTAGCTATGTCAACCGACATTTTTTACTGATATTGAAGACACGGATTTGGACGACCTGCAGTTCAAGCATAATGATGCGACGTGACACACAGTTCATGCGATAAGCGACCATTCGCCAACTGAATTCCCAAATCATATTATTAGCCGTGTTGTCTTGAAATAACAAAAAATATAGGACCTATGCGACAGTCATGTGTTACTCCCGAACTATATTTAATTATTTGTAAATGGACTACCACAGAGCATGAGAAGCGTTAGATCGAGAAAAATGAGAGTTGCTACTGTAGGAACTATGTTCGAAAATTTTATCAGCAGATAAGACAAACGAGTCAAACACGTAAGAACCCAAAAGAAGCCTGCAAGGATAAAGATGGAAATCTAGTAGCAATAACTCTCCCAAGCAGCTGCCGATGATTTGCTTTTGCTTGGTGCACACACCAGCTCATCCGATGGCTGGAATCTCAGCATCGATTGCCCGATCCTAAAGAAAGGATACCCTCTAAACTGTGCCAATTACAATAATAATAATATAATAATATGGGTGGCGCTACAGCCCATTGAGGGCCAGGGCCTAGCTTCTCATCAACCACTCGTGTTGTGCGTGCTATTGTTCTCTCACGAGTGGAAGGGACCTACAGTTTTACGCCGAATCCGAACGGCCAGATTTGAGAAGCTTTTTCTAGACAGGAAATACTCTTTGAGCATTGTCAGTAACTCGAAAGAGGTGGGGTCGTGAAAATTATTTCTGTCGCTCAGAGCTGGAATTGAACCTACGACGTCGAGGTTGGGGTCGACGCACATATCCACAACGCCACGGGCCACCGAACTGTGCCAATTATAGGGGAATAAGTCAAACCATATCATATAAAACCTTTCCTGCCGTCTTGTGTAAGAGCATGGAACCATGGGTCCTGATTGGTCAAAACAGTACGGTTCCAGGCTTGCGAAATCCACTGTTATCCACCAATTATCCACATTACGAAAGATTTTGCGAAAGAGCCAGGAGTCGATACCCACCATCCATTCATTGACTTTAAGGCCGCGCATGACTGTATATATAGAGACTAGCTATTCAGCGCCTTGTCTACTTTTGGCATCCCTGCAAAACTCATCTGCCTGGACAACGTTGGAGAACGCCCGTTGTTCCGTCAAGGTCGCTAAGGATCTTACCGAAACTTGTGATGTCAAGAAAGGCTTTAGACAAGGGATCACACTGTCATGCGACTTCTTCAGCATAATTCTCAAAAAGATCGTGCGGAACTCAGACGTCAACACAAGAGGCACGATCTTCCACAAGTCAGGCTCGCATTTGCCGATGACATTGACATTATTGCAAGAATGAACGGGCTGTCAGTGGGGCATTTGCTACCATCGAGAGGGAAGCGGTTAAGTTGGGTATTGCGGTGAATAAAGGTAAGACAAAATACATGCTGTCTACAAAAAACCTCCACTAACATCAACAACTGGGACAAAGTGTCACAAAGGACAGACACTGTTTCGATGTAGATAAAGACTTCGTCTATCTAGGCTGTGCAATAAACTCCGAAAATAACATCATCGCGAAGATAAAACGAAGAATAACCCTAGCCAGTCCCTGCGTCTTTGGACTGAGCCGGCAATATAAAAATAAAGCCTTATAACCAAAGCTGTCTCTATATATGACCATGAAAGCCCCAGTCCTGTTGTATGAGGCGGAAGCCTGGACAATGTCAAATAAGGACGAAGAGATGCTTGGTAATTTCGAATGGGGAAATCCTTCGAATCATTTTCGGTTCCCTTTGTGATGAAGGAGTTTGAAGGAGACACACACTGAACGACACACTATACGAGCTGTACAACGACATTGGCCGACTCAGATGGCTAGGACATGTAGAGAGAATGGACACTAACGCTCCGGCTCGGAAAGTCTTCGAGGCCAACCCAGAGGGACAACGCGGTAGAGGAAGACCTCGCCTAATTAGCTGATTGAACGAATCTGGAGTCGCTTAGCAACAGATCGCGCTAAATGGAGAGGAATGCTGAATGGGGCCCAGATTCACACCGGAATGTTGCGACACTTAAAGAAGAAGAATTATGGTGAGCTGAGAGACAACACTCGAGAAAGGTGCCATTCGATTATGCCAACAAGTCGATGAGGTTGGAAGGGTTCTGAGCCAAAAACGCGAAATTGCGTCTCAAATGTGTGACCGAGTCGTTGAAAATTGGGTCCAACGAATCGAATGATTATTATTTTGATTGTCCTTGAAGTAGCCATGGCGATTGCGAAGGAATTTCGCAATCGAATAAATTCACAATTGTTAAGAATTGCATTCAATTGTCGATTTATTCGGTCTCATTAGAAAACAATCGAACAAAACTGGAAAAGAATCGAATTCTACAATTTATTCTCAGTACCTACTACAATTAACAATCTCTCTCCGACTTGAAAAATCGGCGAATACACACATTCGTTGGCGATTGGAAACGTACTTACAAGAATCGAAAATCAACAATCGACTCCGCTCAATTTGAATTCGAATAATTGCGATTGCGAGAACAAATTATGGATTGATTTTTTTTTCCGCAATTGCCCATCGCTAACTTGAAGCCTATAATACAATTTTTGAAATATCGCAAGTGGTTTGCAATTTATTTAAAAAAGTTGTCAAGTCCTTATTTAAAAACCCTTTAGGTTCGAGTAAGTAAAAGTGGATTAAAAGAAGATCAAAGGTTGAGTCGATTTTATCTGGTTTTTCTTCCTTCAGCTGCATTATATTAAGAATTAACACAGCTTTTTCTAATTAGTAAGCTTAGTTGTGAATGAGGACAACACGAAGTACACCGCATCATCGAGGTAGGACACACCACATGCACGGCTAGGTCAGAACGTCACCGTAGGACTTCGTCTACGTTGGCTTCAAAGTGAACAGTACAAACAACATCAATACCGAGCAACTCGTACATAGAACAATCACTTACCAATCGATGTTTCCCTTCGGCTCAATAAGCACGTGAGTATCAGGGCTATCTCTCACAGCACTTGCTTGGTAATCCCTGTCCTGCTCTATGGCGCGGAAGCCTAGACAATCTCAAGATCTGATGAAGAAGCCCTTGATCTCTTCAAAAAAATGTTGTATGCGCTTTGGTCCTGTTTGCGTTGTTGGGTTCTAGAGATGAACATCCAGCCAACAACACGAACTGTACGGTCACGAGTCAACTAAGTCGTCAACGAAATCAACGTCTAAGGCGCTACTGCATGTAGAGCGTATGGACAGCCTAAGAGTCTTCTACGCCCAACCAGTGGGACAACGCAAGAGATCACGTCCACGAAGCACATGGCACACTCTAGTGAGATGGGACCCCAATTAACATTGCATGCGAATTAGAAGCTAGCTGCGTCAGAGAAAGAGACAGCTGGAAGGACTTGATTGAGCCCGCCGTGTTTCCACCACGGTTTGTAGAGCCAAACAGTGTATCGGTGGGTTTTTTCGTAGAATTCGAGATATTGTCACATTTATTGGACATATTTGTGTGCTAGGTGACGCTAACTCACAACCACCTCCGAACTGGTTGATTCCCTTAGAAAAACCAACAGAAAACCTCTCCACCATCAACTCCAGAAGTGGTTGTGTTTGAATCAAAACCTCTGAAATGCTGGAAATCTTGAACGAAAGCCTGATTCCGAAGTTCTCCCAAAAACAATCAGTCTGCATTTCCGAAACTCTCGCCACGGAAATGTTGTTCCCAACTATTTCCCTTAATTATCGCTCAAAACTCCATTAACTGCAGTTGAGTTTATCGAGCAAAATAAACAGTCCCCTCCACTACCAGCTGAAGTACATTTAGTTTAACCACAAAAACCACCAGCTAAGCACACACTTACAACCGAGCCCGCCAGCTCCCTGGCAGTCTATCAATAATTAATTTCTTTTCCTTTCATCCACTGTCGCCGGCACAGAAGCAAGGCGAAGGAATGAATGAAACCAGGAAAAAAGAGAAGAGGAGGAAAACAGCAGAAATCTATGAACAAAAGAGGAAAAGTTAACTTTTCATTCATTCCTCCATTAAGTTCAATTTCGAGAAAGTTTCCTTTTCTTCACTTTTTATTGCTCTCTCCCACCTACCTAGACTCGTCGCTATCGTCATCATCATCAGAGTCCCTTTTTTTCCTGTTTTTTTTTTTTTTTTTTGTGAGGTCCCCCTTTTTTGGCGTGCCCACTTTTCAGGCCTACCCCAACTGTTTTATGGTTTCTATTAATTCTTTTTTTGCTCCTCTTGGTGTCCCTCTTCTGTTTTAATCTATTATCAGGTCTGGCGGGGCAATTTTTCTTCTCACTTTTCGCTGTGTCTCATTTAAATTTCTAATGGAATCTTCAGTTTTGCACTACAAGCCGCCCCTCCCTCGGGCCAGGCACAGCGTGACGCGGCGACGTGGGAACGTGCCCGAATCAAAATTAATGCTGATTGGTAATTATTTTCACTCTCATAAATTCATAATTACATGTCGTGCATCATGAATTAATTTATTGAGACAAATTAAACTTCAAGCCTAGTTGTGATGTTTATCAGAGGGGTGGTGGCAAGGGACACATTGAACCAACAAACAGGGTTCATCTTTTAGCGTGTATGGAAATTTATGTCATAAAAGTGCTTTAAACAAAAGTTACTTTACCCAGAGGGTCCACTCGCAGAATAATCTCGGTGGATGCATTCGCCACGCACAGAATTCCAATTATCCAAAAAGCGTAATCCATTATCTATCCGTGATGTTTGCCCGCTGGTTGATGATGTGAATACAAGTAAATGATGCCCCCTCTTGTTTTTTTGTTTAAAAATTTATTTTACACCACTTTTTCTGCGTTGGGCGCCACTGCAACGCGACGACGGATGGGATGAGATGGAATTAATTCCTGGCAGCAAGGCATGCAAATTAATTAAACAGACTTCCAACCGACGCACGCTCGCTCGCACTACTCCTAAGGTTACCGAAAGATCAGATGACACAACATGTGTACAACCTGGAGATACATTCACTCTCTACACCGAGTACATTGCCGCACAGATTGTCGACGAGCACAAATTAAACGATTTCATGCCCATGTCGTGTTGGGGTGGGGATGTGGCGCCACGTCGTTGTACCGAGTATACTCGGTACGGTGTGTAATTTGCGTAAATCTTTTATAAAATATATCCAAAGGACTCACAAGCGGATAAAGCACACACATGCACCCGCACAAAACGAGCACACACACGCATGCACACGCGTCCGTCGCGAAAAGAAAAAGCAAACCACCGCCCGAATGTACGAATGAACGACTAAAGGTGAGTACCGGTGCAGATGTTTGAAATACGATGTATCTAGAGTTAGGACTATATTCTCTCTGACACCGTCCGGCAGTTAAGTGCAGAAAAGATTTATGCACTGTTGGCGATTAAGAGGGGACCCGGCGCGCGGTACGTCCACGTTGGCGAGTGTTTTCCTTTTTGTCCTTTTTTTCAACGAAATCTTTCCCCACGAGCCGATTGTGTCATGATTTACTGAGATAGAGGCCACCGCGGCGGAAATACAGACTGTAAAAATCCTCTACACTCAAGGCCCAATCGTCGGGCTCAGATCCAGCACTTCACTCCGCTGCACATAACGCAAATTGCTAGAATCTTTATTTACACCCACGCCGTCCGATGCTATGCTGCCACAAAAACTGCATACATTTTTATGCATAAAATAACTCAGAGGCTCAGCGTTGGGCGCCAGATTTCATTTTTTCGTTTTTTTTGTTGGTTGACGCGACGAATTCGATGTGGATCGATCGGATTACCACATTATGCAACCGCAGCAATCGCAATTAGACTGAACCGCAGTACGAGACCGCACATTTACTAGACAACTGTCGGCCACAGACCGGAACCGGACGCCGGAACGAATCAATATTACCCGACACCTCGATGATGATTTTTTCGCATTTAGATCAAACGAGTGTGGTTGTATCTTTTGGAAAACTGTAAGCAATCTCCTTAAAATTGACCAGATACACTCTTGAGATTGAGATACTTTGATTATTCCCGATGCGCAGCGATTTTGTTTGGACCCGAACGCGAATGGATTCAAGTAACAACCGTACGAGGAGTACGTCTATGTTGTGACTGACGAAGGAAACTGAACTGATGCTGTTATCACCAGCATAAGCATCGGAGATTACAAATACGGCAAGAGAGTTCATTCATGGAAGTTAACTGGATTTATTCACCACGTGGTGAATTTCTCCCCACGGGACTCTCTTACTTAAGAGAGACTCATAGGTGTCCTCTTAAATGTCCTTATCAGTTGACATCGTTTCGAAATGTAACCCAGTGGCATTCATTTCAATTTTTAGTTCAGTAGGGCAGGACCGGTCCTCGTTATCAGTGTCTGTTGCAACCGCTGTAATGGCAAATTCCCGCGCATGGCTTTGACCTCTCTCGCGCTCTCTCTCCCGTGCATGCACTTAAGAGAGTCCCTTCTCTTCGAACGACTCCGGAAAAAAATTCCTCTACACCACGGTGGGGCAGCAGCCCATGGCTCAGTTACATTTGGTCCTTCGAGTGGGGCTACTGCGCTGTTCTCTTCGCGGCTCTGCACGTGTGCCGTTGGTGCCTATCACAGCAGGACCTTAAACTGAACGCACATTTTCTCATAACATAGATTCTCAGTGCTTTTTTTTTTGGAAATTCCCCCGAACGAACGGTGAGGTCGGCGAAGACGAGGTGTCTGATTGGGCGTGAGAGAGAGCGAGCGCCCCGTGAATGAATGTGAAGAGTTGACTGAATGGGGTTTTAAAGTTTTTTTTTCCTCCCTTTTCAAGTGTATCCGGCTTTAAATGTATCCCCAGCCCCATTCCACCGTCACGGGGAATTCTATGAATTGTTCGAAATAAACGCCGAATTTATAGATGAGTAGCTAACTAATATTCATCATGGTAATGAGAGGGATTTAGTCTCGTTTTGTATTCGAAATACAGTTGAGCAGGTATTCGATGCGGAGGGGTAATGAAATCAAAATTCAAACAAAAGGTACTCAGCAGATAATTCGCAGCCATTCAGGTGATGAACAATGGACTGCGATCCGGAGGAATGGATTAGTGTAGGCGTACTTAAATAGTTCACCCTTAGTCGGTGGGAACGCCGAAACATTGAAAATATGCATAAAAGTATCGTGAACACTTGCACGGGCTTGGAGGAATTTTCTGGAAACTCGTTTATTAAATTTGTTGCTTTCATCTGTGCAGACACATCTTTGGCAGGGAGCTGATCTTAAAATGAGACTTTCGTCGGGCGCCATTTATAGAAACATTTTTTGTGTTGTGTGAGCTTTGCTATTTTGTTTGATTTTTTTGATAGAGTTTCTCTCATCGACTGATAGTGTCAACATTTTTTAATACACGGTCCTTTTCTACGTAGAACGTCAATGGCTGACTTTTATTTACGAGAAGGGTGTGTCATCATTATGGAAGCAATTAGCAGGCAATTAGTCGCAGGTTAGTGTGGAAAACTTTGAGTTTGACTGCACGCTTTTGGACTCTTGAGCCGACCAATTAGGTGGGAAATGAAGGGAAGATAACGTCGTAGCAGTCGGTATCGAATGATATAGCATACAGCATTGGGAACGTGTTCAGGTTCGTTTTGAGGTTGTATATGGACCGACATCCATATAAGTCTGTTTTTACGCAGGAATTGAACCCGCCGACCCAGACGACAGTAGGCAACACCAAAAATGCAAGGATTGGGCGCCGGACTTTGTTGGTTGGACTTCCAGATTCAAGCTAAAAAAATCTAATGTCGGCTGAGTAGCGTGTTGCCGATTTTTTTCATATTACGTATTTAATGTTTTTTGCCAAATTGACTTCAGAGTACAGAGGATGATATGGGAGGTGAGAATATGATTGATCTGTGCGCTATTCTAAAAACTATTAGATTTTAATCTTCTGCTTTTTAATCCAAAGTTTATTAAACTTTAACCGTTTCCGGTACGTCTACCCTGAGCAATGAGTTTCTCAACACAATTGCCTAAAACAGTGCAAGTTTTTCATTCACAAGTTATTTCTTAGGACTAGGATTTTATGTAATGTCAAGTCGTAAGTAGGATATCATCGCTTATTCCATAAATATCTTCTTATTTTTAAGTGATAGTGCATAAATACCTCATATACAACACTATTTTGCTATTTGCTTGTAAGGGGAGTGCAGAAATTTAGGATCGAATTGCAAGCCGGAGAGAATACTTGGCGCAAATTTGGTACCAGAGAGTCGAATACCAAACGTGCGCAATGGCTTGCCATGCGAACACAGTACCGTTACGCATCGGCATCGGTCCCCATAGTGAGTAAGAGAATACAATCGCATAAAAAATGCCAAATGAATGAGTTGTAAGTTAGCAATATAATAATATGGCTATCGCTACAGACCGTAGAGGGCCAGGGCCTAGTTTCTCAGGAACCACTCGTGTTGTGTGTCCTATTGTTCCACAGCGAATAGAAGAGACCTACAGTTTTATGCCGACTCCGAACGGCCAATTTTGTTGACAGAAACTTTTCGTATTTTGTCAATAAATGTCGTTGGAGTCGTCTATTTCCTGTGCAACCAATCACCATATGGTGTTGGAAAGGTGACATTTTAAGCTTCATTTAACCAAACAAAAAAATTAAATAAGGAGAACTTGAAAGTTGAAATTCAAAAATGAATGAAAATAATGAAGAAATTCGCTATATTTTGAATTTTTGTATAAAAAAGCGAAGAATTACACGCAAGTCACCACTGAAATTTGTGAAGTTTGCGGAGATGATGCTGTATCAGTTCGTGTAGTATAAAAATAGTTCACTCGCTTCCGTTCTGGAAATTTCGATGTGAAATATGCACCTTGCTCTGGTCGACCTATCGTTGAACAAGTCGATGAAATTATGGAAAAGATTGACCAGGACCGTCACATAAGCAGACATGACATCGCCAAGCGTTCATCATCAAGCGGTTTTTTAACTTGGTTCAATAAAGTTCGTTGTAAATATAAAAAATATGAGGTGAAGAAAAAACTTTTTCGACTACCTGTATGCGCACATTTTGTAGCACCCGTCGACGCTTGCAAACCAATCCCTCACCAAAAATGAAATTCTAAATATATTTACAATGCCCGTCCTTTCATCTTTTTTTCTCAGGATTTTTTTTACGTTTTTACTTGCTTCTTTTTGTTATATATGTTTATTTTTTTTAACGTACTGAGTGGGGGCGCTAACGAGTATAATCCATAAATCCATAAGAATAAGCATCAATGCAACTGCAAAGACTTACTGTTTTGGCCAGTTTTTTTTTCCTAAGGTTTAGAAGAAGAAGTTATAGCCAGATTTTGAAAAACTTTAAGACAGTGCAAGTTTCTTCTTTTTCTTCTTGGATTGGCGCTACAGTCCGAGATGAATCCGGGCCAACATACCTCCCCAGCCAGCTGCCAAGTTAGTTGGGGGCCTTTTTCCAAAATTTCGTTCGAGGACGTCCTCTGTTGCTTTGTGTTGAAGATTCTTCGGGCTTGTCCATCCGCTTTGCATAACCTAGCCATCTTAAGCATTGAATACGAAGACGCTTAACTCAGTGTATGCCGCTGTACAGCCCATACCGTTCGTGGTTCTTCTCTTCCAGACGCCATCAACACAGACAGGATCAAAGATCGCACGCACAACTTTTCTCTCAAAGCGACGAAGAGATTCTTCATCCGCTTTAAATAGGACAGGGATGATCAGAGTGTTTTATAGAGAGTCAGCTTGGTGTTTCGAGGGAATAAGGTCCAAAGATGCTTTGTTGCCCAATTCCCTATTGAGCCAAAAGAAGCAGCGATTGGCAATAGTAATTCTGCGCTTAATATCGGTACTGGTGTTATTGTCCCTATTTACTCCAGAGACGGGTAGACGAAGTCCTTGACTACCTCAAAGTTTCTGCTGCCCATTATGACGCTCTTTCCGAGACGTCGATGTCGTCCGCGTAAGCAATCAGTTGAACGGACTTGTGGAAGATCGTGCCTATGGCGTTAACGTTTGAGTTTTGCGTTGGAAGTAACATGATAGCTTGTCCCCTTGAATAAAAACTTTTTTGACATTGAAGGTTTCGATTGGTTCGTCACCGGCCTCGATGAAGCGGCGATAGTAGTCACGAACGGAAAGAACAGGCATCGCACCGTACAGAGGTAATAAATTAATGAATACTTAAATGTCTAGTAAGTTCTCGTGGTGGGGCAAGTGTCCTCACATATTTTGTTCAAGAACGCTCTCTATCGAAGTGTTGCCAGAATCTGGGTACCTAGGGTAAGCATACATATGTAAGCTAGTGTCTTTACAAAGAAAAATTTATCACTTCACGTTAGATTATGACAAAGAGATATGATCGAAGGATCAAACGCCCCAACGGCAAATTTGTCATTATGCCTAGAACTCTCAGTTACAGATAAGCATCGAACTCAATATGGATGTTGCAGAGAGTGACTTCATGCAGGACAGAGCCTTGTGCAATACCGTGATTTAGGAACCTAATTTTCTTCTGGCGACCTGTGTTCAAGATAAGATCTGAGGAGAGTACGACACCATGAAGTCCGGCTTCTTCAGGTGTTTAGTCGAATATTGTGGTTGAGCAAGTCAAGTGTGTATTTCTCTTCGAAGTGTGACATTATAAGGGCACAAGACTGAAGAAGTTCGTCTTAGGAAATTGACGCCAAGACAGCTAAGCTTACATGCCAGACTATCGACATAACTCTCGAAGTTGTGAAGGAGAAACTTGATTACAATGTTATCTCAAAACAAAAATACTCAGGTCCACACTCGTAATCCAACCAGTTTCGACTTCTAAACGTCAACATTCGAGAGGAGAGAGGTTGGGTCAACGCAGATTTGAGACAGCTGCATAAGGAAACCATCTGATTTGCGGAAATAAAGGCCAGCGGACGGCACAGTTTCCTAAGGACAAGGCAATGCTCGAGGACAAACATCTGCCCAAAGCCCAGCCAGACCAGCTCAATCCCCAGATGACCATGAACAGCTCAGTATCGAGCACTCAATTTCCGCCAAATCATTCCCGTAGTTCCCAAGTCTCCACTCGGTGACTCTTCACTTCATTTTCATTTCCCTTATGCCAACAGTGCCGTGACAAAAATGCCTCATAACTCAAACAGAATCACCTGCGAGGACACTTGCCCCACCCATCCACGAGGAGATGAGTCATCTTGTCGAAATTATAAAGACGATTCATCTCAATCACCATGGCAAACAATTCAGAGCAAGGCACCGCGAGTATCTTAAGCCATCTCGATGGGATCGAATTAAGCAAACAATATGTCTTCTGGGCCATAAACTTGCCCGGCCGACAGCCACCACCGAACCATATCGGCAAGTTCAAGGACACCCCGGCAATAAGCAATGTCAACGAATAAAACGCCCAACCAGACAAGACAAGGGCGCATAGCACAACATTTCGTTAGCTTTTATGTTTGCTCACAAAGTGAACCGACGACGATCCAGACGATTGCAGCTAATAACGCGAAAGAGATTAACATCATGAGAGTGAGTATCAGCAAATATGTCGTTTCGTGGAAAATTGCAAATAAGCATCGTTCGAGATTTATATCCTTCCAAGGAGGATACGGGTCCGTTGCCTTCGACCAGATAACGCGCCGAGTAATGAAGTAGAGGAGACGTTAAAGATACTGCGGCACTTGGCGTTCTTCATGAAACTGGAGTGCCTCGCTGCAGGTGTAATAAAGTCCTTGAAAAACGAATGTGAAGGGAGAGGTGTTGGATGCGGGTGCAAATGCAGGGAAGGAAGATGATAGAAGTGGAGCTTTGTGTTGACGGCAGCTGAAGATGAATGAATGGACAGGTCATTGCTTCCGTTTCCAGGAACTTTCATCAATTTCATGCAACACCATTACATTGTGTAACGAACTGAAGTGTAAAAGTTGAACGACAACAGCCACATTGACCTACTCCCCCTCATCGACCCGTCTTAACGACAGGATCACCAGTCTTGTCTGGTTCGTAGAGAGGAGGCAGCATAGAAAAATACCTCAGCTAACTTTGCAGAACTAATTGGGAGCACTGTGCTTTTGACCATAATTGAAAAATAAAAGCACTCAAAAATAGATTAAGACGGCAGTAAGGAGAGACGAGGGCAAGAAGTAGCGCAGAGTTATTGCTGGCGAACCCGAGGAAATAAAAACCAAGCCAATGCGACGAGGGATGATTGGAAACGGAAATGGATGGCGATTCCTCATGAAGGCGGTGCAAGTTTGATATTTTCTTCATATTCTGAAGGTTTGTTTTCTAGGGGTTTCGTTCCGCTTTGAGAATGTTGTCGTTGTTCAAACCAATTTTTTTTTCATTTTCCATACACACATTCATGTTTGACACCATTTACATATGTTTTCGCATATTTGACTTAAATATTATCGATAGATGTTTAACATGTAAACGCAACAAGCAAATGTAAATACACCCCTTCCGGTGTAAGTCAATTCATTATCACTGCGGTTTATCCCGATGCCACATGTTTGTTCATGTGGCTTTTGTCAAGGGTTGGGAAAAATGTTTTATTATCCATCCACTTTAAATCAAAGCCTCATGGAGTAACGTCATTTCATCAAGAACACAAGTTGAAGCCGATTCGTTTGAATCGCTTTTTTTTTAAAAAGAGTTTTCGAATAGGGGCTTGACAACTTTGAATTTAATTTGTGAATGCGCTCAAACTGTCACTGTCAATTTATTCAGTAAACTTAACATTTTCATCATGGTAAAGAGCTGTATAGACGTTACATTTTCTACCGAAATTCCGGTGGTAATTCTCGCCCTAGTAGACAGGCAATAACAAGTTTAGTGCAACAATTTGAGTCTCCATATTCCCTGTGTGATGTTGCCGTGTCAGTGAGACAACGTGTTGGTCGAAGTTTCAAAAAGATCGTTGCTGTTCAGGCGTCTGTAGCAAACCTTCTAATACAGCCCGTAGGGGGCCAGGGCCTAGCTTCTCAGCAACCACTCGTGTTGTGTGTGCTATTGTTCTCTCACGAGTCGAAGGGACCTACAGTTTAATGCCGAATCCGAACGGCTTTGTTTGAGAAGCTTTTTCTAGACAGGAAAGTACTGTTTGAGCATTGTCAGTGACTCGAAAGAGGTGGGGTCGTGAAAATTGTTTTCGTCGCACAGAGCAGGAATCGAACCTACGACGTCGAGGTTGCGGTCGACGCACATACCCACAACGCCACGAGCCACCCAACGTTCTATATCAGTCAATTTCATTGCGTCCTCGAGACTTTTACATCACTCTGATCACATTATGGCGTATTTTGCGTAAGGTTCTTGATATACACCCTTACCAGATAAAGCTGATTCAAGAACTGAAGCTAGTGGACCATTTGAATCTACGTACGTTTGTCTAAAAAAAAGTGGCTACTCTCGTTCACTCTAGTCATGGATATTTCAAATAATTAATGGTTTCGTATTTCATACGACACTTGAGAGCGTTTGGCATCGAAGTAATTTGCTTCTTCCACCTCAATGAATACAAGAACATACCCGCTGTGTATTCTGTCGTCTCTTAAAAAAGACCTATCAGACAGGCTTATCAATGAAAGTATTGTGAAAGACTGACACCAGTTTTGGAAATGCCACTAGATGATACAGGGCAAAGAGGGGAAGAAGCTAGTCGCATTTTGCTGTGAGAAATTTAAAGTTCGCCACGTTGATAGAATCGAAAATTGAAAATGAACGATTTTGTCAGCTAAGCCCCAATTTATTGCAGGTACATAAGTCTGTACACCATGGTAGCGGGCATTGTTATTTCGCTATTAGATTTGGAATTATAATGTTTCAGGGATCAGACACGTGGTTTTGAGTAGAACGGAGAATAGGCCAACCGTGGAGTAAGTCATATTGGCGATTGAATCAGTAAAAGTGGCAAATCCGGGCAGAAATGCTTAAGACAATGGGAAAGAGGGAATTTAAAAGCTCTCTCGTGTCATTTAGGTTCTCTGGGAGCGTGGTCAGACACCTAGCGATTGGCAAACAAATGTGATTGTTTCTCATTTCAAATAGGGGTACAAAATATACTGCTCGAAACCGTGGGCATAGATCCTGAGGATTTAGAGTCGACGACGGCGGATCGAGTGGCTGGAGACCTCTGTGCGTGCTTTACCCCCGCAACCCTCGGGCCTAGGTCCTTAGCAACCATTCGCTATTGTTCTCTTAAGAGTGGATCGGACCTACCGCCGTCTTTGAACGGCCAAAAATTGCCTGCGTCGACCCCAACCTCGACGTCCTAGGTTCGATTCCAGCTCCTAGCGACGAAAATATTGTTCACGACCCCATCTCTTTCGAGTTACTGACTAGCTTCTCAAACTTGGCCGTTCGGAGTCGGCATAAAACTGTAGATCCCTTCCACTCGTGTGAGAATAAAAGCACGCACAACACGAGTGGTTGCTGAGAAGCTAGGCCCTGGAACTCTATGGGCTGTAGCGCCACCCATATTATATTATTATTATATTATGTACTCTTTCTCATTGACTCAAATTAGGAGGTGCCGTGAACATTATTTTGTTGGTCATATCAGAGATCGAACGATGCCACGTTAATCGAAGATGGCCATTTTTTCAAAGCGGACGTTCCCACTGGCAGTCAACTTTACTCGTGGCTTAATCTCAGTTTTGTGGTTGGGATTTCGTCTCACCCATCTCTGCTGTTCTGTAATCAGATCCAAATTCTTTGTATTGAAATCAATTTGAAATGGAATCCTAGATGGCGTTACTTCTCTTATTGGTTCAGAGAAAAGCTAAAAAATGTCCAGAAGAATGCACCAAAAGCGCAAAGCTCGGTGTGAATGCAATCTTCCTCCCGATTTTTTTCGATCGCTTTACAAAAACGAAGAAGAAATCAGATATGTGTTTGCAAGTTCAAACCTTCACTGTGAATTTGAGCATAAGTCGTCCGCCGTAAACTCGCGGTATAGTTCATACAGGTTTATGGCGTAACTTTACAAGAAAACAACCAAATATTTCACACAAAATCGCTAGTTTAAGGATTACGACGATTTCTGTAACATATATCAAGCGCAGAAAAAGGGTAATTAAGAGCCTATCAATCGGTGACACCAAGAGTCCAAGACTGTCGAAGAGCTGGTAGAAATTGATACCATAATGTTCTTCCGTATAAGCTTTTCTTACGAGGTGTTTATTAGAGTGGCTTCAGCTCAGATTTTAGCCGCTTTGCCTCACGTATATTCCACCTCCGCATCCGATGGCGACGTCTAAATGAGACACACTAAATGGAACAATCAAATTTCGCCAGGTGACATCTAATGCAAACAAATCGGTGCAAATCGGTGCTGTCATTATTCATCAGCAACACAGCCAAGTTCATGTCTGAGGTTCAGCAAACCGTGTGTCGCCTCCACAGTTTGTTCCATTCCCCCGTATCTCTGCGCAGTAATACACGTAACCCACCGTGGGAAATGCTCTCGTCATGTCATACACCCGACATCGAGTCCTTTGTTCAACATGAAAACGCCGAGTTTTTCCAGACAGATTCTTGACGTGTAAGGTCACACACACATTCAACTGGGAGCGATTAATTATTTTTTATCTCTGCGTGCGTACAAGCGACAACGCACTGCTGGAGTGCTGGCGACAGCAAAAGCCAAAGGGAGCTCGAATCCGTGCAGTGAATCCGAGTGTGACTGCGGCTATTGTCCTCGGCTTTATCACTCGGAAGTGCACACCTCTGCTCGACATGGACTCCTTCATCTCAGACAGAGATCGCCGGCGCAACAAAGGACATTGTTCGCTTTTCTTAACACTGACTTCATCTTAAAGCAAGCTAAATTAAACAGCAACAAAACCGGTAATGTGGCGCGTCAGAAGATGCAGCTTAGCAGAGCAAACGATGCGCCCGGATGTGGGTGTGGCACAAATTAATTCCTGCACCGCCTCTGTGTCTATTGTTGTCATACCTCGCCGCTGGAGTAAACACCAGCTCGCCATTCCGTCGAGCGTCCTTGCACAGAGGAGACTAGACCGACTCCGACGAATGGGGGAGAAAAATGAATGAAACGAAAAAGGATATCGGTGGCTGGCTTCTCGTAAACGTCCCCATCGCCATCATCATCATCATCATTATGCGGTGTTCAGAAGCCGCTATTGTCAGAAGCATCATTGGCATCAACAATGCGGTGGTGGGGGCGGATGTATTGTGCACGAGAGTGTCGCCTTGAATGTGCATCGCCTGCACTATCGCTGACATCAGCGCAGTCATTATTTGTGTGTATCACATGTGCATGTGGCCGGGGAATGTGATTAGATGAGGGGAATTTTAAACAGTGACACCAGTAAGGATGTGATCGTCAGCGTCAGCACGAGACCGGGACTAGCTGCTTGACAAAGTAGTGATATGCTTGTGAAAGAGAAATCTTCGACGAAAAGCAGATTACACACTCGCGTGATTAATGATGTACAGGGCATTCATCAAAGCAAAATACCATCGCGAGGGGTTCTCCGCCGTAATTGCGGATTTTTTCGCAAGTGAACCATGAAGCTTTCTGAATAAATGACGACCATCAGTTCGGTGAAGTCTGTGCAAGATGCAAGCGATTTGTACTCACGAGGACAATGGCACTGGCTTGATTTGAACAGTGCCAACTACATGGTGTTTCTTCGGGATGGAAGCACAACGACTGCTTCCGATTGTGGTTGGCAATAAGAATATGCACGTACAGTGAGCTGGATACCAGCGAGATGTGGTTTCTAAATTAAATTAAATTCTATTATATTCTATGTCCTAGACTCTAGCACTCTATAAAACATACTTTCGCGCAAATCAGAGCTGCTGTTTAGGGGCTACTACTCCACAGGCAGTCTAGTACATGATCTCTGGTCTGTTGGCTTACGTGGATTAGCTGAAGGCAGAGTCGGGGCAAATCAATTATAGGACAGGAAAACAATAGCATTCCAATTGAGGAAAGGAAAGACTCAGAAATAAAGTCCATTCGCTTGTAGCTAGGACTTCTTTGGTCGCATTTGATGAATCCTAGATGCACGTACTAAAGTATGTGACTTAATATTAACTTAGACTAAATAGTAACTTATGTCGTGCTGTTTGCTAATAGATGGCGTTGCATATATTATAAACTTGTGTTATTCCATTGGAACATGCGTTGGAAAGCTGCTGTCATTGTACGTCATTTAATGGAAGCGTAAGCAACAATAATTTTGTCTTCACTCAAATAGGTCGAACATTGTGCCTAAAAAAGTGTTTTTGCGAGGAGTTCTTCTTAATTTTTTTATCTGAAGAAATGTGCTGCCGGAAGTCATCGTATTTTGGTGGAAATTTATGAACATGCACTAGCTGAGCGAACGTGACAAAAGTGGCTTGCACGATTTAAAAGTGGTAATTTTGGCTTTGAAGATGATGAACGTCCTGGGTAGCCAAAAAAGTTTGAAGATGAAGAACTGGAAGCATTACTCTATGAAGATTGTTGCCAAACACAAGAACAGCTCGCAGAATCTTTGGGTGTCACTCAAATCAGCCATATCACAACGACTAAAAGTAGCTGGATGTATTCAAAAACAAGAAAATTGGGTTCCATATGAACTCAAGCCGAGAGACATCGAAGGCGGTTTGGCATGTCCGAAATTCTCCTGGAAAGCCACAAAAGGAAACCATTTCTGCATCGCATTGTTACTAGTGATGAAAAGTGGCTCCATTACGACAACCCCTAGCGCAAGTAATCATGTGTGAAACCCGGCCAATCAGCCGAAACAACGGCAAGGCCGAATATCCATGGCGCGAAGGTAATGTTCTGTGTTCAGTGTGATCAGAGGGGTGTACTGTATTATGAGCAGCTAAAACCGAGTAAAACCACCAATGAACAACGCTACCAAACACAATTAATCCGTTCGAAGAAAGCAGTAGCCGAAAAATACCCGAAATATGCGACCAGGCATGAGGCAATCATTTTCCATCATGACACCGCTCGGCCCCATGTTGCTTTTCCGGTTAAGAACGGTTTGCAAAACAGTGGATGGGCGGCTTTACCCCACCCGCCTTATAGCCCAGACCTTGCACCTTCTGACTACCATTTGTTCCGGTCGATATACAACGCCCTCACTGAAATACGGTTCGCACCAGAGCAGAATATCAAAAATTGCCTTGATTCATTTTTGGCTGCCAAGCCGGCGCAGTTATTTTGAAATGGGATGCACATACTGGCAGAAAGATGAGAAAAAAGTCAAATCTTCAGATGGGCAGTACTAAGTTGTATACGTAATAGTATGAAGTATTTTGTTGCAGCTGTCGGACTTGAAATTGTCTGCTACCAGATGTGACAGAAGCTAAATACTACTTGGCAAACTTACACTCTATTTTGACTACGATCCGCTGATCACAGATGTTCATGTCTTGTCGTATTTACTTCACTATTGATATTTTGCAAAAGAAAAAATGGGATCGCAAGAACTGTGTCATGAATGGAAGAAAACCTGAATTTGATGCCCTTGTTAAGAAGGGTTATATTTTCTCATTTGTTTTTACTTTTTACTCACACAGGAAAGGCGCTAGATTCCATTCAAGATCACATGTACTACATGTTTTACTCACCTGAAATTAGAAAAAAAAGTTAGTTAGTTGGTATTTATCGTAACATAATAATTTTGTTATAATGGAGTTATTAACGAAACAGAAAATGTATGGTCGGCTCTAACTTATGAGGATTTATAACCAGACGCAACGCTGCGAGTTTTTCGACTTAGTCCAACCACGTTGTTTTGGACGCCTTCCCGATGGAGTAGCAATGCAACACGTCTCATTTGGGCACATTTGTCTCGATTTTACAAGCAGAAACCTATGCAATCCTAATGGCCGCGAATTATGTGACGAACAGGCCGACGGGGTCGATTTCTTGTATCTGTGGCTACGGCCAAACTCTGCTTAAGGTCTTGCTTGCCTCCTCAAACACCATGAAATATCATCAAATGCGGATTGCTGCAGGTAGTGTAAGAACAATGGACCAGGTTTTTAAGTCTGAGTGCTCGAGTATAGCGTTAAAATCGTCCGAAAGAAAACAAAAACCACTGAGAAACTAAGTAATGCCGAGCCATTATCTAGCGCACTAGGCTGTGAATAATATTATGCCTTGTGGTGATCTAATGATTTCCATTACACTTCTAGAACGGATAATCATGATATTCTCGAGGGTGTCCGGCTAGAGAAGTTTCTCTGTAGCACTACCCCCTGCACCTTCCACATCAACAGACTGTGCATTTTCTCGCTTGATTCTTTTTCGATGTGTTATACATTTTCACGGCAAAATTCAAGAGCTTTCTGAAATAAATACAAGTGCCCTCATAGTGCGCAGCCAGACTCGCAGCCCCTCGAACGCAGACTGATGCGCCGGGCGAGGGCAAGTCAATAATTAAATTGCGGTTTGAGTTTCAATAAAAAGCCAGTACATCACACAATTACGCATGCATACAACCGTGCCTTATGCCATGGTTCCCTCATTACCTGGCTCAGATTTAATTAAAGAGAACGTCAGGAACTTAAAATAATTTCCCGGGCCGACAAGTCATATTTACACACCGCGCTTTATGATAATCCCTTCCAGCTCGTGCTCGTGCAAAGTTCAGTTACATTTCGCCAATTAAAAATAATTCCATTTCACTCGTGGCTCCTTGTGCACTTTCACAAATATCGCCCACGGCGCTGCGTTCGTTCACCTCCTCTACGCCCTCGCACAGTGCTCAGGCTCACCCATCGACATTCAATTCCGTTTTTCTATCCACGCGCGAAAGAAAAAACCACCCGCCTTAAATCGTACATCTAAGGGATGTAATTAAATTTCATTTGCATAAATTCCCGGCAGAGGGGGTATCTGCGCTCCATTCGCTGAACCCACAACCGATACTAAATTTTCGACAAAACAATGATAACCTCGCACAGTACTGAGTGCGAGTTGGCAAAAAGCAAAAGGATACCGAAAATCTAAGCGGGTGCTCGAGTAGGGGGTTAAGGGTGGCAACAGCGGCGCAAGTGTCTCCGTGGAGAGAAATTTCATTTGTTGCCTCAATAAATTCCCGAACAGAAATCAACCACCCACCTCGACTGTGCCAAGGTCGAGTTACTCTCGTGCTGGGGATCGCAGGGCGCTCCGTAGACAAATGGAGGAGAAGAATTAGAATTAAATACTTTAATAAGCGAACAAAACCCGAACCGCAATGGCGAAGATCCTCTGACGTCAGGGGTGGGGAGGTGAGCGGGTCTCCGCATGAGTGTACCCCTAATGCTAATGCGAATTGGCATCGTTTTCACATTAAAACCGCTTTTGCTCAATGTTCGGTGTTCAATGTACGGGATGAAATTGACTTTGCCGTCTCGATTCATCCGTTCGGGCTTAGCCCGGCTGGATTGTGTTACACAGATTCTCCCCCCGCCCCCGTCAGCCCACTGCCATCATCCGGTGCCATACGTAAGGGTGCACCCTCGTCGTATGTGCGAGCGGTGCTGTGGATCATTGAAAGGTCTTTATGGTATTTAGATTGGTTCCTAATGGCGAAGGCGATTTAATGCCCCCCGCCGCCGGGGGTCGACTATTATGAGTCGGGTGTTGGGCGCTTCCGGTGACATGTGTTGCTTCATTGTTTACTTTGTGCCCAGAGATGCATGCAGGCTTCCAGCGCATTGACGTTGACTGCGGGTAGTAATTTATTCTGCTCCTTCGTTCGAACATACAATTTGGGCACCGTCCGGAGATGGCATTCAAGGGCTTAGAGGCAAAGCCAAGTCAAGCGGCACTCACCGCCCACCACCCATTGCATCCCAATCTCAAGGAATAAGCCGAAGCCAGCTCATCGACCATGATCGTCCTACTGCGGCAGAGGATATCCGCATGCATTCGCCCTCAGCTGGGACGCTACACTTTTACTTGAATTGAGGCTAAGAGCAAACAACAAGCCGTACGATGATTTGGGGTTTTCTTGTTCAAAATACATAGTTGTCTCGGTTTATATGAAAGATTGCTGCTCTGTGATGACAAGTTAAGGCATTTAGGATTACTTTTGAATTGTAGGATAAGGCCTTCAGTCTCACACGCTGGCCTTAGTGCTCAAATAAACCTAATGCCTGTCTCCTTGGACTGAAGTGCTTGTGTGAAATTTACCAAAAATTAATTCGGAACGAACTCTGGTGCATGTGGCGTCTGAAAGAGAGCCATGGTAATTGCTATTGATTACGCAATAATGGAGGACAATCATAAGCATACACGTTGGAAAGCATATGAGCTCAGTAAGTTGACGTAAACTACTGATTGATCTCGAAGAATTCGCCGTTTCGAGTGGTTTGTTATAAAAACTACGAAAATGTGACTTTCGCTCACTTAGCAGTAGTCACACATAGCCGAGTGCAGGCCGGATGTATGTATGTATCGTGAGCATGGAACTTAAGCAATCTCCTACCAAAACGTTTGCTTAACGTAGTTTCTTGGGACTACGCAGATCTGGACAGGACGAGAGTATGAAAGGAAGTCACTGAATGTTGGAAATAGAAGTCGAAAAAGTTTTCAATCGTGTTGGCCGAGGGTAACACAGCTTAGTTCAAATGGGAACTAAGACAATGGTCTCATACGGAAGAGATATTTATGTACGCCTAAGATTGTTGGGACTAAGCCAATTCGATGCCCGCACAGTCTCTGCAACCAGTAATTAGTTGATGGATTAAAAAACACAAATCGGTGGTTTGATGACGTTTATGGAGGAATTAATGGCGAATAATTTAAGAACTTTCATAGTACTTATTAGGCCACATGTTTTGTATCAACCCAGGCAGGATCGCGAAGAACCAAAACCATGTGGCAGTCGGCACTCCATAACTCGAATTCAACAAACGTGAACAGAAGTGATGCGACAATATTTGTATTTCCGATGAAGGATTTTTTGTTCATATATAAGATCAGATGCTACTCTTGTATTCGTATATGCACTCATAGGTTCGGACGGATTAAAGCCGCGTTGAGTACACCATTTAACGATTCCTGCATTCGTTTGTCCTTCGTGTAGAGTATGGGCAATACTACGGTAAAGCGCGAAAGTTGCTCTTCGATGGCGGAAGATCAAGTGGCGAGTAATAGTGATCGAGATCTCTAGCACGTGTTTTCCCCCTCGTGCCTCAGAGGTCAGAAAATGATGATGATGACGAGACGTGTAGTCCGAAGTTGTCATCATCCACGATGGCGACAGTGCTGTAAATGCCAAGTTTACATTTAGCTTCCTAGTGGTGCTCTCTGGATAGCCTGTGCAGCAAACGCGTGGAGGTGAACCAATGTATGCAGCGGCCCCTTTTCCAGGGGCTTAAACTAGGACCCGGTCGCCCAGGTTCGGTAACTTATGGATATCTTATCGCTGACGACCCTAGTTGGCAGGGGAGACTGAACGACGAGCTGTACGGGCTACATCGACGTGGTCAAACGAGTTCCAATCTCTCGTCTCAGATGGCTAGGACACCAATACTCTGGCCCGGAAAGTCTTCGACTCAACCCCGAGGGACAACGCGGTAAAGGAAGACCACGCCTTCGGTGGCGCACGCAGCTAGGATCTGAATAAATTGAACGTGTGTGACTGGAAGCAACTAGCACAAGACCGGCCTAGATGAAGAGGCATGTGGGCTGAGGCTTAGGTACCCCCCGGACTGTAGCGCCAGCCAAAGAAGAAGAAGAAGTAGGCTGCGGGTAGTACAATGGAATAGGTAAAAGGACAAAAACCACTGTTTAACCGCCAGTATCGAAGTATGGACTTTACAACAATTGTCCGTATTCGTCCTATAAGTCGTCTATCATTGATAATAGAGGTCCCGATTTTTTTTAAAGAATACTACAGGCGATATGCCAGTGAGTTTTTTGTATGTGCGTCGACCCCAATATACTTCAACCTCGATCTCCTACGTTCGAAAATTTCACGGCCCCAATTCCTACGAGTCACTGACAGTGCTCAAAGACTATTTCTGTCTAGAAAAAGCGTCTCAAACTAGACCGTTCGGAGTTGCCTTCAAACTGTGAATTTCTTCCACTCGTGAAAGAATAATAGCACGCACGAGAAGCTAGGCTTTGGTTCTCTGCAGGCTAAATAGAGACGATCCTTGGGCTCGACCATTCATGATAGGATACAGCTAGGTCTCAGGCTCAGACTCTTCATGAGTCGCAGTCCTCATAAGGAAAAAAGTTTGTCGCGTCACCAAAACTGTGCTACATAACACAGAGCATGTTTTCTGACGTACATTTTTTTCTCATCCACCATCACGGCAAAAAGATAACCAACAAAACCTGCCACAACCGTGATGCTTAAGAAGTTTGCCAAAATCATGTACCCTTGCTTGGCACAAGGTCGTCGCATTACCAAGGCATTACGAAACCTCGTCGATCCCATATGCCAATCAACCGAGCTCCGCCGAACACCGAACAAACAAGCCCCTTACCGGCCTCACGCATTTTTAATTTCTCAAAAAGCAATTGAATTCTTTCATTTTTGATGAAAGCCCCCGGAAATCCTTTCGAATTCCTGCCTTCCTTCTCCGCATTGTGCTTAATTCCCAGTTCCCCCCGACGCGCTTTGTGATGTATGCCTCTGTGGGGAGTCCTGCAAAGTCCCCCCCGCTTCGGGCATCACACCAGGTTGAAGCGGGTCTCGGTGTTTAAATTAAAATCCATCGATTTAAAGAATTGCCTACGCATATATGCGAGATTAACGCACGAAGCGGCGGTTGACAATTTCACAAGCCTGCTGCGGATGTGCAAACTACCCTGTCCGGATAAAAGCCACAATCGGGAGCCGCGGCGCATCGCCTCAGGCATTAAAAATACCGCCTCCACTCACCTCACCCATCTGGTTTTGTTGAACGTTTACGCATTTTAATTCGCGTATATCAATAATATTTCACATTCCGTCGACGTTTTTTGTTTATTTGGCTGAGTGCGCGTGTGTGTAAATAAATCCGGTCGGTGCTGAGTGACGCCGTCAACAGAGTCGTTACAATTAATTTTTAATTAAAAATTACCCCGCTAAGGTTACGCAGGTCCTTAAAAGCATCGCAAGCATGTGGTAACTGGGCCGGGGAATGGGCAGATGGGCGCTTGAAATGAATACCGTCACTTTTTGCAGCAAATCAAGTTCATGAACCAACCACCCAGCGCCAGGCCAGAAGGTGTGCGAGATGACGACTGCTTCGGCATCAGTGTCGCCAGCGTAATGCGTACTCTTGTCCCACATTGTTGCGTCCGTCCGGGGGTCGATATAATCTGAGTTAATTGCTTTATGCAGGCGCCACTTTAATCAGGGACCGCCACAACTCTGCTATGCGCCGAGCAATGCCAATCGAATTACGTTCGCAATTAATTAGCCGTGTAAACGGAAGATGGAATATTTGCGAACCGGTGTAACGTGATCGCAAGTTTCGCTGTAGCCGTTGTTTCAACAGTGCTTAATAGATGTGCCGATTAAATGGGTCCCTGTTCGGGAATGGGGGAGAGTGGGTGACCCTGAAGTTAACTTGCAAATAAATGAACGCACCGCGCCGTCGACGTCGACATTTATCAAGCCGAGTGAATTTGTGTATCAGAAGCATCCTGTCGTCATTGTTATGAATATTGAGGCCGTCACGCCCACCATAAAGTGACAAATTAGTGGCACAGTTCACTGGCTGTGGTCTTGAAGGGCGACGAATCACGGTGGGTGTCCTGTGTTCTGCCGCTTAGTCACCCGCGTTGAGTCATGACTCATGAATTAGTTGAAGTAATTGTTGGCACAACGGAGGGTGGTTACAAGTGTCGTTTCGGCGCTGACAAGGACTCGCTAGTGACGCGGAGCCGGAGGCGATTAGTTTCATCATTAGTCAAAAGTCCTCTGAAAGCGATTCTGTGCCGGCGAACCAATGACACAGAAGAGAGTGATGTCTATTTGATTTGAAGGCAGGATAGGAATCGGTGGGACAAATGAAGACGGGGCTCGTAAAGGAGCGTAAAGGAGAGTGACAGATGGATGCTTGTTGTAAGAAGTTAGTTCGCGTAAGGAGTGAGAGAACAGAAAGTACTTTTGAATTGATTTTCAGTTTGAAGCCGTTAGATTTTCTTCTATAATGAGCTTTTTCTTGAAATGGAAATATTTCGATTGCAAGGTATAATGCATAAGCTGCTCTATACCACCTTCCTTGCAGGCCTTGCCAATGGAGGGTTGAATCTGCCTTCTATCGCTATATCCAGTCACCAAATGCAGCTGTTGTTGCATCAGCGCTGATGTGGTCGTATACTGGGTCTCCTTCTCAAATTAGAAAATTCGAATTCGAAAACCCTCTCTGTGGTCCAAGCGCTCAATGTGTCCAATTCAGTGCAGTCGACGATATTTGCCCTCCAAACAACTTCCACATCTATGTTCAGCTGGTTCTTGTTAGAACTAGATGGTGCAGCTAGTTGAGTGCCTGCCCTTGTGGTCCCCGGTTCGAATCTCAGTGAAAGAAAGGTTTAAAATGCTCTCATATGCCTTATAAATCTGGTTTAGTCACCATTAGTCGTTGGGGTCAGGCATTGGGTATCACATTGGACCACAACGGTCAAAGTGGGCTGACAATTTCGCTGGCAGCCCAAACACCTAACTGCTGGTTCGGTTTGCTTCTCCTCCATTCACCTTCAATGCTTCCACACTTCTATACTCCACACTTGCAAGAGATAGGCTTACTTTTTTTTTGGTGGGGCATATGGATCTGATATTCCAGTCGTCGGGCATGCTTTTGTCTTCCGAAATTCGGCATATGCTCTGGTAGGAACGTAGTGGTATTCTTGCACTTAGGCCGAAGTAGGCCCGTTGAACCATGATGTGCGTAATTCAAATTTGGAGGGTGATTATGATGGCCAGCCAATTTTATGAACAAATTCGATCAGTGTGTTGACTTCTATATTGCTAAGGTCACTTCGGCAGTCATAACAATATGAGCCTGTAGTGACTTACCGAGTTGGCCAAGAGCAGGATAGTGGCAATCTTCTTCTTCCTCTTCATCCTCGTCTCGGCAGCTTCTACAGAAGTCATTAGAAAATAGGTCTAGTCTTTTGCGTGAAAGCAGTGCCCGATTTCCACTGATCAGGTTACTTGACCTTTTTGAATCGAGAAGTTTTGTTATTTTACAAGTGCTGCCCGTCAGCCATCTGGCATTTACTTGTGTGGAGAGGATGTTGATCTGCAATTTAAAGGTAGTTAAGAGGGTATCTATGTTACAATAGATTTCATCAGTCGGCAATCTGGCGGCGTATTTAGTGAGTTTTTTTACAGTTTCCTGGGATGTCTCTATAGTCTGGCACTCAGCACAAGCGAATTTGAATTATTTTAAGGTGAGGGCCGATGTTAAGTTTGGGTCAACACAAAATTATGCGGAAAACGGGGATGGTACTGACGACAGTTACAAAGAGAGTGAGAACACCGCCAATGCCCTTAAAAACCCCTTAATGGTAAGACACCTGAGTGTGCGGGCTTAGTTGTTCTTCAGGATTTTTAATGGCTGTGCCTTTAAGCGTCATTTGGTGGCTATACAGCGACTGGAGTTGCGATTTGCTGATTCCCTATCACTCACTTCTTGTCAGGCCCTTTACGTAGATTTAAAAAGTTCTGCTTAGTTTCGTCCTTTATTCCTTGCTAGTCAGTAACAATGTGACCATCACAAGTTCGAAGAGCCTGTCACGTTCCTAAGGCCGTTTGGCTCGCTTGTTAAAGACTCATAGTTCCCACTGGTTGGGATAATTGTTTGAAACACTGTCCAGGTGTTTCTCTAGGAAACTTCAATCTACCACAATGGCAGCACCCAAGCTTTTTGGGCGAAATCGACAAACCCATGCAAGAGGCTTAGTTAATTGTGCAATGGTACCGGTTCAAATCAACTCGCACTTCTTCTCGAGCCTCGTCCTGTTGTCGATCTGTGCAGTAGGTAGGTTAGAGTGGCTGAGTGCAAAAAGCAGTATACTTAGTCAGAAGCATGCTGATTGTCATACCGCGCGGATTGCCTATACCTAAACTAAAAGGCTGTTGGTTTTTTCTGGCTAAAGCTGACGTGATTACTTACGTGACTTAGATGTAATTACTTACGAATAAGCAAAGCGCCACACGAGCAGAGGAGGTGTTTTTGATTTCTAACTCCTCTTCATCCGCCCAGCTTCTGCAAGAAGGATCGTATGGGACACCAATCCTGCGGTAATGACGCCGTTGAACGTCTTAAGTGCATAGCTTTTAATGCGTTTTATTTGATGCCTTCGGGCGATTGCTGATTGTTGTAGTTGTGTCTCCCTTAAGACCGAGTGCCGCTGCAGCAGTGGGCATAGGCGGACAATTAGGGGCTACTACCGGTAAGGGAAAATGAAACTGTTTAATAAGTCACAGTGTCTAGGTAAACCCATGAGATGGTTACTCAACGCGGCCAACTCGGATGGTTTTGAGTTAATAACAAATGACAATGGCTTGGTTATCTGAATCACACCTTCTTCTTGTTGTTGAGCATGCACTGTGGCCACACAACAATTATCTTCAACCATTTGTTAAAGGGAATCGGTAAGTGGCAGTTTGTCAGACAACGAGGTTGTTCTCGGCTTTACCCTTTTTGTAGACATTCTGCCTGGGGTAGTACTCGACTAATTTTTCCAGGGTTTCCAAGATAATGAACGTGAGACTGATGGGACTAAGGTTCTTCGGTATGACACGAGAGCATTTATCCGCTCTGGCATCTGTGCAATAAGTTTCCGCATTTCTGATTCCCAACAAAGACGTACTGCATGTCCTTGCTCTTGGGTTTGTGAAGCACGAAGTCGGGCCCACTAGTCGTTTCCCAAAAAAACTTTGTGAAAATAAGTCATTCATAAAACAAAGTCATACAAATAAAACCAACGCTTTTTGAGTTAAGCAATGTTTGTCCGAGTGTAGTAAAGAACCCGACTTTGTTTTAATTATAGAGAACTGGATTGAAAAGGCTTCAAGGCATCTTTATGTACTCAGCGAGTGCAGTTAAGTTGCCCTTCTAACTACCGAAAAAAAGCCTTCAAAATGATGAAAACTTTGTCCAATTGAGGGCAATAAATCGAAAAATTATCCTCCCCCAAAGGACTCCAGATAAACAAAAATCGTTACCTGCAACTGAATCACGCTCACGTTTCTCACACCGCCCGAAGGACTTTCTGCAACAAGGATACTTTTGAAATGAAACGACCCATTCCCCGAACTTTGGAAATTGGATATATTTTCGCTATTGGAATTCAAATTTCAAACAACCCCGACCCTAGCCTGAGGCAATCGAAAACAGGAAATTCTGGAAGAATATGTCTTCCAACTTGTGTTCCACAGATAACAAGATTGAGCACAGGGAAATTACAGAGATGAGAGAAATTTCCCTTCTCTGATATTTCCATCCAGATTCCAACCCTCTCTGTGGATACTGGAGCATCTTCCTGGGAATCGTCCCAAAGCACAATAAAATCCCCCTATTATTCAAAGCTCAGCTCCATTGCGCGTGCCCGTCCCAAAAAGATGACGTTTTTTCTTAATCACGTACATCATCCAAGACACAAGTTCCACAAGCCATATCTTCTCACCTTTGCCAAGAGGTGGCGCTGCGAACAAAATTGAGCATTTTCATTCTCGTTGTGAAGGACTTCGTGGCTGCTTAATCCCTCACGTGGCATCGTCGAGATTGCATGTAATACACTGAAGTGTAGAAATTTCCCCAAAGGCATGTGCCACTAGTCAACATCACTCAGCGCCGCCACATGATGAAAATATGCCGCACACCAACAGAGGCACTCGCCCATTCACTGCATGAACTGCGCTCATCCCTGACTAATGCACTTGGCATACTAATTGCAGCTCGCGGACGCCACGCAACGCCACCACCACGACACCGCCGCCACGCCATCCGCACCACGTACCGGTGGAGCTCCTACAAGAGAGGCACCCAGATTCGTTCGTTATTCGTGTTACATCGTCCAGGATAATCTTTCGCTCATTAAACACGCTGCCATCCAGCACATATGGAGGAGGCAACGACGCCAAAGACAGAGCCCGACACCGATGATGACGGCTACGACCACGATGACGAGGGAGGAGTGACGGCAGACGCCCGGTGAAAACTATTTTAGGATGCACAATTATGTCATAATGCCAGTGCACCGGTATGAGGTACACACTCCCCTGGGGTGCGCACACGGCGAGTGTATTTCATATGCACATCGCGCACGCTGGCGTTCCGCCCATTGCATCGCCTGCTCGTCCGCTGGTGGCGGATGCGTGCCACTTCGCTGTGTCATAAAGAAACCCGAATGGGGGGAAGACGTCGTTTCAATTAAAATCCTCTTGACAATGGGATCCGATGCCATTAAGAGGACGAAACGAAGCCAAACCGTCAGCTAACGTGCACAACACGAGGCACACGCTAGGAATACGAATGCCGATTGCATGGCGTTCCTCGGGTCGTGCTGCATGTGGGCGGCACGGGTTGCCAGCACACCAAAGGAACGACCGCGGCCACATCATCGCACCAGAGATTAGGAAATTGAATTTATTTAGTGTTTTCGCCGCCCCTTCCACCGGCTCCAGCACTTTCACCAACGCTTTGCTGGGTGATCATTTTTCTTGAATTTCGGTGAGGATTTGCGCCCCCTTCCGTCGAGATAATCCACCACCCCAGCCACACCGCATTGTGCAGTGGATTTGCTTCGGGGGGAGGAGGACGCTTTTTAAATTTTCATTTGGATTAGACGGTTGCGGCTGAATGGGGAGCCGTGATTATTAGGGATTAGACTGCTAACCAACGAAGTGAACAGGATTAGGCTGGGGTTAGAGCTCAGCGGCTGCGGGTCGTGACATGTAATGTTGGGTTTTGTTTGCTTTCAAGCGAGAATTTATTCGAAGTGAACTTCCAAGAAGATCTGTTGCCAGAATCTACGGCTGCGAACATCTGAGGAAAGTGCCGAGTGAAAAGTGATTTCGCCTTCACGCAGAGTAACCACGCATTCAGGCTGTTGAGTGGAGTTTGAGGGTGGAAAAGAAGTGCTCACGGTTTAATTGGAATTTGTTCTTCTCTGAATTGCGCGAAATGTTTCAATCAGACGAAAGTGATTAACGAAGCGTTTAGCAAGAGATGTGGAAATGAGTTTATTTGGAAGTAAATTCGCAAAGGCGTGTCGCGGGTCGAGACAACCTTGACTCAAACAATTAGCAGAATGTTGTCAACTGTGGACACTGTCTCGCGTTGTTCAAGGACGTTCACCAGTGTGACCACAATCAGTTGGTTGCGGGGCATAATCATTGCCAGTCGTTGACCAGGATAATGCGTCTGGAAAGGCTCTACAGTCTGTTAAGCCTTCATAGGCTTCTTCATTGCGCTTTCAATAGCGTGAACAACAAATTGCTTGGTTTTCGATAGTAGCGTCATGGCTTGAAGAGCGTTAATTTAATGAGAGTATTATGTTACGCTAAGTCTATTCTTAGTTCATAGAGAAAGGGGAACTCAGAGTAGGACGAGTTCTACCTTAAGCACAAAACAACTAAAGCATTTGCCCATGAAACTGCAAGTGTAGTAATTTTGCAGAGAAATGTGTTTGCTTCTACATACCACCATAATATCGTACGCATTTTAGCAGTTTAAGGGATCGGAAGAACCTCTCGTGTAAAAACGCCGCGAAAATTGGAATCGGACATTTTTGTTTTGTTTCATCAGATTCGGTGGTAACAACTACGCGAAGAATTCCGAAGGGAAAATGTAACATCTGCTCAGAAAAGCCAAATCGGTCATTTCTCCGAGTATGGTGGGAAGATGTATTTTCCGCAGATAAGTGCAAGTTTCACGTTTTCGGGTCTGGTGGAAGGGTAAATTTGTCGAGCAAGAAAAAGAAAGAGTGGTGGCCCGTGGCGTTGTGGGTATGTGCGTCGACCCCAACCTCAACGTCGCAGGTTCGAATCCAGCTCTGAGCGACAAAAACAATTTCCACGACCCCACCTCTTTCGAGTCACTGACAATGCTCAAAGAGAATTTCCTGTCTAGAAAAAGCTTCTCAAACTTGGCCGTTCGGAGTCGGCGTAAAACTGTAGGTCCCTTCCATTCGTGAAAGAACAATAGCACGCACAACACGAGTGGTTGCTGAGAAGCTAGGCCCTGTCCCTCTATGGGCTGTAGCGCCACCCATATTATTATATAAGAAAAAGAAAGATCTTTAAAACAAAAATTATGCCAGTCTACAGTCAATAGTCTTTTGCAAACTATTGACGAGTGTTACAATTGTGCACGATGGAGGAATGGCTATTTTCTAGCCACTTGACTGTTTGGCCCTTCGGATTTTATTGCACGGCGAGCAGTAGATTAATATACTTTCACACATTGAACCAACAGCGGACTTACAATTTTAGATCCACAAACACGACTATTATCATTAATGTTCTGCGTCTTTTTGATTATTTAACTCAACGACACCTTAGTTCCTGAGCCGTAGGCTTTATGTTCAATTTCGCGGCAATTTTATTGCATACTTCATTGTTAAGAATTTGAGCATGGCATCTATGAGTTACACAGAAATGCAAATAAAAAAGCCCAATATGTATTATTAAAGTTGCTTCTTTCACAGTTTTTCGTGTAAATCGAGTATCTTGTGGGAATGATTGCTAATTTGTATGCAAAAAATTGCTAATTTCGAAAAAAATGAAAAGAATGGCTTAAAAACCATTTGGTCTTAAACTGTAACTGCAATTTTTCACACATTCGAGTAAGAAACCGAATATTAATGACACCCACTGAAGTTAAATTTGTGATTCACGCTGAGCAAGCACGCGTTCAGTGTCTTTTTAAGAAGTTACTGTTTGGTCTTGATCATCTTCAGGCCGTCATAATCCGCTCGAGCACGCTCACGAGATCTATAAGACACTCGATCGCCTGGCATTATCCCCGCCTTATAGCACGTACATAGAAAGCTATGCCCAGTCACATCTAGACGAGTTTTTGGACGTGGTTAACAAACTCGTTCTGGGTCTGCTAAAAGACCGCATTTATTGCACATCTCGGCAGTCGTGATTATGAGGACCCGTCAAGCTCAAGTTCGGACCATTCATGGGTCGCCGTCGAAGCTTTGGTTACGATGCAACATCCACTCCATATATGTACACATGTATATATGAATAAGAGAGGTGACAAAATGCACCCTTAAGTAATGACTCAACATTTTAATCGAACTAGATGCTGGACATCCTTGGCTTACATTAGCTAAGGACTATAGTGTGTCAATGTCAGACATTGCAGGAATACAATTAAATTCGAAGAAGCTGTTGGATAATTTCAAATCGAATCTGGAATAAAGCAAAGAAGACGCTAATTAAATCCGAAGGTAGAAAATTACAATTCTTTGAGTAGCTTAACAAACAAAGAGGGAACCACGTTCCAGTTTCAATAGATTGCGAACGGAAAAGTGCTAAAATTGTGCATTGAAAAAAAATATATTTTGTTGTTTTTAATTGATTTGAAAATAGAAAATAGTGAAAATCTGAATTAGTTCACATTATAGAGGAACTACCATATATGATATGTGCATTTCTAAAAGTGGTTGCTTTAGTGGTCTTGTCCATAAAATTGTTTTTATAATTTGCGCGTGCTTAAGGGGTTATTAATACCCTTAATTGTCCGGGGTCAAGACACAGCACGGGCCAAAGGTATAGAGGGAGAGAGAGAGAGGAGGTACCTGTGCACATTGCCATTTGCGGATTGTAATCTATGGGGAATATTGAGCTAGGAAGAGCATTCCATATTCGTGCGGTTCGGCTCGTCTCTAAATGTCACTGTGCGTCCGAAAGCAGGCTTAAGGGTAAACTGATGTGCATTCCTGGCGAGACGTGTATTGCGGGTGAATTCAAGGAGAGAAGGAATGCAGTTGGCTAGCTCACTTGAGCATCGTTTGTTAAAGTAACGATAAAATACGGACAACGGACACGGTACATCGATGTTCAAGCGAGTTTAATGAACTGGCGATGTCGTTGTCTCCTATAAGTTTTATCGCTCGCTTTTGGATTCTAGTAGGTGCGGGTTGGTCTTGGGGGCACCAGACTAGATATGAGCGTTATACTCAAGCTTAGGGCGAATATACGCCTTATAGATTAACACGTTCCCTGCCGCGTGGACCGAAAACAGTACACGCTTAGCTTCATTTCCACGCCAACGTGTTTTTTTGTTTTAATATTAATAATCTCGAAAATAATATAAATTCTCTCAAAAACAAAAAAAAAAATAAGAATTTATACAAAATTATTAAAGCACTTACCGTGTACTGTTTTCGGTACACGCGGCGTAGAAATGACACCTAGTGAAAAACAGCTTGGCAGGGAACGTGTTAAAGCCAAATCAGAGGGGGTAAAGTATTTCTTGAATCGATTAAGGAAACCTAAAAATTTTGCAGCATTTTTGGCGACCTCGAATATGTGATCGTTCCAACTGAGGGTTGTGTTGATGTACATACCGAGGATGGAAAGTTGGCCATTCATGGATAA
The DNA here is from genome assembly GCA_916610145.1 of Eristalis arbustorum. Lineage (NCBI taxonomy): Eukaryota > Metazoa > Arthropoda > Insecta > Diptera > Syrphidae > Eristalis > Eristalis arbustorum. The sequence continues at coordinate 102,969,392 of OU744316.1, read as the reverse complement.
AGGGGGATTATCAGGAGTTCGCTTCAGAGGCAGCAGACAGCATTGAGTTTTGGAAGTATTGAATTCCACTCTGTTGTTCTTACCCCAGTTAATTATGCTGTCCAGATCGAAATTCAATGTGTTTGACATACGCTGCCGTTCCAATATTACGTCCGGAGGGCAGGGTCTTGAATTTTGGAACGAATATTAAAATGCTGAGCTGTCATCAGCGAAGGAGTGGATTGGATTATAAGTGGCAAACAGGAGATCATTTATAAAAATGAGAAAGAGTGTCGGAGACTGAACAGAGCCTTGGGGGACACCAGCATTTATTTTGTGGATATCTTGAATCCATCCAAAACAACTTGGATTGAACGGTTCGAAAGGTAGTTTCTAATCCATAGAAGCAGAGCAGGTTCAAATCCGATAATTCGGTATTTTCACCTACCTGCGAATTACTTAGCGCCAAGACGGCTGGTTTATAGCGGGATAAAAGGACGTACACAGCAAAGGGATTCGTTCTAAGAACGCGAACATTACTCACATCAACTCTAAAATTCCCCATATCTCCGACTTGTAATCGGAGATACCAAAACCAAACTCCGAATGTGACAGGCAAGCTAATGATTACATAATCATAAATGACTAAGACAGTCAATTTATAATGGTACCAAAAGTTATTATGCCCGATTGTGGTAGTTGATTTAATGTGGCCCGTGCAGTTGTGTGTATGTGCGTCAACCCCAACGCACTTGAATCTCGACGTCGTAGGTGGGATCCCTGGTCTGAGCGACAAAAAAATATTTTCACCCGCCTCTTTCGAATCACTGACAGTGCTCAAGGAGTATTTCTGTGTAGGAAAATGTTCTCAACTTGGCGTTGGGAATCGGGATAAAACTGTGGATCCCTTCCACTCGTGAGATAACAATAGCACGCACAACATGAGTTGTTGATGAGCATTGAAGTGACCCCACTGAACCTATACGCCATGGAAACTGCAAGGCAACAGCCACACGTCAGAATTGTGTCTTACAAACAAATTTCCAGCGCGAATTTTGGTCCTAAAACGACTAAAGCCTAAAACGACTTAATGCCAGTTAAACAATTAACAGTTCAAAATGGCTCAAAATTGAAAATGCCACCACTTGTTGGGTGACGATATTTGATGAATGCCCCATTTCACATTACAACATTATCTGCTGGTTAAGTTAAGTGTATGATCCAACTTGAAATTCACTTAACAAAATTTCGTTTTCACAGTCAATGTCTGAGGGTGGTTTAAGAACTCAAGGATTGGGTGTGGAATGCACCAACCAAGAGAAACATGAACAAAATAAGGATTGTAAATGCAAACAAACATCACTCAAAATGAAGAGAGGAAATGAGAACACACTAAACAACAAGCGAATGTTCATGCATGTGAGGATATTGTTGAAATATGCGCTGAATATGCTGCTCCATCAGAAGCACTGCCAGACTAAACAATTAGTTGTGTGTGTTAGTTTTCGCCATTGATTTTGGGGTTGAAATAATTTTAATACATTAATGGTAGTTATGTACTCTCAGGATTGGCACATAAGTCGTAGCCATTGGTGGCTTAAGTTAAACTACTATTTAAGGGAAATCCATAATTTAGGTTACGCTATGAAAACGAAATTTCTATTGATTCTAAGTGTAGAATCGGATCGACACTTAAGATCGTACTGTGAAATCGGGCATAAGTAACTTACATATCCTAGCACAGAACACCAACTCTTAAACAGCGGTAGGCAAGAGGTATTCACAGTCCATTGTTATATCCATTGCGCACTTGTTGTTGCTAGCGTATCATTTACCGTTCCCTGCCTTCGACCAACGGTTTAAAATGATAACCTTATAAGTAAAATGCATTACGACTAAAATGCTGCAGCTAAATGCATTCGAGTAAAATAACACGTATTTGTGCCTTATGTCCAAATTCCACAACTTGGGGTCTTTATCTCCTCTATTCACAGATACGCCCCCTTTTATGCGCAATGACATCCTGCCATGGATTATATCATCACTTTTCATAATTAATGAATCTTTAGAGAAAAAATCTTTGATTCCTTCCCTCGCCATATCTTAATTGGCAATCTCTTCCACCGTTGAAGGCGTAGCTGAAAACATCTCGCCGCAGTATTAATGAGCCAACATCGTCTGATCCTCCGCCGCCGTGACCCGTTGAACTCCTCACCCTCGTCCGCCACTATCTTATTTCATTACTACAGATTAAAGCGTAAAAGTCATCGAGAGCATCAATTTCAAAGCCAAAAAACTTCGCAAATTTCCGAGCATAAGACACAAGACTTCCGGTGGCCATATTTTATTTAAAGATCCACCCAGCCTAAGTTTGCCGCACAGACCGGGGGGCCATTTAACGCGGATGCTATCGCTTTAGTGGAACTTCGAAGTTCAACATCATAACTAGCGTCGGAAAATCTGTTTAGTTTCATTTTGTTCGGTCATTTGACACAGCCCGCGGGGCGGAAAGGTGATGGCGACGGTGTGTCGGTGTGCAGGTTGAAGTGCTCCATTTAGAAGTTTTCCGACCACCGAGCGAAAGTTTATCAATTAATTCCTAAGCCACCTGAAGGCATGCCACGGGGTAGGGGCGGGAGCTCACCCTCTTTGATGGATGATTGCGACAATAGCACATTTCGGATACTAATCACTTATCCGGGATGAGGACGCTTCCGAATACGTCTCTCCATCAAAATGCCTGACAGGCAAGGCGAGAAATTTGTAATTTCCTCTTCGCAGCAGCTGATGATGGAGTGGAGACAGTGCGCTCACTCACCCATCGGCGAGTTGGTCAATCGAAGAGCACATGTAATGATGCCCCAAGCAGGCCATAAGAACGAGACTAAGCTACAACCTCAGTGAATGTCTGTTCATTTGGTTCGATTGAGTAATGGCTGGTAATCCATTACAGGCGCTGCTCTTCGGTCCTGTCTCATCATAAAAATTTCTAATGTCCTTATGGCGTGCGTGTGAGCACTGTTGACATCCTCCCCGCTTAAGGAGTTTCTCCCTAATCCCGGACCCGTGCCCGATGTCGTAAACCCAGAAAAACAACCGCCCCCTGTTTAGGTGGGCAATCCTCCTGAGCTCCGGTGGCTGTGCTACCGCAAGTTCGGCAGTGGATGTGGATCTCGTTTTATAGTGTCACGAAGTCAACAATATGGGATCAAATCAATGACTCCCCCGGAGACGTACGGATACGATGCGAAGACTGCTTGATGAATTCCTTGTGTCTCCGCTCTGACAGAGGAATCTCCTCGTTTTTCTGTGTGCTTTTCGGGTCAAATGACGGAAGGTTATTGCCGCTTGTAGCCAGTGAAGGTGCCCCGTTTTGCGGGAATGACTGTTTATTTATGTATCTGGTTGGTATCCCAAGCGAAGCGTGCTGTGCTCCATCCTGGTGCGTGGCGACATCCGATGTTCGTGAAGGATTTGCTAAACACTGAAGCAAAGTCGATGACACTGAGTAAATTGAGATAAAAAGGTGATTGGTACCGAACACAAAAGTGAATAACTTTTGTGATGTGGGTTATTGAATGGCTGAGGATGAGTTCTTGACATCCTCGAGACGGGGCGCACTGTTCAAACTGGTGGAAATGGGTTAAGGTCCCCCGGTGTCGGCGGTGAATTTTAAAGGAAGCAGCCAACTGAATGGAGAGATGTCGACTAACCCATCTGCAGACCAAACCGGGGGGAGAACGATTTTCATTTGATGCCACGACAAGTTTCGTCATGTGGGATGGGGAATGAAAAAACTTTAAAGAATCGGTTCTGGGGGTCCTTGAATCATACATTCGACAGGATGTGTGTGTGCGTCATCTGTCGGTGATTCGGGTCTACGTTCGCATCAAGAAATCCATTTGATGCTCCTTGCCACCTTGAGCAAACTATCAACAATGATTCAAAGGAAACTGTATTGCAGTTGATAGCCTCGGAATTGGCAGGAAAACACGAGAGGTTTCGTTCCGCTCAGGCCGTCGACACTCGGAAAGGAGTTGCATTGTTTCCAGCGGGCAGAAAAAGGTGTTCGACTGAACGAGGAGAGGTCGTGTGAATTGGAAGGAAATCAATGTGCTGTGCAGTTTCCATCGCCTCGACCACCAGTGTGGGGAATGAAAAGATTGAACAATTTCTCGTAAATGTTGCTGGGGGAACGAGGGACAGGGAGAGAAAAAACAAGTTATTTGAGAAAACAATTAACATTTTGATTGAAGAATGACGAACTGAACTGCGGGCAAATGATTGCATTCCACATTCTTTCAGGAAGCACATTCTTTCTCATTTAATTGAAGGTACGGTTCAAGGTGAAGGTGTACAATGATTCACAAAAAAAAATTGAAATAAATCTTAAAAGCACTTCTATTAGAAGAACATTTCAACGTAAATTCAACTTGGCTCAGCCAGAAAGCCGGGCCGTACATGATACCTATATTAACTCATTTTAGTCTAGTGGTGCGAAACGCACCTGGAATTTTCCACAGACGAACTCGAAAATTGTTTTGTATCACCTCATATTAAAGCGCATATGTTAGTTTAAACCTTTATCAATATCGTTCATTAACCTGGCCTCATGGTAAGGCAGCGCGACTGCATTTTCGCGAAAATAAAATGCAGGTTTGCAAGAAAACGCGGAAAATCAATGAAAATCAAAAATTGAAAATGATTTCCAATAAAAATCACGCATGGACGTATATTCTACGTGAAAAATATGTAGAATGCAGTCGCAACGACGCGAAGGTGATCGCCTGAACCGATATTTTTAAATTTTAAAAATGAACAACCTTCGCTTCATGCTTGGCAGAAGTAAATTGACCCAAGCCCAAAACCCAAGCATATTTTATTCAAGCCAAAGTCGAAGGCGAAGAATGTGTCTTTTCGTAGCATCAAGTCAACATCCAGTCCGAAGAATACGATCACCTGTTGGAATTCTGTGGTTTGTTTGTATGCATTTTTTTCTGCTTCATAGTTTGTTGTGTTGACTCTTTTCATCAAAAAGTTGTCGCCCATCGAAGTATTCGATTTATTCATGCTTGAATGGATTGCTGCATGTACCATTGATTACGCAATTAAAGATTGTATGTGGGTTTAAAGCTGCTCTCAAAATTGGAAACGAAACTTCAGCATTGCGTCACGTTGGAAAACTTTTTCACTTCGCATAAGCTTATGTGTCGCTTATCATCACTCGGCTACTTTGCATCTAGC
>OU744316.1:102856853-102963969 GCA_916610145.1 Eristalis arbustorum | reverse complement strand
AATGAAATTAATTTAAAATGTGCCGCTTATCATCACTCGGCTACTTTGCATCTAGCACTATCCGTGAACATCGTACAAACGAGACCAGGTTAGGGCACCAGGAACATTAGATTTCGCTTTGACAAAAATGGCATGATGGAATGATAATTCTGTCGTCACGATTGCATCAAACCACTAGGGATTGAGCCCATGCGTCATGCTCAGCGCTGGGACCGCAAAAACAAAATAATGCAATCCATTGAAATGGCGGACGTTTTGCATAAATATAACAAGCGGATGGGCGGTGTGGACTTGTACGACAATGCGATGAAAAACTATACCATTTGTGTGCGCGGGAAGAAATGGTACTGGCCTCTTTTGACGAACGCATTGGACGCAGCAATGGTCAATGCATGGAAATTCCATTGCATGATTCACAAACACGATCAGACAAAAATGGAGCCGAAATCGAAGCGAAATAAATCCAGTGTTACGCCACAGTTTGACTTACATGTATATGTTGCCGAGTGCTTATTGCGTCAAGTCAAATCGGTTTCCAGAAAATCCGCAAAGAAACAAATGCACAATATAAGCAAAACAATCGCGTTGAACGATATTCGTTCAGATAAGACCGGTCATTTAATTATCCGCACTGTTAAGCGCCTTCGTTGCAGCGATTGTCACAATCACACAGTCATCAAATGTTCTAAGTGTGAGATGGCATTGCACCCAAAATGCTTCGCTACATTCCACAGTATGGAAAATGTTTCAGTCATTAATTTGCAAATAAGAAACGATTTTACATCTAGTCACTTTTACTCTGCATCATTTTTATTCTTATATCGGATCAGGCCAATGGTGCGCAATCGCACCACTACCTAGGTACCATACCTGAATGGGCAAGAAAAAAAATAAAAAATATTCCCACTAATTAGGACCCGAATGTAGGCTCCGAGTGAAATTTTAACGATTTTGGTCCACGATCGAAGGTGCCACCTTAAATGGGTCAAGGTCTTTCAAAGGTCAGGGGGACAAACGGTCAGTCACTTGTTGACCCTCTAACCGGTTCATTTTAAAAAGGCTTTTAAAGTTGGTTCACCGTCAGAAATACTCCTCAACCGATATAAAGAGTCATAACCATATGCACCTCTTGTAATACGTTGCTATTCGTCGGCAAATGATAAATAACGCTTGACGTTATCAAATTGTCTGCAAGACATCAGCCACTTATTGGTTCGAATGCATTCTTGCTCCAATAACCTTCCATGTTTGGGTATCGATATAGTGGCATATACAGCAGAATGCCTACAAACGTGTGAATATCTCCTTCCGAAAATGAAAACGTCAAGTTGATGTTTTCCTGATTCGCAGCAACGTTTGTTGAAGCATTGTAGTGGTGCAGGTTAGGTTAGGTTAGGTAGCAGTGGCTGACTGCTCCAGAGGATTCAGAGCGAAAAGAAAAAACGTAGTTACACCACTACAACATTTTCACAGATGGATCAAAGACAAAAGAAGGGGTGGGTGCGGGTGTCTATTCTCAAGACCTCAACATTGCTATCTCCGTGAAGCTCCCTGATCACTGTAGCGTTTTTCAGGCAGAAACCACAGCGATCAAAGAGGCGCTATCTTGGCTCAAAAACAACGTCATATCAAAAAGGGATATCACCATCTGTTCCGATAGTCAGGCCGCCATAAGATCCCTGGATAGTGTCATGTTCTACTCAACAACATCCCTTAATTGCAGGCTGTCTCTTAACGAGATGGCTGAGCATTTTACGTTCGCCTCATGTGGGTGCCGGGACATAGGTACCGCTGCAAAGCCGATGAACTCGCCAGGTGTGTTTCAACCTCATCCTTATCAATAGGGATGACCACCTTCCATGCCGATCGCTACAGCCTACCATCTTTTAAAGATTCACACAATTAAAGCCACTAATAACAAATGGCTACCAATGTTAATAACTTTTGGCGCATATATCAGGTCGGACTTTACAGATGACATTAATGTCCGCTGTGTCTTGTGGCTTGTCCGCATACTCCTGCGACTTCAGAAAAGTCCACTATAGAAATTCGAACGCGTTCAAACGGTGCCCATAACTCCCTCGAATCACTCGTGAAGAATTGCCTGTGTGCCGTGCAGTGTTTTGTAGCACCGTCTTATTGAAACCACATGTCGTTGGTGTTCACATCATTCAATTGCATGAGTGCTGCCATCGATGATGACCTGGCTAAATTCGCAATGAAATATGAACCAATGAAGAAGGTATCATCCTAAACGAAAATTTCTTTTTTTGACAAATACCTTCATTCAGCAGTTGGCCTCATTTTATGGTGACCGGATTATTGGCAAAGTTGGCAAACGCTTTGAAGACTGAATCCTCCCACCGCCTTATGGGACACACTATTGCTGTTCATTACTAAGATCGTGTATATTTTCTGTGCCGTCGTGCATAAAACGCGTCTTTTCATCGTCCTTAGTGATACCTCATCTCCCCAAATGTCCTCAGTGTAAGCACAAAGCTCACGGAAAACCCCTCTCAATCAGACATTATAATTTTCACATCCCAATGCACATCGCACTCATCCGGCGCTAATGTGCGCACATGCCCATTCAGCAATGTCCTTCGATGGTTCTCCCACACTCGCACGTCCTCGAATCCATTAAACTAACTGCACAGCGGGTACTCCACAGCAGCACTTATTTCATCAACTTACCACCGCAATCCGCATCACCAATCTCCTTCGGAAACGTCAGTCCTAATTATCAGTAAATGATTGCAAATGACACAAAAAGCACTGCCGCTGTCACCGTCTCGCGAGAAAAGTAATTGTTCCTGATCGGATTCAGATCGAGAGAAGGAAAAAAAACCTCCGTAAGAATAGAAGCAGAACTCCATAGAATACAGGCGAGTTGTCTGTCGCGAGACGTACCTGCTGATGACTTGATTTTTTTTCACCAACTCCCAGTGCGAGTTGCTACGTCCCGGACGTAATCATCATCGCCTCGAACGTCATTACGGGGACACGTCGTTCGTGAGTATCTGTCTGCACTTGATGCGGCTCACGCACACCCCTGCCTGGGCACGACAATGAAGCACGAGCGTGAAGCCGGCTGACATGGGCGGCGGAGCTGTTGGGCAGGGGGCCAAGTGAACAAAAAATGGGGTGCATAATGATTTTACGATATCTTCCTCGAAATGACATATTTATTGCTGTATTGCCGCTCCACGGACCCCTTGGCGGGGCGCGCACGATGTGGGGAATTTTAATGAAAATCCTATGAAACCACATAAATGACAGCGTGGAGGTGTTAAAGAGGCGCGAGCGAGCGTGCGCTGGAGGACAACAAATAAAAATACCACTAATGGCAGAGGTATTCCCCTAAATACACTCAAATATGCGGCTGTCATCCAAGGGTTTATCGTCGGAATAAAACCCCCGAAAATGCAATAAAACATTTTTTTGTGTGTCATTTGATTCGAATAGGACTATTCGCTCGAAATGCCCAATGCGTGGTGTGCAAGGTGGCAATATGAATTTTGTAATTTAATTCGACATTAGCGACCGCTGCACAGTCAGTTCGTAAAGGGGAGAGTTTCTACCTGTGGGCGTTGGAATTTTCTCTGGCGTCGATTGTTCACAGTCCCTGACGGCTTTGTGTCTCCCGCTTCTATTCATGATGACGATTTAAGTCGTCGTCGCGACGGTCAAATCCAAGTGCAGACACAACAAAATTACGTCTAATTGCAGAGGTTGTCAAAGCTGAGTGTAGAAGGGTTTTTTCTTGGGTTCTGATTAAATTGGCAGAGCGCTCAGACTCCCAGTTTCGGCAGACAGAGTCAACGAACAGCATAATGGATTGGTATCAAGCCTTGGGTCCCGACGAGACTTGCAAGGGTTTTGGTGTATTATACTTGCCCACGGAGGCAATCAATCAACTTAAGGAGAACACTTTTCGAACCCACTCTGGGATGTTAATACACAATTTTTCATTGTATATAATACATCTGCAAAATTTCATTTAAAGGGGACGGAGCACATTAATCGTTAAGTACCCGACGACTTTAAGCTTTTCACGGCTCGATGTCGATACAGTCGGGGTGTCGGAAAACGATGTGGTGGTGGATAATTGATGTGCAACTACTTGGCTGCTAACATCATGTTGTTCGACCAAATACATAACCTAGTGAACGTTAAAGCAATTGCCGGCTCAATCTAATGATTGGGGCGTGATAAGTCGACCGCCATCCTGTCGTCAATGAGGCAGATGGAGTGTATCTGGTGGTAAGCGACAGTGAGAGGAGATACATCAATTTCTTGTCACTGCTTCGTTAAGATTCATCTGCAAATTTATTTGTGGAATCGCATTCAAACAAGTCAGTCTGCAGTCCGGGGTGAATCTAGGTCTTAGCCAGCAAAGTCTCCACCTGACACGATCATTAGCCAGCTGCCTCCAATTTCGCACGCCAAGTTGGTTGAAAAGGAACGAGAGCGGTGCGTGAGCTCTACGAACTTAAAAGAAGGGAAGAGCACCGTCTTCTCAGAACGAAAAGGAATGAGCGTGAAAAACGCGGTCAAAAAAATGGAGAGGTGCGGCACAAATAATGTCAGAAACTTCTACCAACGGATAAAACAACTATGCAAAGGGTACAAACATAGGACAGAAGCCTGTCGGAACGAATAGGGACAACTCGCAGTAGAGTCGCAGTTGATGCTGAGAATCTGGAAGGATCACTTCTGCAGACTGTTTAACGGCGAAGTGGACACCAATACCGCTGTCAGACAGAATGTTCAACTCCACGCAATGGACGACGATATAAGAGAATACCGTTCTCCGACCTAAACGAAGTCAAGATAGCCATATCGAGACTGAAGTCGAACAAAGCTGCTGCTGCAGACGGACTATCTGCAGAACTCTTTAAGGCAGCTGGAGATGAGCTGTTATGGCGCATGCACCAGCTCATCTGTAGGATATGGTCGGAGGGAAACATGCATGACGAGTGGAATCTTAGTATCGTTTGCCCGATCCACAAGAGAGGAGACCTCTTCAACTGCGCCAACCATCGAGGAATCAGTCTCCTAAACATTGTCTATAAGATCATCTCTGCCGTTTTGAGTGAGCGACTAAAACCATTCGTCAATAACCTGATAGGTCCTTATCAGTGCGCTTTCAGGCCTGCGAGGTCCACCATCAATCAAATCAACTGGGATCGCTTTAATTTGAACTCGAGTCAACTCGAGTTAAGTATACTTAGGGTTGCCACATCTCACATACAGTAAAAGTGTTCCACAAGGTTCTGTATTAGGCTCCCACTTTGTTTCCTTATTTGCAAGCGATTCCAAATTGCAAACTTCAAATATGTGCAGATGAAGATCTTATCTACATCAGCTTAAGTGTAGGAGCACGATCTTAATGACATTGCAATACAATTAACATTCAACAAGCTTAAACCTCAACACCACAATTCAAGTGACATTCCTCCGATAGTAATGAGTAGGAGACGAGAAATATTATGGCTATTGCATCATTTCCTTAATGTGTTGTGGTGAAAGAGTATAGACAGTGAAACTTCTCTTAACGGACACCGGTTTATAAGGGGCACCTCTATTTACGGACAGTTAGTCATGCTCCCGGCCTTAAGAATTGGCCATTCATGTGTACGTGGGGTTGCATTCTACTCACTACTGAGCCTCTTGCCACCGCATTGGACCACAATGCTATATGTTAAGTCGCTGGTTAGGCAGCATGCCGATTGCTACCCTTTCAGTTTCAGCCTCTTATTCACTTGTGCTCCAAACTGATTAAATTAAGCATGCGACGTTGTTCCGAAGCTCTGGTGGTGCGTCTTGAGTTAGGTGTCCGTCAACTCAGCACAAATATTGGCGGCAGAACAAATACAACGACATCTTCGATCGGTGTGATGAGAGCCGTGCACAAACATCGTGGGATTAGCATTGCCACATCCGTGAGCACAATCTATAACTCCAGCCAAACCGTGTCCCGGGGTAAACGTGACGGTGTGGTCCTGCTGAAATACTGGGCATCAGCCCTCAATGTGGAACGGACAATAAGTTCGCACAAATTGAAAGATTTAATGTGCATATGGTTCATTTAATTTAAAAATAAGGTCTATTTAAGTATTCTTATCAATAGCGGCCATCCTCCAAGACAAGAGCAATGTTGAGCGCAGTGCATCCCGTAAAAAGCTATCGGACCTCTACGTCTTGGCATTCACAGAAACTAGCAAAATATCACTGTAACTTCATCTTAGTGACACAAATTCACTTTGCATTGATGTTACTGCAAAAAAAAAAAAAAACATTCCGAATGTTCTACATAACAGAAAAGAACGTCTCAACACATTCCAGCCAAGGTTGCTACGCCCCAGACTCAGACATTGTATCGGTCGTCGCCTAAGTAGGTAAGCACTCTTATTTTTGGCCAGTATTCAACAATCAGTGAAACTCGTGAGGATGTGGTCCGTTCCCAAAGACAAATTGGTCCATTGCCAGTGTATCATTGCATTGCGCTCGAATTTAATCCAGAAGAACATTTGTTCGCTCTGCGCTGCGTTTCGTTTGGCGTGGCGCCCAACTATTAAATAAGTATCATTGTCAATGGCAAGCGATGTGCATGTGAAGATTTCGCATGCGTTTCAGTAAATCGTGCACAGTATAATGATCGAAGTGGCAAGAGATTCATACAATGTTTTACAATGGAAAAGTGAGGGAAGTTCATACCTAGATGAATGAATTCTGTCTGAACTTGGCAGTTACTTGAGAGAGGTGGAGGAAATTCTTATCGGGCATTGATCATAGACACCTAGATAGTCCTCCTCGAAATGAAAAGGTTTGGAGATGGAGATATCTGTGAGAATGCCGAATGGAGGAAATAAAACTTCATGCTACGAGTAATGGCTATTATTAGGCCTGTTTGTTTAATTTCTTCTATAAATAAAAATTAATGTTTTCTTTTTTGTTTGCCTGTCCTGATGTCCAACTAGTTTTGAATACAATACGTAAAGTGCCCTAAAAAATCAGGGTCTAAAATTTACTTTCCATTGCTACATCGTATATGAATATTTACTGCTTTCGGCGTTGTGAACGGTTTTTGCCCATTGACGCGACAATGTTGACTTCGAAATCCTTGTCGGAGAAGACTCTTCCGATCACATTCTCGAAGCGTGTCCCTCTAAACGTGCGGCCGATAAAGACCGTGTCATTTTAAATCGGATGTGCCCGCTAAGGCTGCTTTTGGATACATACGATCATTTCAACAGCAAATTCTATCAAATTCTCTTTTGTGATCGCAGGGCGCTGTTGAAAAAAAAACCCTGATTGTTTTACCTTTTCACTTTTTCCACACGTGTTTCATCTCTTTCTCACATTTTATAGCATACTTCCAGAACCGAAGATTGATAAAAGAGAATACGAAGAATCCCAGCATTTGTCGAGCATATGCAATTTGGTTTACTCCTCTTAAGTTTCTCCACAGTTGCCCTCTATATTGAAGAGCTTGATGTCGAAACTAGCGTGTCTAGGAGATAGACAATGATACCAATAAAGAACACGTCTTTCTTCTTTGATTGGCGCTACAGTCCGGGGTGGACCTGGGCCTCAACCAACATGCCTCTCCAGCCAGCACGATCTTTCGCCAGCTGCTTCCAGTTGCGCACACCAAGTTGGTTGAGGTCCTTTTCCACACAAGTAATAAAGAACACGTAGTCGGCCGGTATTTTGGGAATTTTCGGTGAGTTGGTCACCCTGACATAAGCCTGTCGAACAACGTCTTAATAAATCGAAACTCAATCAGGTCACTAAATGAGTACGGTAACATATATGTGACCAACCGCGGAAATATTGCCCCACATTGTTATGACAACAATGCTGACGTTGATGGCGATGTTAGTAGGGTACAGAATTGGTAGGTCCTGCAATAACGCAGTTACGAGACGCCACATGAACGAATATTACGAAACATTTTTTACTATCTAAATGAATAAATTATTGCCTTGCAATGACAATCCATTCTAATCAAAACGGAGCTATACTGACGAATCCCCATTGACCACAATATCCTAAGATGTGCTCAAGCTTTGGCTAAAAGGGAAGTAGAATTCGAGGCCTCTGAAGGTTCAAAGTGGAGAAGGAGATCCAATCAATGAGATCATGGGTAGCACGGCTCTGTCACTTGATCCTGTAAACATAATTTGTTCTGAGTCAACTACAATGGTTAGAGATTGGAACTGACAGACCAAAAAAATTGTTGTATCAACCAACATTCTGCAACGAATGCTCAAGTTCACTACAGGGTGTATGTAGCTCTATCGACATCAAAGATAATTACAACCCATACAGCTTGGTTACTGCAACTTAAAATAGTGTGTCCGACAGATGTATCTCCTCCCCCAACTATTGTATAAAATATTTGGTTGACTTCCTGATATTAATCAAGCGTCCATTCCTAAAACAAAAATAATACCCATCGAGTAGAAAAAAATGCAGAAATGTATCAAACTTCCATGTTCCACTTGCTTCAACAGAGACTGTGCAAAAGCAAAATGAATTTTACATGTTTTCGGTGTGCATTGGGTGAAACCACCGCGACCGCTTCATTAATTATATTGCACATACTAACTTTTTGTTGTGTGCCGTTGCGCTCGAAAAGCTTCCCCCCCCCATTTCCGATGCATCATTAGGCGGGAATAGTTCTGAGGTCAGTACCCACTGTTTGCATTCGCATTGTGTCACAGTCGTGTATCACGGATTAACTCATTTAAATCACTTTTCAGTGTCGGTGGTCGGTTTAATTAACCAACTGCAGAAATTCAATATTTTATTTTGAATTATTTCTTTGCCTTCGCATGTGAGAGGCACCCCCACGCCACCCACGGCAAATCCGTGAATCGCCACCAGTAGCAGGGAAGCACTCGTACATCGTGACATCAATGAATTTGCTTTATGGCCGCCGATAAATAACCCAAAAATTACGTTCCTCGGCAATCTGATGATGTGAATCATTGCAGGGCGGCCGGGACGGCGTGGGACACCCTTTAAAAGGGCTAAGTGGCTAATGTTAAATTAATGGGCGGCATTAAACGATGTGTACGCTGCGTTCCACATGCCGCGCGGCCACTCTTCCGCTGGCACAGATATAATTTAAAAACAAAAAGAGCATGGAACAAACCAGAACAGCGCTCATTTTAAGAATAAACTCGTTCTGGCCGGACATTCAGCATTTTTGTGTGCGGATGTTGGTCTGGGGCTGTGTGTTATTTGGGTTTTTTTTTGCGCTTTGGGGCTTGTCTGGTGGCTAATTGTGTGTGTTTTCGTGGGCTTAAGTCTTGCGTTAGGTTTAGTGTGGTCTTATAATTAATTGTATTTCCATGATGTAATTAGTTGTACGTCGGATATTGGATGGTTTCGCGGATGAGCGGAATCCGGCAAATAGGTCAAATGCGGCTTCATTTATTCGGTAATAAATTTATGTGCGTACAGTACACAGAAAATTCGTAAAGCTAGACAGCAACATTTTTGTGCGGGTGTTTACCCTTGTCATAATACGGGGGATGTGGCATACGGGATACTAGCAAATATGATAGGTTGATGACCAGGTGGAACATTGGGGGTGGATTGAGTAATAAAAAATGTATTTGTTAAAGAGATTATGACTATATTGTAACAAATTCGAATAAATGCCTTTATTCCATTACATTTGAAGACTTATAATAGTATAATAATAATAAAAATGTGGGTGATTCAACAGCCTTTAGAAGGCCAGGGCCCAGCTTCTCAGCATCCGATCGTGTTGCTGTTGTCGAATGGGACCTACAATTATATGCCGACTCCGATTGGCTAAGTTTGAGATGCATTTTCTAAACAGAAGTACTCTTAGAGCATTATCAGTGACACAGAAGGGATGGATCCGTGAAAATTATCGTCGTACAGACCAGGGATCGAACCAAGACGTCGAGGCAAGTAATGTTTCGCATTAGGAGAGTTGAGTTTATCCTTTAAGCTGCATCATTATTGAAACAGCTTCTAAGATGCCTAGTTTGCTTCCAAACTCTCAGCTATGGTCATGAAATTTGGGTTATGACGAATGAATAAGATCGCGAAGGCAGTCTGTTGAGATGAGACTTTGTCGTGCTGTTGTGGGCGTTACTTGGCCTACACTCGAAGCTATGCTTCGATGATTTAGACACGTGGCACAAATGTGCACATCATCACGTCTATCGATGCGTGCCATAAGTGCGACTGCTTCAGGACGGCGACAACTTGGCCTAGGCGAGTTGCTTGAATCAAGTCAAAAAACTCGCTTGATGGCGCCTGTGCTTAGGTTCCTGATGTTTTGGAGATGATGGCGGAGGAACGAGTGGCCTAGAGATCTCATGTCAGTGCTTTACTTCCGCGAACCCTTTATTGGATCATCAATGATCTGAAAATGGTGAAGATGATGATGATGCCTTTATTCTTCGTTACTCGAGCTGCTGGTACAGTTTTTTCTCTTAAAT
Source organism: Eristalis arbustorum (assembly GCA_916610145.1). NCBI lineage: Eukaryota > Metazoa > Arthropoda > Insecta > Diptera > Syrphidae > Eristalis > Eristalis arbustorum. Next base: position 102,953,476 of record OU744316.1, on the reverse strand, counting down.
CAGAAAAGCTTATAATTAGGGCTTAAGTAGCATTACCCATTGTGGGCTCTATCCAACTCCACCTTCTATATTGGATAGGTGCAGCAACAGTCCTTTGTTCGAAATCCATTTCGGCCAGAAGACATGCAGGATTCTTTGAATTAAGGAAGACGTGTAGTTTGCGAACGCACATGGTGCTGCTCTTCCGAAGCTTGATTGAGTTGAAGAGCTAGATGTAACTCTACAGGAGAGCATGAGAGTAGTTTACTTAGTAGGTAAAGAGAAAAACGAACACAAGAAAACGCATAGTAGACCATCTGATCTCACTTCCAAATTTACCAGCAATTAACCAAAATCAAGCAACGGAAATTATCATCATGTACACATGTGGTTTGTCAAACGTTTTAGTCTGATGTAAAAAAAAGCCTTCGACAGATCAGCCGCCTCCAACCATCAACTGTTGTATGCTCGCAGATAACTCGCTGCCTTAGATTAGGTTAGGTTATTGGGCACCCAGCATAATTGCCAGTACACTTAGGACATTAATGGTTCATTGTGATACCCTGCGCCGTTAATTTCATCTAAACGACAAATGGTGACTGAACCGGATTTGAAAACCATATAAAAACATTTTAACTTTGCCTTGGATTCGAACCGGAGACCCCTATAACCAAGGGCCTTCCAGCCGCTTGGACTCGCTGCTTTATACATTATGGATCGATGTCACCGCTGATAGCCACATAAACGGTCGAAACCCAGACAGGGGAGAAATTTGACTGTTACACCAATTGAAAATTTCATGTCAATGCTGGAAAATCGGTTATTTTTTCTTTAAGGAGACCATGCCAAAGAATGCTTGTATGCATCGATGTCACCTTCGATAGGGACCGTCGAAAGTACCACAGCAACATGAAGTTTTACGACGAACCACGTATCTTTGTACCACGACGTCGGCAACCATCCCGAACAGGACCTTGTACAAGACAACGCGCTAGGATTAAATGAGTTGAACTTGCCATCGACGTCTGACATCGCGCTGCATGGCTTCTACCAATGCAGCCATGGAAGTCATTATTGAGGCTAAGTCGGCTACCACACCACCACCAACCACCAAAACAATGTAAGAAGCACTGCAAAAATAAACACCACACCGATATTGCAAAATCAAATGTTGAATTAAAATATGGACATCAGTTGGATCCCTATTGTTGAGCCAGAACCCTATACCGCAACGATGAACGCGGAGCAAACTGGACAGAATGACAAATTAAAATGTCGTTTTGTATTTAGGCAGGACTTGCTGCCGAATTTCAAGACATCGACTGGCACGATGGCTAACTCTGCCGTACATAAACGCAACGCAACGCATAGACCAAAGCAGAGCAGTTAGTAAGAGTTCCGACGTTTTAGTACAAACGTTTATAAAGATCGCCTCAACGGCAGGGTTTGCTAAAAAGAATTATTGTTAGTGTCAGAAGTTGAAGTGGAGAGGAGAACTTCTAAGTGTAAAAGGGTTTCTTCAACATGACTCACACTGCCAAGTGGAAGTAAATTAACATTCTATTATGTGCCACCTCATCGATGTGTAGAAGAGATTGAGCTTAATTTGCTCGCACCCAAGGGATCCATGTAGTCAGCAGACCGGTCGACTGGCGCATCCCGGTGTGACCTCGAAGTCAATTAATACGGTCTACTAGATAAATTTGATGTACTTACTCGGGTACAAACGAAAGTGTTTCCAAACCAAGGTCAGTGAAAGCCATGTGTTGTGACCGACCAACCAAAGGCTTTACTGAACACAAAGTCAACTCAGCGTAGTCCTGCTGTCGACCTGCCACAATAGACTCGATGGGTGGATGGATGGGTTTTGTAACATTGAAAGACGATTGCCATCATCATCCCTCATCCCTAGATAAGGAATTTGCTTACAAATTGAAAGACACATTCATTACATTATCCAAATCCGATCGAAGTCTATTTCGCCCATTCGTCCTGTCCCTGTCCCGTCGGTATTAGACATCTGATACGACATGTCATTTGACATTTAGACGGAAGATTCAACGTCGAAATACATTTCAATGGATACGCGCGCCCCGGATCTCTCTCATTCAATATGTAAAGTATAAATCTTTTAAATGTAATGGGTATACACTTACCATAGCTCGCTGGCTCGTTCAGCCTTCGGGGAGATTTACGTCTCCACGATGGAGCGCACAGTTGAGTTTATTCTTTATTTTTCTGTTTCTTGTGTCTTTTTTAAAAAGCACACTGCTGGAATAATTTATGCAAGGGTACCATCTTTTATGGACACAGGAAACTTAACCGAATGGCGGATGTAAGCATTGAGCAATAAATTCCATTTCTGCTAGCTCAGGGGTAGCGTTTATGGCGGGCGAAGGGTCAAGGTTAGCAGTGCATGATTTGAATACCGACGGCACTTAATGGATTCGAAATGAGACATTCATCGGGAAGTAGTTGATTTATCTGAATGATGTGCGTCCAAAAGCGTTGCGATGAATCCTGCAGGTTGTCCTAGTTCCCAGGAAGAAAAAAGCATCACAATAATTCATGTCTAGGTTTATGGAGGACTGTTGCTCGGTAATGGAACATTAAACAGGCAGACTATCACGACCAGGTGGGGTGGTGCGAGTGAGGACCGTCTTGTGCTGCTCCCATCATTAATTTAATCCCAGTCATCGTGAATATTAGCGATGGCAAAGGACGTGCGCAGGATGGAGGGATGAGTTAATGATGTCAATTGATTGATATGACGCCCCTATTTGTTGCCTTTTTATCACCGATCGGGCGCCATCCTCAGAAGGGGTTGCGCTCTGTTGATTTATCGGTCGTGATAGGAGTTGGCCTTTTTGATGCTTAATAGGATCATTGTCGAGCGACACTTTGCTTTATGAGATTTGCAAGCATTTCTGCGCTGGTAATGGGGTGCTATTTAATTCTCTGCTGACGGGAAATTGAACAGCAAACGGTGTTAAGGTGATTAAGTGTTAACGATGCAACTGTGTTTAGTGGTTCTAATTTCGAAATGAATTATTGCATCAACAAATAGGTAGAGATGGGCAGTCAAGATTAGTCGATTTATGAAATGTGCATCTGAAGCCAATTATTGTCTTTTGTCTTTTGACAGACTCACATGCGGAAGGAAAGACATTTCATCGTTTATCCAAGTCGGTTATCTGTACAAATGACACGAAATTGGGTTGACGGCGATTCATGAAAGCTGCACATTTTAGAATGCAAACTTGTTTGAGTCAACGTTGACTGGCATCAGATCTGCTAGTGTTTCTAGAGGCAATCGAAGGACTCGAAATTTAGAAACCAGACGTCAAAACGTGCGTACTCAAAACTGACAAGGATATTACTTTCTACAATATCTACATACCGTCCGGTGTAGAATAAAACTAATAAAACCGGTGGAAATACTAAAACCATTTTCAAAAGAAATACATTCTTTCGCTTTCATGTGTGAGAACTACTGGGTGTCCTTTGTTGCATTGTGCCCTCAAGATCTGAGTAAAAGACCTTTCGAACGGAAACCACTTACTAAAAGCGCTTTACACGACCCACCCACCGAAGCAAACAATCCGTAGACGCCTTTCTGGGCTCATGTCTTTGTAGATTGCAATCAAGTCTTCTCCTGCAGACGCCATTATCGCCAGCAGGACCGATGATCACACGCAAAACTTTTCTCTCGACCCCACATACGGGCACTACAGCATTCTCCCCAAACCGGTGAACAACACCTAGCACGGCGCACTCAAATAACACATGTCGCACAGCCATCACTTCCTCTATCCCCAAGCACAAGAGTACGTAATCATTATAATATTTTAAATTTTGAGTTTGTTCTCTGTGCTGCTGTTAATGATATACATAGTTTACTCTTGACCCTATGCAAAAAGAATCTGTGACCACATCGAAGTTATAAGTGCCTTTTGGGCAGTCCGTTTGGCAGAAATATGAAAGCTAAAATCGGTGTACAGGTGGATATGCACGTCGCCAAGACAAGAAGTAGTAAGTGGTGAGTGACAATCTGAACTTCTTAGGTATTTCTAAGTATTGTTAGGCCCAAAGACTAGAGGTTTTCGCCTCGATTCCGATTTGAATTTGTGGCTATTTATATTTAAAAAGTGCTTGTAGACGTGGTGTTATGTCATTAGTCTTTATTCATCTGGTAGCAGTAACTTTCTCAGTTTAGTCGGGTTGTACTTAGTTCCTCCAGTTGTGGTAGCAGGACCATGTACATAGTTTGGGAATTTGCAACTTTTCGTGAGCGGGGGCGGAACTGTGCTCATAGGGGGGAAATTGTTGATTGCTTTCAGTTCTGCGGCATACCAGCAACCATACTTGTCGATGCATAGGTGCATAGCTCAGGTTGACATTCAGCCTCCTCGCTGCGTGGATAGCTCACGCAGCACACATTGTGAGGTGAACTAATGCACCACCCGCGAGAGAGCAAGCATCCTTGGAAAAATGAACGGACCAACAACGACAGGGCGCGAAAAAGGACAATGATTTGTGACTGCGCTCCTGGAATTTAAGAACACTGTACACTCCAGGAGGAAATAAAACCTTACAGACCAAGGCATCCCATCGACAGCTATAATTTTGAAGTAATGAGGAGTTTATCTTAATCGAGCAAACGTGAACTCCAAGAATGACATCTTAGTGGAGATTGGACGTAGAATCGGCCTTGGCAACTTATGCCACTCCTGACTTGCAGGACCAAAATCATGATCTACAAATCTCTTATCCTGCCAGTCCTGCTTTTCCAAAAGCTGAACGCTAGGTAAAAATACAGAGCTGATTCTAGGTGCTTTCGAAAGAAAAATTCTGCGTCGGATATATGAAAATTCGTCGGCTAGACTGGGTCGGGCACATCGAATGCATGGAGAACAACGCTCCAGCAGGGAGGGTCTTCGAATCCAAGTCACTTGGTTAGAGAAAGAGGGGAAAACCGAACCTCCGTTGCGAGGTTGAGTGAGATGTGAGACAGCTTGGTCTTGATGACTGGAAGCAGAGTTCAAAGACCGTCACCGATGGCAAGCAGCAATTGCAACGGCCCGGACCACCATGGGTCGCTGACCTAAGTAAGAAAGTTTTATAAGGGAAAAAGAAGTGTCACAGTAATTAATAAATTGAGGCCTGAGTATTTTTTAAGAAAGTGAATCATTGTTGTGTGTACTAGGAGGGCGAATGGTACAGAAGGATTGATCGTCTCTTTTTGTCATGTTTGAGTCAAGTTGTATGTTACTAAAAAGAAACTATCGTCGTCAGTAAATTAATCTTGCTTTGAGGATTCTCTATACTTCTCTGACCATCAGACCAACCGAAGTATTACAACACAGGGAATTTCCCACGCAATAGGTTCATTGTTTCACAACCTGTGGCCGGATGGCCGACGCATGGAATGAAACTAAACGTGCATCATCCTCGTGAACAGCATAAATTTCACGCAAGAAAAGTCTGTCAACAGCGAACACAGTATACTCACGGAAATATTCCCATCAGCATAATTTGCGGGCTAGTGACCATGTAACTACACAAACATTACCCAACTGTCCCTCGATATTGTTAGATGGCACAACCGTTTATTTTATACCCGGTTTTAAAAATCCTATTTATCATAGCTTTGTTAATCGATGTGAGTCACATGACGCAGATTCAAAAGTTTACTCCGAATTGGGAATATTTGTTAATTAAAGAGGTCGATTCCTCCTCCATCCTGAGTCATTTTTGTTTATCGAAAAAAATGCCACCCATCACTGTGCATATGCACATCTTAGTCGGTCATCGAGTCACATCACTCGTGTCAGGAAATTGCGAATTTAATACCACTCGATGGAGGCAAACCACAATCAAACTCTCAATTAAGTTGTACGTCATGTACCAATATTCCACCAAGTGCAGGTGGACAGGATGCAGAACGTGCTTCATTAGAGAATGAATCTGACGCTCGACGGTTTTAAGCGCTCCTCCGTCTTCATCAATGTGGAGCGAAGAAATAATAAGTGGAATTATGGAGAAACCCAACGAAAGTGGGAAAATGCTCAATTTCACGGAAAGGTGCTGTCGGGGGTATATTTTTTTTAACAAGATACCAATGCCACGCGAATTTTAAATGTCTCATTGTCATATCCATCTGGTTCATTTAATTATGAGGAGAATTATGAGGTCCAGAATTAACTGGTCTTAGACGAAGTTTGGGAACTGTTAAGTGCTGAGCCACCTACATAATTGTGCTTAAGAGATCTTGTGGTGTTGTGTCTAGGAAAAAGTGAATACTCTTTGACTTTTAGTTAGACACAGATATTTAAATATAGGGTGCGTCTCTCAAATGAGTTATTCAAAAATATTACCCTTTAGTTATAGAAATTCGTCAAGTCGAATTTTGTAAGGCATAACTAGGGTACTTTTAAGATCATAATATATGTGGCGCCACAGCCCGTTGATGGCCACGGCTAAGCTTCTCAGCAACCACTTGTGTTGTGCATGCTATTTCTCTTTCACTAGTAGAAGGGACCTTCACTATAAAGCTGACTTCGAACGGCTTAGTTTGCGAAGCTGATTTCCTAGACAAGAATACTCGATGGGCATTGTCAGTGACTCGAAAGAGAGGTGGGGCCTTGAGAATTATTTTTGAATTACATAACAGGGATCGAACTTACGACGTGGAGGTTGGAGTCGAAGCATATGTCCACAACATCACAGACCACCACATTTTAAATAAAACTCGAAATTAGCGTTATCACTGTGACTCATATTTACATATTTGTACGACTCGGGTACAATTAAATATTTGTCGATTTTAGAAGTAGATCGTTTATTACTGCAGATCCCGTCTTAAATTGTACGTACAAAACGTGTTGTTCAATGTACTCTTTATATCAGTGAACTCCCATTGAAGCAGATGGGGCTTAAGTATAAGTATCCCGGTCACCTCTTTCAGTTTTGATTGAGTGGTGGGAGGAGAAATACTGAGCTTTCCTTGGCCAAGCTGGGTCAATTTTGAAACAGATACTTGCTGAGATAGAACGAGAAAAAGGGAAGTGCTAAAGGAACTCAATGCTTCTTCGAGCGAAAATGGCTATCTTTCCTGTCACGTGGGGGCTATGTTTCGTCGGACGAATGTCGCCATTATCGTGACATCGGATGGTGCATGTAGGCTGCCCATTGGCAGATCTACTACGAAAAACAAGTCTGGTCGCGCCTATTGTAGTTTAATGGTATACTGTACAGCGACCTATAATATAGGTCTATTGTGCCCCCTTTCAAATCCTCGTTCTCTGATGGCATTCCCTCACACATATTTTTTATAGAGTTGCAATGGGTGTTATTGACTCCTGTTGTGCAAGGGTGAAATAGGTTTGTTTCAGAGCTTCCTATTGAAATTTTAGGAGTCTGGATTCAAGTGCTCAAATAACATGTTCTTATCCAAATAAATTTGTCTTTATGAGCAGGTACCTATCAAAATTCCAGTAAGTGGTCTGCAATTTCAATAGACGGCTCACAGAATGTGCGAATACATGTGCTATGATACCATATTGACTGGCTTTGACTAAAAGTGATGTGCTTCATGGGTGCCTTGCCGTGTACCGTATAATACCATGCAATAATTGCTCCTATACACTAATCCAGAAAATAAGGCAACATCAAATTTGATCCAAATCTGTAAAGCCGTTTCGGATTCTAATAAGACGTAATCTACACCTTTTGTCATCCGTCTACTTTATTTGCAGACATTACATGCGAAATACTAATACCGACTGAGTTAGACAAATGTGCTCTAAGAGGATTAGGCCGGCGACGACACATACCTGGGTGATGGAGATGGTGCCACTTAAAGAATTAAGTGGTGGCGATTAACGACCGGCGTAATTAAGAGACTGTCGTTATTCCTTGAAAATCTTCCAAAAATCAACGCCAGTTAGTGAAGAAACAGAAATTAAGCAATGCTCTGGCATGGCGATGAAAAGCATCGTGTCACACGGACTTGAAAGCAATTGGAATCGGTGTTTCAATTGAATTCTGAATAACTTCGGATGAAAATGTCTTATTTGTGCGTTGTTGAACGAGGAGGTCCCATGCCCAACCACCGGCGACAACTTCCATTAAATTGACTCGAAGAATGTGCGTCTTCCTCGACATGGAGTCGATTTCCGAGGAATTTTCAACATACAGTCGATCCATGTTGTCAGAGCTCAAATCGCGACATCTTACAGAAGCTCCTACTTTAACATTCCCCGGCTGTTCTCCGGTTACGTGTGCTTGACAGAGGTGTCTTCGATAGACATGTCAGTAATCACTAGAGCCTCCGCACTCTCAGAATTAATGTCCTCCCTCCACGTCGGGCAATTCATCTTACCTTAATGAGCCACCCCAACTACTGGCCCGCGTCTCCTTAGTTTGTGCCATAAAATAACACCAAAAGCGATTTTAATTCTCAGTCACCCGCACAGTAGTAGGCATATAAATTGATGTCAATTGAGGGAAGGCGGCATCCTTTCGAGGCGAAGCACGTGCCGTGGCCCAGATTTAAGCCTCAAAGGGATAACATTTAATCAAAATAAATCGACCCGAACGTCACATCCGTCAAACTAAGCGACGGAAACAATTACTCTCTCGCGAACACAAACGCACACCCACACACACCGTGAACGCGTTTTAAAACCAGTGACTGTCACTTTGCTGTCACTTCAATGGGCCACATAAATATCCAATGCCTGGCACATACCCCATGTGATGGGGTGCGAGAAACACACACGAGCAAAAAGTGAAGACACGTCTCCCTTATAGAACGGCAATACGAAGATCACTGACGCAGGACATGACTCCTTTGACAGAGCTCACCCGGAATAATGTCATCTTCGTCGTAACCACATGTCGCTCAAGGCAGTTGCACAAGAAATGTCAGGCCAAGATAGCAGATGTTCCCGTCTCATTGTTGAGGTTAATGTGATGATGTGAACAGCACAGCCCTTGGGTCGACGCTGCTGTGGTCGGGTGCTGTGAGTGAGGATGTTCACCGCTGACGCCCCGAATGCCGCACACATTCGTCACACACACAAAAATGTTAAGATGCAGAAGTGAAATCACTTCCGAGCCGGTGCTCGAGGAGACACACTCGTCGTAACATGTCATTCGACCGGCGACGTGGTGCGAGTCCTGTTTTCGGCAATTTATCACTCATACGCCCCGATACACCTGCAGTGTCTGCAACTACCTGATTCATCCAGTGGGTATATTTTACCTCAGCCATAGATCCCGCAGCTGGGGATTAATTGTGTGGAGTGGGGTGGGAAAATCCTGCAAAAACGAGCACTGTTCCGTTCGGTCGGGCAGGTTCTTCACCTGTCTCACATGGGGCGCGCCGGTGGGCTGTTGTGTGCGTTCTGCGCTGAAAGACAGCGGAGACGAATGGACCGGTTGATGTTTCAACACGGATGTATGGTGGAAGGGCGCCTCATATCCTGCACATTTCCGCCCGGCAAATGTCCTTTTTGTCACATGCTCAGGGTAATATTTTCTCTTTATTTTTTTGCTGTTCTTTTTTGTTCTCTCCGTTCGTCGCTTCCTTCAGTAACAACGAACCGAACCGAAAGTGGCAGAGGCTGCGGCAAGAGAGCTGTGATGGGGGCAATAATTTATGGATACCACTTTGGGAAACACAGCGTATGGCGGTGCGACGCTCCGCGCTGGTGGAATTCCTTAAGCCACTCGCACGAGGGTTTATGGGTGTGTGCAGACCACTTTGGCGTTCTTTTATGATTCTCCGGCTTTTTTCTGCCGGCAAATGCTTGATGGATCGACGTCATTTCTCCGAAGTTAAGCGGAGTCGCTTTGGTCTTTCTCCTTTGCCTCCTGGCGGACGCACGAAGGTGTGGGCGGTTCGAGAGGGGGATTTATCGACGTCCTTCATGTCAGCGGGCCGTACTCGAGGGACTATGAATGTTTGCGTGCGTTTTTCTCGGGGTTCTTAAGCAAAATTGTTTTTGTTTCATTTTCACACCTCTTTAGGTGCTCAGACTCGGGGGGCTGATGCGTGAAATGTGGTGATGAGATTCATATGTTATTTTAAAATCATGGCGCGACGCACCGTCTCTGTGAGTTATGACAACGCATGGAGCCGTGATTCCATTGTGATTAAATGGTGTTTGCATGGTAAATGTCCTCGAGGGCGCTGGATTTGGATATTTCATTTGCCGGCGAAAATGGAATTCATAATTTTTGATTAAGCGCTTCGCCTCGGTGAGGCAATCACGAAACCGCGAGCAGGCACGTTCTTTTCGGCGACAGCGGAACACGTGCTGGTGCTCATTGATTTTCAAATTTTCCATTATGTGCTGAAATTGATTTGAAACTCCAAAGTGACAGATGCGAGGAGTTTGTGAGTATGTTTAGCATACGGAAGGAATTAAATGAAGATACTCAAATGGATCAGTGGGGGTTTCCGTCGAACATCAGGGGATCACACAGGATTAGGTGGCATTCAATTCGATTGTGATTTGATGCATTCCCGCACGAGCCCCAGAGTAGTTGTGCTGGGTGATGACTGAGAATGATTCCTGCTTCTTAAGGTCGCTAACGGAATCGCCAAAGCTTTCAATGCTCAACCATGTTTTTGCCTCCTTTACCATCATTCTTAAAAATATCTTTGCGAAACACTGACGCGACCTTCTAGTAGTTAAGGCTACAGTTGTTGTGTATACATTTGGAGTGCATTGTGAAACCCAGACACAGCGAGTCGTCAATGAGGCGATAGAAGGGTAAAAATTTGTCTAGGGGTAAGTTAAATGATGTGGTGCTGTGTATGTCCTACACACGTTCGATTCCTAACACTACAAAAATAATTTGTGCGGCCGAACTCTTTCAATTCAGTTGTTTCCTTTGTGAAATAGTCGGCCTAAAACTGTAGATCCTCGCTCCGACACGTGAGAGAACAAAAGTACAGCACGAAAAATTGCTGTAGTAAACAGGCAATTGCCATCTTGGGACTGTAGCCTTGGGAAAGAGCTATGAGCTACAGCTTCGAGTTGGAAGGTTTATCTACCCGGTTTCGAATAAAAACCCCGAATAACTTTGGCATCAAGAAACAATTTAGAAATAGAACCTCGAAGAACATTGGGGACAAGGGAGCCAACTTACTTACCTCTCAGGCCGACTAGGGGCAATGGAGCCAACACGTTGGTCTAAGTGAATCATAACTTGAATTTACACAAAGTTCATACCATTCCCAAATAGCTCCACCAATGTACAATGTACAATATGTATGTACTATATACAATATATACAAAAAAATCCCATTTTAACTAACTCGGAACCGGTTATGAACAATCCTTCATTTGAATTGCGGTCTTCTCGTGCCTCAGCTATTAATGACCAAACGACTTTGCGGAAAAGTTTAATTTTTGTCTAATGAGAAAAGGCGACAGTGCTTGTAAATGAGATGTTATGCGGCAGTGAAGCCAGTAACACTTAGCTTGGAGTAGCAAATTTATGTGCCGAGTGCAGTAAGATTAACCTAGTTCGTCCGTTGACGTTGTTGCTGTCGCTGTATTCAGTTCCTCCGTACATGAAAAATGCAGACAATAACATTTTGGTTTTGAACATAATTAGCGCAAGGCTAAAAAATGGAGACTTTATATAATAACTGTGCTATACGGTGTACCTTTTATTTTAATCGTTATAAGGCAAACTTGTGGCTATCTGGGGCGTTATGGCTATGTCCGTCGACCCGAAAGCACTTGAGCATCCAGTCGTATTTTCGATTCCTGGTCTGGAGGACAAAAAAAATGTTCACAGCCACACCGGTTTCAAGTCACTGAGTATACTGAAAGAGTATATCTGTCTAAAAAAAGCTTCTCAAACTTAGCCGTTCGGAGTCAGCGTAAAACTGTAGGTCCCTTCACCTCGTAAGAGAACAATAGCACGCACAACGCGAGAGGTTACTGAGAAGCTGGGCTCTGGCCATCTACGAGCTGTAACGCCATCCATATTATATAGGGTACTTGTGTACCTGCTACTGATGTGAAAATTCCAAATCAGAAATAACACAAATCATGGTTTCGGTTAAAAAGCTCTTGAAGTTGAAGAACCGCAGTGAAATTTCTTATAGAGCTATTAAAAAGGGAAATCTAGATGTACTCACCGCGTAATTAACATCGCCGCCCAAGAACATTAACAGCACTGCTGAATCATTTGAAGTCACCTCGCGAGATTATAGACGGAAATGAAATGGAGCTGACATATTTCGTCGCATCTCCATGAAGACAACACAACATTTGTCTCAAATTCTCTATATCGATTTCTCTTTATAAGGAACTAATTTCTTCCAAAACAAAAAATGTTTTTTCATAAAAAAATGACTAATATAAAAACAAAGCTTATTACGATTGTATGTTCCTAATTTTAAAAGAGGTATAAAAAAATGTGCCTTTGCAGTAGAAATTTGACGCATATCAACAGGTAAATCGTGTGAGTTACCATTTCAGTTCCTGCACCGCAAGGCTACTTCACTTTGAAAAAAAATGTCAAAACAAATGATTAAACATTATAAAACAGCGAACCCCAATCTCAACCTCGGATCACATCGTAACGTCTTGAGGAAAGTACAAAGGCAAGCATGCATTTGTATTAGCTTAGCCCTGAGAACCACTTCTAAACAACACTCCCGTAGACATTATTGGTAAGCAAGTAGCAGCTAGCTGTGAAATTGTGATAGTCATGCTGTTAATGACAAGTTAAGTGATCTTAACTAAATTTGACTACATCTCAAGTAAGTTCTCCCCAGAGAGAATCTTTGAAGTACTGAAAAGAGATTTATTGTACGGCGGGAATGTTCCCAACACCATCCAGATGGATTCAAGACGGAAGATAGAGCAGGAAATGGCATATTCTTTGAACATCTCAAACTAAACCACTGCATTCTCTTCCAAGCGGAAGTCATGGTGATCAGTGAAGCTCTGTCCTGAAATCCTGCTGTCCGCCGTCGTTATATGTATCTTTATGGACTAGCTAGCTATATACATAACAGTAATAAAATCCATAACATCGCTCTCTTTAAACTAGAAAGTAGTCATAAACTGTCGCTCATCTCTTGACGAGATATCTGAGCAGTTTCAAATCGGCCTGTGCTGGGTGGCAGGACATAGAGACATCATGGAAAACTGCGAAGCCGACAAGCTCTAAAACATTAACGCCAAGGCTTTTTGAATGCATTGTACAAGATAACTTGTATTTTTTTACAAAAAAAATTATTTAGAACAGGCAGCATGGCTTCATGCGCGGTAGGTCACGATCTACTAATTTAACACTATTTTCGAATTATATGAATACAAACAAAGAAAATCGAAAAACATGTACCTTTCGTTTGGTTTCTCGAAACCTTTCGATAAAGTACATCAAACTTTGCCTTTAAGCAAGCTTATGTCACTGGAAATTGACTCAAGAATGTTAGAGTGGGTTAGGGCACCGTGGGTGCTGTTGCGCGAACTTGATATGCTGTGGATGCTGCGTTTGCTGAGCCTTACAGCGCCCGAGGCGATCAATGGGGTTTTTTTCACTCTGCGGCTGGTCCCGAAGTTCCCGTATAAAATTCTAACATTCCCAGACGAATGTAAATTCTACTTATCGGTAAACATTGCAAACGACTGCATTAAACTTCAATCGGATGTGCAATACGTACATCATTACAATTGGCAGCTGCAATTTCGAGGTATTAAAGTAGTTTGTCTACCTCGGGGCAAACGTTAACTCCACAAATGAAATCGGCGTGGAGATCCGACGTAGAATCGCCCTTTGGCAACCGATGCTACTTCGGTTTGTCAAAACAACTGGGCTTTAAACTCGTGACTCGAAGGATCAAAGTCCTTCCCTTTTCTGCCAGTCCTACTTTATGGAGCTCAAAGCTGGACATTAAGTAAAACTGCAGAGCTGATTCTTGCTGCCTTCGAAAGAATAATTCTACGTCGGATATATGGTGCCGTCTGCGAGAAAGGCGAAAGGAGGGGAAGACACAACAGCGAACTCTTAGAGCTGTACAACGATGTGGATATAATCCGGAAGGGTCTCAGCTGCCTTACCAATCAAAAGTGTCTCCAGGTAATTAAGTTTATTAGTGGTATTAAGCGAAGCGTTTTCATGGACTAGAATACAATACTGTTCGCAAGATGGAACCCAATCATGAAAATACCCAGAAAATATTTTGGATTCTGGTTTCTTCAACTTAACTGCACTCGATGGGGAATGCGATAGCGAAGGCGATAACATTGCCGTGGCCGTAGTGGAGTCGTGCAGAGCTTCGGTCATTGCTGCTGAACTTTGGAACTGAGGTAATTTTCAGACACGATATCCTAAACGGGCAATTGCTGTATTCGGCTTTTCATTATACACCGCAATTGTGTCTGTTTCGTTAGCAGATCCTCTTGCTTCAATAAGGGGACTACATCAGTATTGACCTTACGTATGCCTTCATTCGCTGCAGTTAATCGATCAAGTAAAGCAAGAGCAATTCTTCTGCAATCTCGTCTAGAATATATATTCGACGAAGGATCGAAGGATTAATAAAAGGCGGTTCGATTTCAACGCAAAGAAAAACTTTAATTCACAAATTTAATTTGAATTTATAGATTAATGATAACAAATAATGGCAGTAATAGATTTTCAACATACTTCGATCACAAGGCTCGGCAAACCTTTTCTCTTGCATGTTCTGCTCCTGACCCATTGACAGATTAAAAATCTCAAGGCTGTTCCTTAATGCTCAACATCAGAATCGCAGCAGGATAACAAATGCGTCCTGAATCAAGCGGTCAATCAAAAGACTGATTGTCTGTCTGTCCAATCACATCCGCCGTCCATGAAGGGGATGCACCCCATTATTTATTTCCGTCCTTCCCTTGGGACTATACCAATTGTCCAATCACTTGCTCCACAGTACACAATTAGAGACACTATTCCCTTTCTAGATCTCACCAAAATGTCTTCTCCGTCCTCAAAGACCAAAACGCAGCACCAATTAATTACCCCTAAAAGGCCCAACTTTTACCCATTTTTCTCATTGAACCACGAGCGACCTACAAACGTTCAGTCTCAAAAAAGAGAAGAAAAAAACATACATTCACACCAGACCACCGAGCAGAGCAGTTAAAAACAATATCCCCTTCTGTAAAGTTATTTTCCAACTCGCTGGACTCCAATCCAGACAAACAGCACCAATTTGTGTAATGTCCTGGCCGGTCGGTCGGCAACATCACTTGAATGCGGAACAACTGTTCCCGTCAATGGAAATTGATCTCGAAAATGTCTTACTCCCGCAGCCGGCAGCTGTGTCTGCGTGCCAGCACGGTGCCAGCAGGGGTCTCGTTTGGTATGTGAAAAGCCAAGTGACGCCACCCTCCGCTCGCGCACACAATTGGAATTCATTACGGATTTAATTGCATTCTTCCTGGTGGCAGCACAACTACGAGTCAGATTCCACGGGAGCTGCACGCCCTTCACCCAGCCGGGCTGCTGTACTCACACATAATATTTTCGTGTCTGCACAACACTTGCCCCAAATCGTGGGGGAGAATAAAAATATAGCCCAACGTCAGGGGTGCTCCCACATATGGTGCAACTAACTGGATGCGAGTGGTACTGCTGGACGCAGGATCAACAGAGATAAATGGCCACTTAAAGTAATGTAGGGACCACTAAATTCAGTTTGTTTTCATCCGAGGAGCGCACGATGTTCTGGGATCTTTTGGTATTTCGCTCTGTTCCTTCTGATTACCGTGAGTGGAGCGAAATTGTTTGTGAAATATGCTTATAATCCGTTGATGCAATAAGGGGACACGATGATAGAGAATCCTTGATGAAATGCAGGCGATGTATGTGTGTGCTGCAAGCAGAAAGGAAAGTCTGCGGATGCAAGTGCTATGATCGGACTAGGGATTAAATCTGAGCGCGATTCTTGTACCGGGGGGAATTCACGTTAACTGCTCACAATGGCAGACAGCAAGTAGACGGTGCGCTGAAGATTTCTTAGAAAGTGGGATGTACATATTCCCATTGTTAAGGTTTCCTTGTGCATGGATAAGAACATCTGTGTTGAATCGGTTGTGAAGAAATAAAGTAAGGAGATGGAATCATGCCCAGTTCTCAGTATTTACTGATTCATCCTAGACTGCTGTAGAGACAGGTCTTCTCAACATTGTGGGATAGAAATACGTTGCCCACATTAGTTCTGTTTGCTAAATAATAAATAGACAATAATGGGTGAACGTGGTGCTTCAGCACCTGCACGTGCTTCCAACGAAAACATGTTCCTCACGATTCCGTCCATTCACTATAGGATTTGAAGTTAATTTTCAACAACAAAAACATTACAGCTAATGATGAGATATTGCTTAGCTTCTGAAGCAACCACTTACGAGAAGAATTGACTCAGTGATATAAGTCGACTCGGAACTCTGTTATGCTCTTGGGATCAGCAGCGAACTTAGAAGAAGGAACGGTCGAGGAAATGGAGAGGTGATACGGCAGAAATAATGTCCGAAAGTTTTACCAACGGGTGAAAAAACTATCCAAAGGGTGCAAACATCGGACAGAAAACCTGTGGGAACGAAGGTACAGTCGCAGTCCATACTGAGAATCTGCAAGGATCACTTCTGCAGACTGTTTAACGGCAAAGAGGACACCATTACCGCTGTTAGGCAGAATGTTCCACTCCACGCAATGGACGACGATAGAAGAGAACTCTGTCCCCCCGATCTAGACGAAGTCAATGTAGCGATATCAAAACTTAAGTCGAACAATGCTGCTGTTTAACTGTTTAACCCAACTGATCTGGTTGGGCGCATGCACCAGCTCATCTGTAAGATATGGTCGGAGGAAAGCATGCCCGACGAGTGGAATCTTAGTATCGCTTGCCCGATCCATCGGTCGGTTTCATGCCTGAGAAGTCCACAATCGACCAAATTTTAACATTACGGCAGATCACCAAAAAATCCCAAGAGATGCAGATCGACACCCACCGCCTATTTGTCGACTTTAAGGCCGCATATGACACTTTGCATAGAGGCGAGCTATACAACGCCTTGTCTAGTTTTGACATTCCTACCAAACTCGTCAGATTGTGCAGGATGACGATGGAGAACTCTCGCTGCTCCATCAAGGTCGGTAACTAACTTACCGAGACAGCAAGGTGACACGCTGTCATGTGACTTGTTCAACATCATACTTGAGAAGATCGTACGAAACTCCAACGTAAACACCCGAGGCACGATCTCAAAAGCCCATTCAGCTGCTAGCATACGCGGAGGACATTGTCGTGATTGGCCGAACTCAGCGAGCCGTCAATGAAAGTGGGTTTAGCGGTGAATGAGGGCAAAACGAAGTATATGCAGTCTTCAAGTGGGCAGGTTACAACTTCGAGGTAGTAAAGGACTTCATCTAACTTGGCTCCCAAGTTAATAGTTCGAACAACATGAGTACCGAGATTAAACGCAGAATAACTCTTGCCAACCGCTGTTTCTTTGGGCTCAAGAGGCAATTGAGTGGCAGACCTCTCTCCCGAAACACCAAGCTCAAATTATATAAGACCTTGATCATCCATGTCCTGCTGTATGCCGTGGAAGCTTGGACTATCTCAAAAGCGGATGAAGACTCACTTGGTCTCTTCGAGAGAAAAGTTCTGCGTTCAATCTTTGGTCCTGTTTGCGTTGAAGGTTCCTGGAGAAGAAGATTCAACCACGAATTGTATGGGCTGTACAGCGATATGAGTCTAGTCAGGCGTCTACGGATTCAACGCCTAAGATGGCTTGGCCCGATGGCGCACTCAAGTGGAGAAGGAGCTCAACCAACTTGTAGTGCGAAATTGGAGGCAGCTGGCTAAAGATCGTGCCAGCTGGAGACGATTGTTGACTGAGGCGCAGGTTCACCCCGGACTGTAACGCCACAAGAAGAAGAATACGAATGAAACGGAAACTTGTATGTTTTTTTACGACAAGTTATTTATGTCGGAGTTTGCGATTCCGTTCGTTGTGTTGATAGCATTTATTCGTATCTTCGAATAGTGCGAATGGATTCTGTGATAAGTCGGACTATATTTCGTCTTGGCCAAGACATATTTTCCGCTGGAAAATAATTGGGGAGACTTTAGAAAGTCGAGAAGCCATAGCCGCCTCCTCCGAGACTGTCTACATGAAATTATCCTTGAGAACATTTGCCTTGAATAGTGTCTGAATTGGCTGACAGTTCACTTTTTGCTCAATTGTGGAGGGTTCGTAGAACGTGGACGAAAGTCTAATGGCGGTATAAACTGCCAGTGACTGAGACATTCAAGGAGAGACGGAATGAAAATGACAACATATGCATTTGTGAGGTTTGCCTAAGGTTAGGTTTTAGTGGTTATATATTAACCATAGACCAGAGTAGGTGGTGGTGGCCCGTATCGTTGTGGGTATGTACGTCGACCCCAACCTCAACGTCGTAGGTGCGATTCATACTTTGAGCTACAAAAATAATTTTCATAACCCCACCTCTTTCGAGTCACTGGCAATGCTCAAAGAATATTTCCTGCCTAGAAAAAGCTTCTCAAACTTGGCCGTTCGGAGTCGGCATTAAACTGTAGGTCACTTCCACTCGTGTGAGAACAATAGCACGCACAACACGAGTGGTTGGTGAGAAGCTAGGCCCAGACCTCTATGGGCTGTAGCGCCACCCATATTATTATTATATTAGACCAGAGTAGGCCCATTGTGATACCACGCGGATTGACTTCTCCTAACAACGGAACCAGTCGGTGATTGTATCGCGCGAGCATGTGTGCCAATTGCACAGTGCCCGGTTATGACTCCTATGAGAGTCCTTAATGAGTGTTTGCAGAGTTGGAGGAGACTGAGTAACCGTTTAAGGTTAAGTGATGGCCAGATTTCTTTTATTTTAAGGCTGGTGGTGCCTTCTAGCCATTTGTCATTGGTGGTCTTAATTGTGTGGAGGTTTGCCTTGATGTTGAATATTTTTTTGAGCAGTGTGATGGAAGTCTTTTCCTAAATGAAGACTACTAACTTGGCAGGATCACTTATCGGCAAGATTAACGAAACACAACGGCAACACAGAGCCGCTGGCATACGACAACCTTTTAATTTAGGTTGCCTTTTAATTTAAAGTTGTTTGCAATAGGATTACCTGTCACACCGGATTAAATCATTAATTTGCATGAAGTACTCGCCCGTGTTCCACTGCAAGTGTTGCACTTTTCATGGTGCATTGTGCGTATAACCACAAATGGATGTGTACACCATCAATGTTAATGGAATGAGTGAACGGACTTTCAACTCTCACGGAGTGCACCTATTGACCTACCTTATTTTCATCCCACTCTAGCGACAATACCAAGTGTACACAATGTTGCCGAACGCAGGCTAAGTACACACCATCAATTTTGGTCTTCTATAAATAACACCCCTTACACAGCACTGTGGGTGCTACATTTACTGCAGTGTGACTTGGAATTGTATGCCAACTCTAAACGACGACGATTTAGAGGGTATATAAGTTGGCAACTGCCATGCATTGACTTGGAATTAATACTGAGAGTCAGAGAAATAGCTTGTCGCGAGCTAACACACCGCGAAGTTGTTATTCTTTGACCAGGACAGACTCTCTTTATCGACCTGACTCGCTTTCCAGACATGGTCTCAGGGTCCCAGTGAAGCATTAACCTCAATTGAATTTCCTTTGAATCGCTTTTACGGCGGCAAATGCTTTCAGACGCATTACTTCCACGTCCAACGTACCATAGCGGAACGAAGTAGATCCAGCGGGGGGTACAGCTTAAGCTCTTCGCTGTAATGTCTCAGAATTTATTAATTAACAATACCGAACACAAGATGCAATATCGTTTCAAAGCAGAACGCCCATTGGGATTTGAAAATTAATTATTTCTGAGCTCTGGTCTACAATTCGGAGGATTTCCCTTGGCTGCCTTTTCATTTCATTTGGCTCGCTGGCCAAGTGCCCCATTTCCAAGCAGAACCTCACAATTAGTTCATATTTTCATGTGCTCATGCTCTGCACCTTGCCGTACACGTCAAAAGAAAATTGAACACTCCTCGGCATCGTCGTGGCAGGGTCCTGTGCAGGTCTTCGAGACAAGTTTATCCCAAGTTTTTCTCTTCTCGTTCTTTATTTTAATTTCCCATTTGAATCCTTTCCTTGCAGGGCCACCCTTGCGAGTGGGTGAAGAGTTTCCAGCAAATAGCAGTAAGCTTCAAATTATGTTTTCCGCCAGGATGTTCATGAGCGCGGAAGGTCGCAGAATGATTTGACGGTTATTTTGTGCGTTCAGTAATAAATTAAACGTGCAAAACTTTCAGCAGTAAGTTGGACCTTCTGGGATGGAACTTTGTGGTCTGGAATTAAGTGCTCAGGTCAACGAAGTGGATTAGAATTGAAAACAACTCGAAGTGAAAACAACGCGAACGTGGTCAGAGTTGCGGATTGCAAGAAAAGTTTGTCTTGTTAGCATTATACACTAATGAAATTATGTCATCTTGAGTGAGTGTCCTTGAAGTGGAGTTAGGATTTGAGGGAGTATTGAATTCGAGGTGAGATTGAGATAGCTCTATCAGATTTGATTTTGGGGGACATTGGGAGGTATGTGAGTAAACGGTGTAAACTCCTTGAGTACAGCATTACCACGACCATAATTGATGGGGTTCTCAAGCAAAGCTTAGTTGACTTTGAAGCATAATATGAGGCCTAGCTTCTCAGCGACGACTCATGTTGTGCATCTTGTTGTTCTTTCACGAGTGGAAGGGACCTAACGTTTTATTCCGACTTCGAACGTACAAGCTTGTGAAGCTTTTTGTAGACTCTTTGATGATTGTCAATGTTTCGAAAAACGTGGGGCCGTGAACATTTTTTTTAAGACGTCGTGGTTAAAGTGCATTGGTGTCGAAGCAAATACACAGAATAGCATGGACCAGCACATTTTGTATCAGCTTCTGGGAAATGTATAGCAGCGAAAAGGGATATTCTGCAATCGGTTTTCTCTGAACTAAAAAAACGCCGTCTAGGCTTAAAATCACACAAAATATAGGTCTCACAACGGACGAAAAAGCCGGAAGAGGCTCCCTGTCAAGAAGGGGTCCCTTAAGTTGATGAAGGGAAAATAATTTCACACACGATGATCAGAACATCTCAAGTAAAGCAACCTCTTTGGGTAACCTGGGTACTATTACTAACGTCAGCTGCTCCAGTTGATAGACAATCACTGTAACGTCACTTAACATTATTTAAGGTAGCAGATAAGTTTGCTTTACAGATTAAAAAAAAAACATGTTAAAAGATGTTTGTGCGATTAAATATACAGAAACAATTTTCGTGGTGTTCAGTCTTCACATTCGGCCAGAAAATACTCCTTTGAAATCATAGGGGAAAGGAATTTGAGACGGTAGGGATTACATCGCTGTTGTGTACTCGCAAACCATACCTTTTGAAGAGTGTGGTAGCCAAAATTGACCATGTTGGTGCCAACCTTACAACTATTGTAAAAGGAAAAATGTGATTCGTAGGTGTGCTTAATTTAAAGCAACCGCCAGTCCAGCACGATGACATAAAGCTTCATTGGAAAGAAGGCATAGTTTTGTTTTGACCACTGTCACCGATTGAAAGTATGTAGGCTCTTACGTCTCTAAGAATTCCTCCTTCGAAGCAGAAATTCTAAAAAAATTCGCGTTAAAAGCCAACACTGTGTCCCTTGAAGTATCTACGTCCGATTGATTTTTATTCCGTCCCTCGTATTTTTTTTTTCCATTACCATTCACCACCAATTCATGTTGCGACACACAAACCCACGAATTGAAGGCGGAAATTATACACGGTCAACTCCAATTTATTCGAACCAAAACACCATGCTCCGACCCCTGAACGCGACTCCTTGGAAATTGGTTTCTATTGCAACTTCTCTCATTGAGTCAATTCAAAAATGCATGTTTCGAGGATCTCGTTCAATGGCTAACGAGTTCATCCATTACTGGCATTCCCCACCAGCTCGCCAATGTCAACTGAATGCAACTGAAGTTCTTATAATCTGTTTTAATAGCCACTTTCACCCCCATTAGCTGCAGATTCCATTTCCGTGAAATTTTAAAGTTCACTTTCATCGACTAGCACTTGGAAAGAAACAAAATTACCCTTGCCGACACAAAGTTTCCTCTTGGATATTTTTAAAGTCCTCAATTTTCTCAACAACACGGTAACATTGAAATCTAGCTTGCATACCATCCGGAGCCGGAGTAAACACAAGGGTTGACAAGACCAGTTGGGTGTGTTTCCTTTTTCGTCTTGCTTCAGACATTTCCATTTCCCGGTTCTATTGATGATATAAGGAAGCGCCGAGCTTAGACGCCCTCACCTGGAAGTCAATCGGAGCTCCGGTAACATTTAGACATTCGGCCCGTGACGCAGTGAGGAATAGTGGAAAAATATGGTTAATTATGTGCCTTTGCTCCTTCAAGGGGTTGTTTTGGGTTTTTCTTGGTGTATTATGTGCTTGTTTGTGTTCTCTATTTTTTTCTTCTTAACTTCACGTTTTTCCTTTGTTTTGAAGGGATTGTGGATCTTATTAACTGTCCGCGGTTATTGTTTGCCGAGAAAGAACCCAAGAGAATCGAAGAGCTTGGTTGAATTTTAATGAGGGCTGGTGCTTTGTTTTTTCCAAACCTCGGACGGAGCAGATTATAACATTTTCAGAATTTTTCGGGAACCCGAAGGAAAGCCACCGCATTTAGTATAATTAGAAGTCGCAACCCTGATTTGCTAACTGCGGTCATTTCCCTTTGTTGACAGAGGAGCAGATATTTTCGTCTGTTTGCTCTTGTCATCCGTTTGATTGCCAAGATGAAAGGTCTCCTCTCTCCGATATTATTTTTATGCTGAGCAAATGGTTGTTATTAGAAATAAATGTGTTCAAGAGGTAGCAATATGATTTTGGCTTGAGGAAAGTGACCTGATAACCTGACATTTGCTCTTTGAATAAAATTTAGTAAAACTGTTGAACAGTGACTACGCCGTGCAAGGACGGGACTAATTTTGAATTACTGCCTCCAGCGGTGTGACGGGACGGTTATTTGTCCAATTATACGAGCGCGCTTTCAAACACTTATAGAGCTGGATGGATGGGATTCCTGATGCCTTTAAGCTAACGACGAAAAAAAGTTTACGGGAAGAGGTTTTTCTCAGACAGTGGAAACCACCCCTCGGACCGTCCTCAACATGTCTATTGGACACACTTGGGGAACATACTTGAACGTGTTATTTGTGGTACACTGATGGCTGTGGAAAGGACCAATGGTACACTTTCGAATAGCCAGTACAGACTCAGGAAAGCACGGTAGATCGTGGGTCCTATTAATAAGGTAGTAGACTTGGCAAAAAAGGTACATGCTGTCATCACGAAAGGACGCACAAGTCGACGTCTCGGACAGTGCGTGATAATGGGCAGCAGGAACTTTGAGGTAGTCAATTACTTCGTCTATCTCGGTTCTGGCGTAAATAGGGACAATAACACCAGTACCGAGATCAAGCGAAGAATTGCTCCTTCCAATCGCTGCTTTCTTGGGCTCAAGAGGCAATTGAGTAACAGACCCATCTCACGAAACATGAAGCTGACTGTATATAACACCCTGATCATCACTGCCCTGCTCTATGGTACAGAGACATGGACGCTATTGAAAGCGGTTGAAGAAGCTCTTGGTTGTTTTGAGAGAAATATTCTGCTTGCGATCCGTGGTCCTGTTAGCGTTGATTTCGTCTGAAGGAGAAAATTCAACCACGAACTTGGGTGTACAGCGGCATGCACCTAGTTAAGCGTCTTCGGATCCAACGCTTAAGATGGATAGGTCATGTAGAGCGGATGGACACCACAGCTCCGGCCCGAAGATTCTTCGATATCGAGCCATTGGGACAGCGCAACAGAGGACGTTCTCGCACGAGATGGCGCACACAAGTGGAATAGAACCATAACTAATTTCGTGTTCGCAGCTGGAGGAAGCTAACGAAAGATCGTGCTGTCTGGAGAGGTATGTTGGTTGAGGCCCAGTACCAGTCCGGACTATAGCGCCTCTCAAAGAAGAGGAAAGAAGTCATCAACATGGAAACGCATGGAAAGCTTGGTTGAGATTCAAGTGAACACAAGCGCTTTCCACACACATCCTCTCTTTCATATGCAATATGCCTATCAGCGCAGAAAATCTAGAGAAAGTGCACTTCAAAATATCGTTGGTAGAATTGAGAGCGCGTTCGACAGGACGGAATAGTTGCTGTGCTTTTTCATTGACGAGGGAACTGCAGCAATTGTAGGTTGCTGCTTGTTAGTACAATGGACCTGTCTTGTGTCTGAACGCTCCAGTGTAGTATAAAAACCTCAAAAAGAAACATAGATACGCCCTCCTATATCCTGAAGATAGTAATGGGATACTTCAACAATATTAAGCTCATGTACCGACGATGGCTTAAAGCACTCGACATCAGGTGGCCCACAGGGATCCGTCCTTGGCCCACTTTTGTGGAACATAATGAGGCCCGTGGCGTTGTGGGTATATGCGGCTACCCCAACCTCGATGTTGTAGGTTCGATTCCTGCTCTGTGCGACGAAACAAATTTTCACGACCCCACCTCTTTCGAGTCACTGACAATGCTCGAAGAGTATTTCCTGTCTAGAAAAAGCTTCTCAAAGCCGTTCGGATTTGGCATAAAACTGTAGGTCCCTTCCACTCGTGAGAGAAAAATAGCACGCACGACAGGAGTGGTTGCTGAGAAGCTAGGCCCTGGCCCCCTACGGGCTGTAGCGCCACCCATATATACATATATATTTATAATGAGGTATAGAGTCCTACGGCAATACCAACCTGAAGGAGTGCATGTGATTGATTTGGCCGACGATATTGATGTCATATTGCTCTTATATTTTACAGACACAGCCGTGTATAATCTGTCAGTAACCACTGGTTTGGAGTTATCAGAACCCAAAGTGGAGGCTGTTCTCATAACCGGTGGCAAGGAGTTATATTTGCAATTTTCGTGTAGGCAAGCAGTTAACAAATTGAACGATTCATTGAAATACCTCGGTGTTATGCCGGTTGCTTCGATGACGAGATGAACGTTGCCCAGAATGTTGGACCTGGTTATGGGCGTGGAGTATTATTTTGACGTGTCAGCTCAGTCCTTCCCATAAGCTGCTCCTATTTGTGCAGAGTATTTGAATAACGCAAAAAAAAAAATAAAAGGAAGCTGACATCAGTGCATAGGCTCTATGAAATAAGCGACTTTAGAACGATCTCGCACGATGCTATCTATCCTAGTCGAAATGCTCCCAACAGACATCATGGCAGATGATCCAGGCAAACATTGGATCGCCAACAAATTACAATCAATAAAGGAGAAGAAGACTATCCCACTATGCCGAGCCGGATGCCCCCACCCATAGGTGTATGTTTCCACTTTTCCTCTTTCTAATGCCCTGTCCTTCATGTAGTACTTTCTCTAAACAGAAGATTGCCTGTATATATCTGCAAAGAGAAATTAGTGGCACTTCTGCAAGTTCATCCGCATGTTACGACATAAGACATGTATACATGCATCCCTCATTACTTCCGCTCCAATCTCAGCAAGTCTACATAATATCATGCGCCATATATGCGCCTAATACAACAATGACTTTTAAGTTTCACATATTTCAGAAGTTATTACGGAAAACTATCGAAGCATTCGAATTCCTCGCAAAAAAGTGAACATAAAATCCTTGTGCTCCCAGGGCATTGCCCAACTTTGTGGTGTCCTGAGCCACGAACAACGACCAGTTGTTGTTGTCTGCCGTCAGTGCATCGAAAGGACCCCACCGAATATCGCATATTAATGCCATCTCAAGCGTATGTCATCAGGGCAACCACAACGTCATTGCATGTGCCTTCGCTGCCACCACAGAGTTGATAGATGGACGAAAGAAGAATTTCCGCCACAAGCCAGACTCAAATTGAAAACCGCAGCACATTGTCTGTGTCTGTGTCGCTGAACATTCAACACATGACACAACACACAGCGAAGTAGAGAGAGAGAGACATCAACAAACCGCCGAAGGGTTTTCCATTTCCCGCTTCACTTAAGATGCCTGTCACATTACTCGGCGAGTTCCTTTGCAAAATGTCCTGCAATTAATATTCCCCAAACAGAAAGAAGAATGGGGAAAAAAATAAAAAACAAAGAAATAAACGAACTCGCCTATTCCGCAAGTCCTGGGAGTAATTAATGTGATGAGGGCTTCCATTCGCGAGTACATAACTCACGAGGATATCCATTATAATCGTGAGACAGTCTCATCCTCAATCTCCTCAGCTGCCGGATGTCCGGCTTGGCGTTTTGCAGATTTAAAGGATAGCGAGAGAAAAAAATCACACGCACACACACAGATGGCAGTCCAATTGAAAAGGACGCAAGAATGATCAGCAGTCGTGATAAGGAACGACATGGGTATTCGGAGAGAGCTCAGAGAAGCCAACGATGAGGACGGTCGACGACGACGAGGACAACGCTGAAGGCAGCCAACGATGATGGCGACAAGAAGGACGACCGAGAAGACGATAGCCTGACGTTTCCCATTACGACTCTAATTAACCAGCACTAATCCCCTTATGGAACGAATTATCTCGTCCATTCAGTGCTCTTCCTGTGGAAAAATTGATCCTTGAGCATTTTTCATTCTCCGTCGACGGGGGAACCGGGGGTTCCTTGGAATTGAAGAAATCAATGGTTAATCGCTTGGCAAGGACAAACGCACTGCTCACAGTGATGGCCCGCTCACAACTGTTAATTTCTCCTTCTGTTCCATGGCGGCCAGTGACCACTGCTTCCGATTCATCATTCGTCCTCCCTTCGTTGGGTCCTTCTGCTTCGTTCGCTTTGATTAAATTAAGTGATGTTTTACAGGATTAGAACTGGCATTGCCGAGGGCGAAGGTCCTCATTAAATGGAATGATACATTGAAATGTTTGTTTGAAATCTTTTCCCATTCAGGGCAAAAACAAAGGAGGCCATCCTTTGAAGTTGGAGGCAAACGACGAGCAACGAATGACTGGAGACGAACCGACGCGAAGACGCGGAGAAGATGGAAAAGTGGTAGAAGAATGAGGATTATAAGAGCCGACGCGTATGAAGACAGCAAGCAGTCCCTTTATGCTTTCTGATGGGTTCTCTTCCTTTGCGCGAAAATGCCTAAAAGGATTCTCCTTGCACCAGAAGACAACTGCAACTGTAAAGCGATTGTGCCCGGCCTGGCTTGGCTTTTAAGTCCTCGCTTTGTGACGGCGATGTGGAATCCTCTGCGCGCGAGTGTAATTCAGGCAGACGGCTGCGAATCCGGGATGGGGTGGTGCATTCAATTTGTCGCACTGCAATTAATTGGTGCTTTCCCGTGGAAAGGGCCCGCTTCCGGCCAAGTCTATGTGCGCCGTGTGCAAATTGAGATTTAAGACAGATTATTCATCATCAAGATGCGATTTAAGGTGGCTTTCTTAATCCGTTCAGTTGGCACAGCGAATAACTATATTTTGAACACACAAGCAGAAATATTTTTTATTCTAACCCTACGCCGCTATAAATTTGCTCCCCCAACGAGAACCTATGTGAGTGCGTCCTCCTTGGGCCATGTGCACTGGTCCCACCCGAGGAATTATGTGGGGTGGTGACTTGGGAAGACGCCCGCAGCGTGATGATAAATGGTCGAATGCGGAACCAGAAAGAAATGGTCTGAATAAAAAAAAGGTGCGGACTGCAGAGACTGAAGGGTGAAAGAATTATGATATCGCCTAATGGTCGCGTCTATCGGATCGGGCCCAAATGGGTGATGGTGTTATTCAAGGCTGACAAGCAGCTTACATCGCAGCAGTTGTAAGCTCGATTAATTGTCTGTTAATGCTGGAGGGGCGCGACAAAATAAGACGATTTCAAAGTCGGAGTGGATGGGTATCATTTTATGGACTTTATGTCCACTGAAGAATTCTTTGTTTTTAAGCACACCCAGATAGTTGATGGACATCAAATGAAGGAAATGGCTGTCGCGTGGTGCATTATACTCATTAAGTGCACGACGCATGGGCCTCTGCATCCAGGGCAAAGTTGTTATTGTTGAGTTGATTTCTACCAACTTGGCGAGCTACCAGCAACTATTCCTCTAAGTGCACAGATCAAGTTGACATACATCCTCATTGTGGCGCAATGTATGCAGCGCCCCTTGTCCAGGGGTTTAAACCAGGACCCATTCCTCCAGATACGAGTGTTTCGTGTGTTGTACGTGCTATTGTTCTCACACGAGTGGAAGGGACCTACAGTTTTATGCCGAATCCGAACAGCCAGATTTGAGAAGGTTTTTCTAGACAGGAAATACTCTTTGAGCATTGTCAGTAACTCGAAAGAGGTGGGGTAGTGAAAATTATTTGTGTCGCTCAGAGCTGGAATCGAACCTACGACGTCGAGGTTGGGGTCGACGCACATACCCACAACGCCACGGTCCACCACGTGTGGAGTTAGCTTCGTGTAAAAGAAACACTAGTTCAGAGAAGAGAACAGGCCTAGTATAGAGATGACCGTACTGCTGACGATAATAGAAAACGAAACAAGGACAATGATTTGTCTGCGCGTGGAGTGTGAGGTCCCTTTATAGATCACATACAGCCAAGAACTTGCAGAGGCAATAGAAGCCTACAAGGCGGACATTACCGCCATCCAGTAGGTGCGATGGGATGTGCCGGGAAACAAGAGGATAAAAAGCTGCGACATATATTGAGGCGATTGATACAAAGAGCGAAGGCAGCGCTTGTTTGGATGCAGTTTTGTTGTTCGAGGCAGACTTAGGCAAGAAGTCTTAAGCTTTAGATACAAAAGCGGGCACCTCACAACAATCCGCATCAAGGCAACATCACCCGAATGTTGCCCCGAACGGAGGAAAATTCAATACCAATGCCCCATTCACGACACCAAGATCGGTCTAGGAGATTGCAAGGCAAAGCTGGGAAAGGAAGACGTTTCCCTAGAGGGATTTC
The DNA here is from genome assembly GCA_916610145.1 of Eristalis arbustorum. NCBI lineage: Eukaryota > Metazoa > Arthropoda > Insecta > Diptera > Syrphidae > Eristalis > Eristalis arbustorum. The sequence continues at coordinate 102,924,398 of OU744316.1, read as the reverse complement.
AGGTTGTTGGATTTGATGACGCGGTAAAAAACCCCTGTTCGCGATTCCCTCACTACAAATTCACAAACGGGCCTAATGTTCCCCTGATCAATTATCCTTGAACCAAGCTGGTCACATTGCGATTGACGTCACACACTCCTCCAAATCCTCGATGTCCGAACATTCCGAGGTGCTAACACCGACTTGGATCGGTGTTACCGACTGTCAAGGTCAGAGCGAGGGTATCAACAAGGCAACGGACTAGAGCAAGGCCACTACAACTACTATCGAAAACGACCGCTAGAAATTCTGCCGATCGAGTCTCATTGAAGCTCTCAGACAGTCTAATCCTGCCAGGCCAATTAATCGATGAATAATGGAAACGTTGTCAAACGTCACCCATTTAAGGCCCCTGTTTGACAACGTGTGCCAGCAAGCGAACAGCATATAAGGCAACACTGGATGGAAGGACGAGAGCGATTTGTGAGCTCTACGAACTTAACAAAAGGGGAGTTGCACTGGCTTCTCAAAAAGAAGAAGAAAGAGCATGAGAAGCACGAGATCAAGGAAATTGAGATGGTTTACTGCAAAAGTGATCTCGAAAAGTTTTCTAAATAAATGGTAAAACAACCATTCCAAAAAGTAAAAACATCGGACAGAAGCCTACCGAGACGAAGGACAACAGTCCATACTGCAAATAAGGAACTAGACTTATGCAAACTCTTAAACGGCGAAGAGGACACCAAAACCGCCCTTAGGCAGAGTGGAACACTCCACACAATAGACGACGATAGAAGAGAATTCCATCCCATCGACCTAGATGAGGCCACTATAGCGGTGTCGAGATTTAAGTTGAACAAAGTTGCTGATACACACAGACTGTCTGCAGAACTTTTTAAGGCAGCTAGAGATTAGCCGATAGGGTGCATGCACCAACTGTGTGGTCAGAGGAAAGCATGAACGTCGAGTGCAATCACTCGCATCATTATTTAGTTGTACCCAATGGCAGGATATAGCTGCTAATTTTTAGTTTACAGTGAACACAGATCAAATGCGTTCTCAGGACGTCAAGACTGTAAAAAAACGACAGTTGATTAAATGATACGCAGAAAAAGTTGACGCATTTGTTGACCTCAAAGGAACTCAAACACTTCAGTAAGTCATCAATTATTAGCAGTCGTCTGAATTTTTATTATCAAAGAAAATACTACTGCAAAATTGTCATTCATCGCTTCGCCAAGAATGTGGACGAATATTTTCGGTGCGTGGTACACTTTTCTGACATCTTTATAGCGATTCAATTTTGATTCTCTCAGGGCTTATTATCCAAGGGACGACCAATTATTTCCCTTTCCTTACTCCATTACGATCTCCTTTAAATCAGGAACCCTCTGAATAGCTACTGAGCGCCCATTCTTGTAGTCATAAACAATGACGAAGCGGTATGTAAGCAGGATTCCCTATCACTGTTGTGGAACAAGCGAATGTAATAGGAAGTAATGGTTTCTGAAACAAATACTTAGCGCTAATAAAACTTGAATATTTGTGTACACGGCTGTTTCAAATTTAATAAGGACCTTATTCTATATGTCCTAAGGCAAGAATCTGGCATCTCGGTCACCGAAGGCATTTATCTTAAATCATGAAAAAGAAAAAATATGCTATTAAACGCTGCCAAACCGCTATGAGATCCTTATACAAGAGACGGTGCCTTGGCATAGCATAGCCATGGTATAGTAATACCATGTCAATCAAGAACTCCCCACATGACGTCATGATTTTAGAAAGACGCTTTATCGCTTGCCAAACTATTCTCATTGTCCTGATGTCAGGGTTTAAGTGGGACTAATGATAATGACACCGTCCAAAAAAAGGATGTAAAACGGTGATGTAAATTGCGGTGATTGCTACAAACAACACAAACAGCGCCTATTTGGAAGTGGATTTGTCGTTCGAGGCAGACTTAGGCAAGAAGTCTTATCGTTCAGATTCTTGAACGAGCGCCTCACGACAATTCGCATCCAGGCTAATGCAAGCATATTATGCGCATATGCTTCCACAGAGGAGAAAGATGATGTCACCAAAGACGGTTCTATGAGCTCCTGGACAAAACGTTTGACAATGCCCTAGCTACGACATTAAAACTGTCCTAGGCGATTTTAACGCAAAGCTAGGAAGAGATATCATCTTTGACATCTCAATCATCTTCAGATTGATCATATTGCGATCGACGCAAGGCACTCCGAGGCGCCAACATTGACTCGCACCACCATCTTGTTGTAGCCAAGGTAAGGTTGCGCATATCCCGAACACCGCCAAGGCAAAGAAATACTGTGAGGAAGTTCAACTTCAGCAGGCTACAATCGCAAGAGATTGCCAAATCCGCGTAGTAGAGGGAACCGCGACTCAGCTGGCGCACGCAATTGAAAAGGGACCTCAACCAACTATGCGTGCGAAACTGGAGATAGCTAGCTAAAGATCGAGCTGGCTGGAGACGCTTGTTGGTTGAGGCCCAGGTCCAACCCGGACTGTAGCGCCACATTCAGTAAGTAAGTAAGTAAGATGCAAAATAGTCCTTGTTACTTAGAGGGAGAGGAACTCTCTCTAAGATAAGCTAATAAGAAGCCACAATGCTGGAATCTTGAAAAAGTCCGTGGTCCACCAATAGTGATTCGAAAGAATCCAAAGGACCGTTGTTAGGAAGTAGGTTTTATGTTAAATATCTGGCGATCGATAGAAAAATCGTATTTGTAACTTCTTGGCTCGCGGTGGTAATGGTGTGCTCTTTCCACGAACTGCATCTACAACAGCTTGGCTCCCTGGCTTACAACGTAGCTTTTCTTGTTCGTTTATATGTAGCATTCTTAGCCCATCTTTAGCCTTGCTGATCCTGCTGTACACCACTATATCACATGGTTGAGCCCATCAAGTGAATGTTCATTATTCGATGAAAAAGTAGGCAACCATCCTAAGCGTAGCCAACGTGTTCAAGTTAAAATGTCATTGCCGATGAGTTTCCAGAATTTGCTTCTGTTGATGCTGCGTACATCAGCTGGTTATTCTGTCTTCTACCAACATTTGCATGAGTGTGCGCCACAAAATCATTTTCATAGCATTCCAGTGGGCTGCTGACTGCCTCTGCTTGTGACATTTCCTTGGGACATCAACGCTAGTTAGTCTGAATGCTTGCCCACCACCTCTTTGTCGACCTTAAGGCCGCATATTACAGCATGCATAGAGACGAGCTATGCAACACCATGTCTAGTTTCTACACTCCTGCCAAACTCGTCGGCTTGGATGGCTGGAGATGGAGACCTCTCGCTCCTCCATCAAGGTCGGTAACGAACTCACTGAGATCTTTAATGTCAAAAAAGGTTTTAGGCAAGGCGACGGGCTGTCATGTAATTTCTTCAATATCATCCCAAAGAAATTCGTGCGAAAGTCAAACGTCAATACTAGAGGCATGATCTTTGAGAAGTCGTTACAACTGTTGGCACACGCAGATGACATTGACGTGATTGGCTGAACTTAGCAATTGCCAATGCGGCTAAAATATTTCTGACGGTGAATGAGGGCTAGACGAAGTGTATGCTGTCATCAAGAAAGGGCACATAACATGGATGCTACGACATCGAAGTATTAAAGGACTATCCACATTGGCTCCCCAGTTAAGATTACAAAAATCATCAGTACCGAGATTAAACGCAGAATAACTCTTGCCAACCGTTGGTTCTTTAGGGTCAAGATGCAATTGAGTGGTCGAGCCTCTCTCGAAGGAACAAGTAGACTCCAGATAAGGCATTGATCATCCCAGTTCTCCAATACAATCTCAAAAGCGGATGAAGACGCGCTTGGTCACTTCGAGAGAAAAGTTTTTCGTGCGATTTTACTAATGTTTGTGTTGACGGGATCAGAAGGAGAATATTCAACCACGGAATGGAAAGCGACATAGACCTAGTCTGGCGTCTATGGCTATGATGGCTGGAGCGTATGGACAACACAGATCCAGCCCGACGAATCTGCAACTCCGAAACAGTGGGACAACCCAACAGAGGAGCTGCGTCTAACGTGGTGCAGAAGGACCTCAACCAACTCGGTGTGTGCAATTGGAGACACCTACCCAGAGACGTCGGACTGTAGCTCTATGAGAAGAAAGAGAAAACTCACAAGCTAAACGCCGATAGCCCCTTCCGTTCAATGAAAACCAACCTCTTAAACAGTCAACCCCTCGAAGCCGCACTAATGTCAAAGTCCTGACCTAAATTTGACTCGCAGCAGATGTTTTCTCAAACCGACATTTCAACGAAAAAAGCAAAAATTGCTTCACAAAATCATTTTTTTTAATCAACCAGACTGTCCCCTTTATTGTATAGTTCTTTGAGAACATTTTCATTACACGTGTTCCTTTGAAGCATTCCCTTTGACATGGCTTCACAAAAACCCGTTCGATGCTGCCCACCATTCCTCTGTTCCAGCCACCGACGAGACATTTTATTAACTTCGATGCTCTGTGGAACAGTCTCTTCTTCTGATGAAATGAAAGGAAAAACTTTCACATGAGATGGGCGAAAAGGTCGAAGTCGTGCCCCCTGCACCAGCAGCCACCAGATCACAGCGCAGACAGACGTCTAAATCGAAATCGAGGTGCGTTATGCTCTGATGGGATTTTAAAATTAATTAAAAAACTTATATTGCGACGCAGAAATTAAATTAAGAGCGATCTTCACCAATTGTCAAACCGCAGTTCATTTTTCGTGCTCAGTTCGACGCTTGTATCGCATTCGCCATCAATAAGCAAACCTCTCCGACGAGGTGACATGTGTGCGATGGGAAATTACTTCGAGATACGTGTACTGGTGGAAGGGTGGGTGGAAGGTGAGGGAAAAACTTTTCTCAAGCAATGGAGTACAAGGGGCCGTGCTGCATGCACGAAGTTATTTTCAGTCGAGGAAGGGTTTGGATGGCTGTTTGAAAGTTGCTTCAGTTTCTTAACTTGTTAATAACCTTGAGTTCGTTAGTAAGATTATGTCAATGGTTATCGAATGTTAAGTGGAATTTGAATGTCTGGCCAGAGACCAGACTATTGCTGGGTTCTCAATTTACGCACCACTTTTGTAAGTGGATATAAGTGGAACACAATTTCTGATATTATTCTTCGCAACAGACGAGTACGACAATTGGTACTTGACCTTCAACAAGCTTGACTGCAAACGACAGCTGAAACGAAAGTTCGGAGAGTTTAAGAAGAGACGTTGAGGTGGCTGACTTAAATTACTTACTTACTTCCTTCTCATACCGACGATCCAGGGAGGTTGAGCTGTTAGTGCCTCCAATGTCGTGAGAAACGCATGCCTTTTCTTTGGTGGGGAGGATCATTCTCATTATATTTCATTTCATCCTCTGCGGCACTTGCTCCTACAGCTCAGTGACCGTTAAGGACTCCCACTAATAATAGGGATGGAGCTGCAGTCCATAGAGGGCAACGGCCTGAAGCGACCTACAGTTTTATGCCGACTCCGAACGGGCAAGCTTGAGAAGCTGTTTCTAGACAGTAAATACTCTTTTAGCATTGCGAGTGACTCGAAAGAAATGGGCCGTGAAAATTATTTATGTCGCGCAGAGTAGGAATCGAACCTACGACGTCGAGGTTGGGGTCGACGCACATACCCACAATGCCACAGTCAACCACAAGTACTTCTATTAGCATCCGTATTTTCTTCCAATTTTACCCAAAAATGAAATGATGATCTCTTCGTGCTAAGCGTGGCGCATAGAACTAGTGCTGTAGCAAAATGTATGTATTCGTTACTTAGTAACGCATATTCAACACATTGCCGTGAAATGAATATCGTAATCGGTCAATTAATATCGTTACCATTATAGTATCACTGCCAAATGTTATGGATAAACGAAATACATACGCATGTGTCGCACCACACAAGACTTGGTTTGATGGCAAACCTATCCAAGCCTACCTTTAGATTTGCTACTAGTAAGTTCTGTGATAGGGCTGATTATAGTCACTCCCCATTATCTTCAATTCAATTAAATGCTGGGAGACGGTAAGAGCACTCGAAATAACGAATCCCTTATGAAAAAATTAAATCGAAATTATTAATTCGAAGAGACTGATGATGTGTTGCTTGACTAGGAAAACTTCTTCTCGAATACAAGTAGGCTACAGCCTACCATCGTCTTAAACAAATTAATTAGTAGTGAGAAGAAGGCGTTTAAATTGCCAGAACTAAATCTTAAGGAATCACACTGTCTGCTGAAACAAGCAGCGAAGACTTCGGAGGCTCATCGGCGTTTTGACTGGACACTGTGCAGCAATATCGCACACAATAATTTCTACAGAAGCTGGATGGATTATAAGGGCGGAGGGGGCTTTATGTGCTTACGTTGGGCACTCTCTAGGAACTCTCACTCTCAACAATGTTAACTAACTAAATAGCGTGAGCATTTGCAAGTTTAGGAGCAGCCAACGCACATATTTTCAAAATGGGCCTACATTGCTTAAGTGTGAATGTCATTTTGCAGTCAGCCACTCCAACCTATGCTAGCCTAAGATGAGGTAAGGTCAGTGTGCTACCAGCAATATTTAGACTACTACCAATGATCGACAACTTTAGAGTGATTGCTAGTGGCGTTAATTTTATCCAAACGTAAAATGGTGACTGGAACAGATTTGAAAATAGCTCATCGCGTAAGACGACATCGTTTCGACGATTGTATTGCTTTGTGTAGATGACGATAACAAATTGCAATTGTCTGAACGACGTCGTGTTGAAGGATTCATTAATTGTTCGTATAACTCATTCAATTGTCAAAAGTGACGATTGAACGATTGCTACTTTACAATCACATTGGAAATTTTGAATTAAGATCGAAAAAAATGCGTCGTGGGTTAGTTAGTTAGTTCATACGTTATGGTGTGGAGCAAGATCTTAAAAACAAAAACTACGACTTCTTTTATGGTATTTAGCAAATTTTTGACGATTCTTGCAGTTGCGCAATTTTGAGGAAGGACTATTTCCCAGCCATTCGACTGTTTAAGCCTTCTAAATTTTTTTGTTCGGCAAACAGTGAACTCAATAACCTGCTTTCCACATTCAACGAACAGCTAACTTCCAATCTTAGGTCCACTAAAACGGCTGTTATATTTATTTTTTCTAAAAATTCCGCGTTTATTGATTGGCCTCTTTTCTTCTTTAACTCAACACAACCTCAATTCCTTAACCGTCTTACAATGTCAACTACCACCGACCAGGACTTCATGTCCGATTTTGCCCATTTTCATTATAAGCCTTACTGTTTAAGTGTCGGCTTAACACCAACTCCGGTTTTTCCATCGAAGTGTTATTTCTCATTTTTTTTCCTGGCACTTGAGAATGGTTTTTACGGACTGTTAACAAATAATGGTGTGTGATCTATGATTTTAGCCGCAAAAAGAAATGCAAATAAAAGCCGAATATTAATGAAGGTATTTTTTCATAGATTTTTCGGTACATTGAGTATCTCGCAAGTGATTTTTCTTCAAAAAATTGCTAATTTCGAAGAGAATTTGGTTTTCACCTGCTTTTTCGAATATTAATGACAATCACTGTGTGTACATTCTTCACTGGAAAACGCACTCAACCAACTGCACTAACTAGATGTTTTAGTCCTAAGCTTCCTGATTGAGGAAATTAGGTATTGGGTCTAGTTTTGGAATAGCGTAACCAAATTTATAAGATTGACATTAAAACATTAATTTTGATGAGACTGCATCAAGCGGAAAGTGCGCATGCTCGCCAAAAAATTGCGATGCATGTCGGCTTTTTATCTATTTTAACACTTGAAAACCAACCAACCAACCCTAGTTCGTTTTAAGTCATAGTTGGTGTCGACAAGTAGGTTTCTCACCCGATGAGAACTTTGGAGACCGCATATATTCACGAGAAAAAATTTAAAATGACGCGGGCTGCCTTACACCTGTTTGCAATCCAATTCCATTACATTTTTAGTCATAATAAAGAAGACCTTCTTTGGTCTCATTTGAACTTTTTCGAGTCTAAGTTCTTGTATATCATATGGAGAATTTCAAATGATGGATGAGTATTCCGAGTAAGGTCTAACTAAAATAGATGTACTTTAAACTAGATATATCCCGGCAGTCGTTGGAAATCTTTTTCAAAAATCCCAACATTGCGGTCCCAACAGTTGTTTTTTGTTGCATTTGCATCACTTTATCGCACAAATGACGAAAAACTACGTCTGGAGAGACGAGATATTCCATCTCTTGAACGGCTGTGCTAATTTTATGGAAATTTAGTATTTCTCTGTCATGCATCGTCTCAATCGTTGCCAGGAATACCATTGCATTATGGTTATTTTGGTCCAATTGTTTTGGGATTTTCGAATTTCGGAGTAGTTCCATGTGCTCTTTGCTGTGTCTGAGACTCTTAACCCGCCGGTGGCTGTGTAGCAGAAAGCTTCCTGTATATCTCCATTAATGAGTCCACAAAGAACTGTCTGGTAAGTGAACTAGCACAGCTAGCGACAGCTCCTTAATGTCTCCTACCATGTATTTTTTGTATCATATTCATGTGCAGTGAGACATCAGAATGTCTGACATCAAAGGTATTTCGATAGCATAATAAACCCCAAGTACCTCACATGTCTTTCCGTCCAATCGTGGAATTTCCGTTCAATCAGTGAGTTTCCTACCCATAATGTTATAACAAACAGAGACACGTAATACAACACGAACGAACCTCCGGATTAATATGTCTGCTTCAGAAGACGGTCGCTGAAGATGAGTTGTTGAACGAAAACATCCTTTGGCAGGCGCGCCCGCACACACATCCCCCAGGCAACTCGTATAAAAACGAAAATAAAAAAGAATCAAAATTCAATTTGAAAACCGAACACATCCAGGCAGTGGCAGATGCCTGCCTTCAACCAAACGGAACTTCTCAGGTGACAGGGAGTGTGTCTTTTAAGCCGTATGACATGCAAGTCTGCTTTTTCAAATACGCAACATTCGTTCGATACAAGCACTTTTCGTGTGCTTCCCTCTAAATTAAATGTGCCAGAGGAGGTGGTTCGGCATCAGTACGTGCTGGCTTAGCGGAGTTGTTCGAATTTATTGTCGTGTGTTTGCTCAGTACTTTTTTCGCTTTCATAAGGTCTTCACGCAGAGGAGAAGAGAGAATTCTTATATTCAGTTCGAGTGTTTGTTTTTGATCAGCACCTGAAGCGAGTTAGCCTTTGCTGCAGTAGAATGAAAAGGAATATTCAAGGAGGGCCTTCAATACAAACAGTGGTACAACATGTCAAGCAAATTAGAAGATTTGGTCATGAAAAATCCGCGATTGGCAAGTAGAGCCCACGCTGACTGACACTCACTTGTACGAAGCCGCAATTAACCATGCAAACTTAGTTGCACGTACTTCGAAGAAAATGTATTTTTCCTCCAGACTACACGCATCTCTTCCTTCCAAAAAACTTTGAAGTTATCTGTGCTTCATCAAGCATTTCTGGAAGATAATCCCTATGCAATTAACTATGAATTTAAGCACTGCAAAGATCATGTACACTCACTTCAAACGGCTTCTTGTTGGTAGGTACCAAAGACAAACCTTCTTAATTCATAACAGCTATTAGACCTGTTTCCATTGGTTAATGCGCTTCATTCTCCTGAAAATTGTCTCCATTCTCATCAATCGATGGCTGTGTGACAAAAGTCACACCTGGAAAATTTACAGGTATCCTCCTCAATATCTTCAGCTGATTGAAGGCCTACTTGCAATTGTGACAGATTTATCAATCAAACAAAACACAACGTTTCACAGCCATGGTCAATCATCGTCGAATAAGACATTATAACTGACGTTATGTTTCACTTCCTTAAAGGCCTCTGATAAAGCAAATATTTACATTTCATCCTGGAAACTAAAGACAAATTTCGGTTTCAGTTAAGGACGACTAAGAACGTTGTATAGTTTTCTTTCCGATTTCCCAAGCTTTGGGCACTGCTCCTGCTTAATGGATAGAATCAAGCAATGTGCCACAAGAGTCAATGTTGGGACCGATACTGTTTTGCATATTTATAGGTGACTACACGCCTGTATCGAGTGTACGACTAACGGATGGAATCCCAGCATCGTTTCGCCGATCTTAAGGAAACACAACTACCGAGGGATACGTCTCCTACACATCGATTGAAAGATCGTTTCTGCATTGTTGTACGTTGCCTGAAACCCTTCATTAGCCAACATTGACCAGATATTTGTACTGTGGCAGATCTTGAAAAGGACCTCTGTGTACTAGGTGTGCATTGATTTTAAGCCCAGACATGACAATATTCATAGATACGGTGAAGGCTAGGCTTAGTTAGTGTATAGCACATTGTCTAGCTTGTGCATCCCTGTAAAACATTTGAAATTGCGAGATAACGATGTGGAATGCACGCTGTTCCATCAAGGTCGGGAAAGATCTTAATGCAGCCTTTGATGTGAGACAAGGACTTAGACAAGGCGGTTCACTGTCATCCGACCTTTTTTAACATAGTTCTCGAAACGATCATTCGCAACTTCAACTCACCACATATAATATAAGGATGGTGTTACAGCTCGTAGAGGGCTATCAGTCGTCTTGTGGGTACTATTCTTCCTCTATGAGTGCAGGACTACAGTTTTATGCCGACTTGGAACGGCCAAGTTTGAGAAGCTTTTTCTAGACAGGTAATACTCTTTAGCCTTGTCAATGCTTGAGAGAGGTAGGGCCACCATGTACCAGACGTACTGCATAACGTCTCCAAAAAAGGACATTCAAAACCGACGTCTTGGACAAAATGTCACAACAGATTGATATTACTTCGAGGTAGTAACATATCAAGTCTACCTAGGCTCTGTAGTAAGACGAAGGATAGCTCCGGCCAAGAGCTTTGTACTTGAGCTTGGAAGACAATTGAACAATAATTGCTCCCCGAGGACCGAGCTGTCTCTATACAATACCTTGGTGGTCCCAGAGCTGCAGAAGCATGGACTTTGTCATGTGCGAGTAAAAAGATTCCTTATCGCTTCGAGCGGGAAAACAGATATTAAGTCGCCTTTGCGCAGAAGGAGTTTGGAGGAGAGTCAAACCAAATAGAGACGTATCGACTCAGATGGCTAATTCCTGTGTTGCGAATGAAAATCAAAAATGCGGCTTGGAATCTCTTAAAGTCTAATCCAGAGGGACAACATGGCAACGGATGACCTAGCCCCACTATAGCGTACGCATACTTTTTACCCATACGAAACTGGAGGCCAATACCTCAATACTTTGCTGGTTTTAGGGGTTTGGTAGCAGATACCTGGGTGAACCTTTTGCATACAGAAAACACATAATTCAAGTAGTTCTATCCAGAAACTGCTTCACTACTACACTTGGTTATCGCCCCTTAGTCGTTCATTGCCCAGTTCTCTCTATGATCTCTTAAGCAACATGCCCACTTACGCTTGTTCTCTCTGCAGGTACATCCAACTTTGTACCATACAGCTCAAGTTTTGTAATACTTCAAACTCTGAAAGCAATACCTGTACTCGGTACTAGTGATGGAAACTATCGAATGAATTGCACTATTGATAGTAAGTAACTGAATGATTTCAGCTTTCGAATACATGAATAGTTTATAATTATCGACTAGATAGTTCTTATTCGATAATTCCCATCACTACTCGGTACACACTTTTCAAGCACGCCTTCCTATGCCACGTATTTTAAATCAGGCTTGATAAACACGTTGTCGAGTGGAAAGACAACGGAGGCACTGCAATGCAGATGTTACTAGGCTCGCCAGAGACTGCCTTTATAACTAAGCGGCAACAATTTGTCATAATGTAAGTATCTAACTCTATCCTAGCCACGAAGATTTCAAGTGCAACAATAGATCATGTTGTTCTTCTGCGTTGCCGTTCGCTTTGTGACATTATTGATGATACCAGGAATTTTTTCATTGAAAGGTTGAACAACAACAAAGCCGCAGGCTCAGATTACTTATTATCGCAGTTTTTCAAAGCTGGGGCAAGATTTTGCTAGGAAGCATGCACCAGATCATCTGCCGAATTTAGGAAGTGTCGTTGTTGTTAGTGTCGTCATGCCCGACGACGAGAACATTAGATTTATAAGCCCCATCCACAAAAAGGAGCGATCCAACCTTCTGCTAAAATTATAGAAGAATATCCCTGCTCAACGCCTATAAAATCCTATCCAGCGTACTGTGTGAACGTCTAAGGTCGTTTTGCACCGCACTATTTGGCACGTACCAGTGCGGCCAAAAACAGCCAAGCCTCTTGAAACTTGTACAAGATTTCCGCAAGGAGATGCGCTGACGTGTGATTACTTCAATTTGGGGCTGGAGAATTTAGTGCGGCGGCAGCCGTAAACAGGGAAGGCACTATCTTCCACAAGTCAGTCCAGCTGTTGGGATACGCTGATGACATCGACATAGTCGCTCGGTCTCAACGCGCGAAGTGGAAGCTTTCATTACAATTGAGGAACAGCCGAAACGAGCTGGTCATATGGTCAACCTCCGGTACAGAGACCAAGTCATCGCGGATGTACGACAACTTGACCTTGATGACTGGAAGCAGAGTGCCCAGGATCGACACCTATGGAGGGCATTAATTGTTTAGGCTCAGACCCTCTATGGGTCGCCGGCCTGATAAGTAAGTAACTAAGTATCTGCAATTTTGTGACAACTTTAGGCAACAGCGGTTAAGTAAATGGATCATGTTTAAGCAGTGCACAGGAATATTAAAGAGCAGCAAATTTGGAGGTTGCTTCTAAAGATGTGATTTTTCATAGTTTTAAAATAGTCTTAATGAATTTTTTTTCTGATGAATTTTACGTATTCATAAATAATTTCCATTAAAATTCTCCAAAAACGTGAGTCGAAAATGATGATTTCCTGAAATTTTCAAATTCAAAATCCCGTGAACGCTCCATAATGACACACGTAAGGTGATTACGCCAGTTTAAGGTCGAAATGAATCCACGATACGATGCAAAATGAATTTAATTTAATCGTTTGTAGTTTAAATGAGCCCTTTTACATTTCTGACGGTGTTCAACCCGCACTTGGTGCGGTCACCTTTAGCAACTAGCTTCCGCATGGCAGCATACGCTGGCGTTGAAACTATATTCTCTTTGTTTCTGTGACTTGATGCGAGTGGTTTCGGCAGAAACTTTGTTTTGGCCGTCCTGCAGCGCGTTGCTGGCGAACTTACTGATATCAAATTTAATTAGCACTCAAATGATTTCAAAGGCTTTTTCGGTTGATACCACAACGTGCACGTAAAGTGGGTTCTCGCATGAATCAGGCAACTTTTTGGAAATTAATTTCTGTTCTGTGAATTCAACATGAGTGGACCTCATCGCGGACCATTGCATAATAAAAGTCATAACAATGCTGTTGGGGTAGCAGTTTTCATTTAGCCGCTGCAGCGATTCGGCAGAAAAACGCAGATGGAAAACAAAACCGTGTGCGAAACGTGAGGTGCGGTGGAAAGTTTTACTTTGCTAGCTCTTTATGGCCGTAACCCCTGTTGACGTGGTTTTGCCTGCAGATTGTGTAGCCTTTAATTGGCAGGGAATCGCCCCACAAGGTTCTCTCTTCATATCGTCCCTCTTTGTTTGAATAAGTACAATGACCCAGAAGTGAGAAGTTGGAAGCCAATCGTTCAGGTCTAATCGACACACAGTAGTCTTGAAGTAGTAAGTGGGGCGATAAAAGAATTGAAGACAGAATGGAAGCAGCACATTGCTGCCCTTAATATCTTCACCGGTATGTATTAGGATATACATATATATCGCAAAAATATGTAACTTTTTGAGTTTTATGTCTAAGCATTCTTAGATAACTCTAAGCAGAGTTGTAATCTTTGGGAATGTAATCTATGAGACTTCTGAAATTCAGCATCGATTTCACAATTCTATTTGAAGTCTTGATTGGATCAATAATTACAACCAATCTTTAGATCTGAAATCTGAATGCAATCGAATGCAAGTCTATCGACTGACAGTGCATCCACTGAGGTCACTTTGAAGTCTTTACCATTCACTTCAAGTCACCCGCATACAGTTGAAGTCTTTGGGACTTCAAAAATGTTCGATAATTCAAAAAAGCTCAAATCTTTGGTTGAAGGTTAACAGACCAAGCGTCAGAACAAGTTCTGGCTGTCGTGGGCTGTCAACCGCCGGTCCCATCAAGATGAACTTCTTCGTTTGATTCGGTCAGAAACATCATGAAACATAAGGAAAAAATCAATGAACTCTGCAAAAGGCTGGAGGTGCACCCAATTTTTGAACCAGAAATTTTATATCTACATGATCAAGTACACATCCTATGACCAATGGCGGTAGCCCTCAAGGAGAAAAGAGAATGCTCTACGGTAACTTTCTGCCCACCTTAGCACCAATCAGAGTGTCATATAGGAAGATATTAAGCGACAATCCATTAAAGGGTTTTCCAATGGATTTTGGTAATAAAATCGAAGAATCGCTAGTTGCGATTGTTGCCTCGGTTCTTTGCCCATTGGAGTAAATCAAGTGGATGTCAGCACTAAATTCAGAGTTAAGTGATACCAAAATAACGCAATTAAGTTCATTAGGCAGAAAAAGAATTGCTTCCGAAATGATCAAAGCTCTTCTACTGATCATAAAAACACAAGCAGTTTACGTAAGCTTCCGTATTTTAATTTCGGCAATGCAAGCAACAAATTTAATGCAACCATTAACAAAAATTGTAATTACTTTAAGACCAGCTATTATAATCATCTTATAACTGCAGTTCATCTGTAGATAATGAATACTATGCATATGTTGCCCATCTGTCGACGTCTATAGAACAAATTCTTGTCTAATGTATACGCCTCGGCGAGGAGCCCTTTCAGACTCCAATTTTAAAAAATTGTGGCTTGTTGTTGAAGCCTAAATCTGAAAATGAATTCTGGAATTGAAAAATCCCAAACATGAAGTCAATTGATATTAATAATTAAAATATTGCAGTCTTACAACTCTGGGCTCAAGATTAAAAAGCATTTTCTAACATATGTACTAAACACTTATTGACAACCTGTCAAAGTCAACCAATAATTTACTGAAGTTTTGAAGGATATTTTCAATAAAACCTTACATGGTTTCTCCTCAAATTTCTTAAAAGAAATTTTATACCTTTGGCACTTTATTGGTATACTAACCAACATATGGAAGAAAATAAATCGAAAATCTTCAAAGAAGCCGCCGATGAGTAGCATCGAAGATTGGTATTAAAAAAAGTTACGTGAATACTCTTTGAGTTTCATAATTTCCTACGCGAAGCTACGCAGAGCAATTTAAGCCAATGTGTACTTCATACTTTCAAGTCGCATCACAGAAAAAATCAACTGTATAGTTTTGCATACATGTTCAAATTAGTGTGATTATATCAGATTTAAAAAACTCTCTATTCACTTTGGTTGTTACAAAACTAACAATTTCTTGGTAAATAATAGTCCAATAGAGAGCAGGTGTGATTTAGTTTTTAGAATAAACATAAGCCCTTCTTATAGAAACAAAATTTCATATGAAAAGATAGTTATTGACCCCATCTATGCAAGCGATGTGCTTTAGTGTTTGTTGGACTATAGAAAAAGAGATGGAATATGCTTCAATGGGAAACCTTGTTTAAACAACAGCGAAACCCCAATTAAATTAATAACTGGCAAAACGCCAGACTGTGTAGAGAGTAGTACTACCTAGAACTTTGTGACCTGGCTTAGGATCTTACGGTCTGTTAAGTTACAGCATGCAGATAAAATAATTTGCATGCGCCCTGATTAAAATGTCGAAGTCGCAACCTCCGAACGTCCGAACCTTTGCGATACAGCCCTTAAGCTCAAATCTTGTAGGCAGTCGGGAAAAATTGTTTTAAAATGGCTGAGAATATGAGCTCGTCTCCAAACCCGCCACAGTCATCATGGTACAATTTGTTGTTTACCATGTTGACCATCGTTACGGGTCTTAACCCTCAGTGCACGATTTCTACTCTCTTTAATGCGAGAGTCATTGTCATTTAAATATAAACTCAATATAAATGTTTAATATAAACTCTTGCAGAAGCCTCATTTTGCGACGTAATCTAAGAACGTTATTTCGTAAGTATATGTCAAATGTTTCAATACACGCTTCTGTTCATCACCTTCGTCAAACTAATTCTCGGTTTATGATACCCAAGTACAGACACCTTTCTGTGCTGTCCACATTTGACGTATCTATCTCTAATTCTTTGAGGAAGTCCGAAAGAACGAAGCATATTTACTCGGCAAATACCAGCAAACTACTTCTTCAAACCATGATCCTTTGTACAATGGTTGTAATATATGTGGTATTGCTATACTTACTGTAGTGGCCACCTTCAATTAAGAAGACATTGAAGACTGAAACTTACCTGAAATAAAGAAAACAAAAAAAGTTTGATATATTTCATACGATAGGTAAATTGGAAATAATTAAGACACAATAGGATATCAAAATCATAATAAGGATTGTATCGGAGAGAAACTGCACACGCACATTTATTCAAATGCATTGGAACGTAGGTATAGCTTATTTCTTTTTTCAACTTCTCAGCGAAACGATTAACAATAATTAAGAATACGAAAAGAAGAAGAGATTAAGAATATGTCGGTATTTCTAGTTGTATTTTTGCTTGACTCCTCTCAATGTTGGCTCCCTTCTTATCCTTTTTACAATTCGTTTGAGAGAGAGACCAGTTTCGCTCAATTGTTCCTAATTTCAAGGCATTTTCTGAGTTTTACGATGTTAACGAGTGTTGTACTATTGTATTCTTCTTTAAATTTCGTCATTAATAGTACTTTTCGTAAAAAACTTAAGAAACTTAATTTAATTAAAAAAAATGTTTAAGGTGTCGAACTACGACCGCCCGCCTATTCTTTTCAGCATGACATGGAATTGCTCACAAGAACTTAGTTTTATATGCAAACGGAAATGCAGTAAGCTCTGGGATGTTCTGAAGGAGTTTGAGATTGATGATCCTCTTTTGAAAGCCATTCAGTCTTTATACACAAACTGCAGCAGTTGTGCACTCGACGTATAAGTGGAGTCGCACTGAAGCAGTTGGAGAAGTTTAAGTATATCGGGAGTAATGCTGAGCTTTCATGTTGGATTGCTTAAGCTGGGTCAATATTGAAACATATTGGGAGATCTATAATCAGAAAGGACAAGCTTGTTGTCCAAGCCAAGCTACTGATGTTTGCTACATGCTCTAGAGATAATTTCAGGGAAAGCGTTTCATGACATTTAGGCGACCGCACAAAAACGAAATAATCTACTCCCTACCACATTGTCCACTGTCTATAAAGCCGCTATTGCTATAATGTTAGATTATGACCGAATAACATTAGAGAAGTAGCTCAGTGAATATTGAGAGTGACAAAATCACAGCAACGCAAAAAGACGATGGAAGTGGCCACATTGCAAAGACATGTTTCCTTGCAATGTACAAGGAAAACTCCTTCCCTTTCGGTCTCGCATACACTTTTGTCGAAATAGTAAACAAACAAGTGGTCCTTCGAGGTAGATCTACCATTTGGATCGATTATACAGGTTCCGCCATGCCAGTCATTAGAGCGGGAAATATGTTTTTGCTCTATCGTGGAGCAGTAGTAGGTGTGGCATTGCTTGCAAACACAATAAACTTCCTATTCATAACACCACTTGCATCGTAGAAACTCGATAGCCTATTCTAATAGAGAAGTCTATGCCAAGCGGACCCCATACATGCCGTAGTAGACACAAATGGTGTTTTTCTATAGGCAAAGACATTCAAATTGCCAACTGTGACAGCGACGGTCGTAGTTCTCGGTGGTTTTCAGGTGAGCCTGATAAAGTAATCGTCTCACAGTACAACGATTAAAAACAAATTTTGATAAGTGGTTCAATTGAAGAGACTTATCAAGTGGAACGACACACGAACTAACATTGATCGCGTTATTGGCTAAATACAGCCAGATGTTATGTGAACAGAGTCTACGCGTCTAAGAGCAGCCCTAAAATGCTTCCAGAATTTCATTGTCACCTTTAAAAAATTCTCATCGTAGCCAAGGTCAATGGAGGTAAAATACATTTTCCACCGAAAGCCTACAATCCGTACGCACTACACGAAAAGTCTATTCACATTGTAACCAAAAGAGAAATTGAATGCTCCAATCGATAGAGGTCGGTTTCCCCAATTTGACCAAAGAACCAACGCATACACGACGAAGAACGCGGCAATTACGATATGAATCTAAGCTAAACCGCTTACCAGCTCCACAAACATTGACTGTTGTGAGCTACAAACAGCTCTCGTCGCAGCGAAAAAGGATTTGACGATGATGAATGTACCTGGACCCTCAGACACACCAGAGGACTTATGAAAAGTAAACGCATGAATTGCGTCTTAATTGCTTCGTCGAGGGTCGTCTCGGCGCCCCCCGAGTAACTCCCCTAAGTAGCTCATCAATCACTGACTTAGGTTGAACTTTATGTGCTCTTGTGTCGCAGGTCACGGACGTAACATACTCTCAAAAGGGAAACTTCGATAAGAACTAGCATTTTGTTTGTTTTGCGATCGGGCGAATTCCCCGTCCCGTAAAACTTCCAAACTCCCTGTTTTTGGATAGACACACAACATTACCCGAGTGGGAGACGGGGCATGGGTCACGAGACACCCAAAATTATTTATAAGCCGCTCCGAAGCGAACTCAAATCACCACCGTGATTGCCCTTTTCACATCGTTCCATCGAAACTTTTCCCCTCCCCCCTCCAAATGTGTGCCGAACTTCAAATCTCCAAACAAGAGGGTGTAAAAAATCCCTCCGTTCGACCGACGGTTTACACAGTTTTCCCGAATCCCAATCGACACTCGTGTAGGGCCTTGTGTTTCCGAGCGTGTTCAGAGCGCGGCAGGGACCGGCGATGGGACGGGTTATCCTCCGTTGCGAGCATAACAGTAATTCTCAATTAATAAAAATCCGAAAATGGAGAGAGAGCCCCTGGTGGAGGGAACTTTCCCACCATCCGTGCCGTATTGACGCGCCGCCACCATTAGGGTCGCCACCATTCTCGTCCCGGGCACCACAAAAGTTTGCCTATCCCCGGGTGCGATCAGCCGCCCCGTGCACAGACAAGCGAACGACATCATAAATGATGGTCCTAATTTCAGCGCCAATGGCAATAATGATGGGGATACAATAAGCGGTGCTCTTATAGGCCCCCAATGCGCCCAACCACCCTCCCCCCGTTGAAAGGCAATAATCGTAAGCTCCGGCGCGGCGGGGTGGGCTTTGCATGTGTAGTGCTTTATGGCCGCCATTATGGCGTAATTGCAATTTGCAACAGATTAGACGGTCTGGGGATGCTCCAAATGACGAGACACTTTTTCGCCTGCTGGTGACGGAATGTTCGCGTGAAGCATTACTGTTGACACTTCTGCAAGGACGCGTCGGCATTGTTGTACGGCAGCTAAATTAACCTCCGGCCCTGTAGCCGTGTCAACTGCCTCGATGTGCGCCTGGTCGCAGCTGCCGCTGAACAGAGTTCTCTTCGGCTGCCGAGTTCCCCGAGGTCCTTATCAGCCAGTGTGCATTCACATTTTGGACCGTCCTCCGGTGGGAAGTTTGAAAGTTTTATTAACTTCTCTGTCGCCGCCCACCGCCGGCACTCACTTCACAACAATTGACTACATGTGTGTCGCACTCGGTTGATGCATTTCGTAATCATGTGCCGACTGCATCTGCCGGATTATGTGCCCGTGCCATCTCTGATTTGAAGAGACAGTTTATAAGACGGAAGGATATTGTATTTTGTTGTGTGCAGCTTCCTGCGGGAACGGCAGCAGCAACTGTTCCAAATGAGTTTTCTACTTAACAACTCGTACTGTGCGGTGAACAGCTGTAAGAGGCGTCGTGTGGATGTGTGGGATTTTCTTAAATTAAGTGCTTTAATATATTCATGGCAGCTGAGTGGTATAAATAAATGAACAGTCCTGTAGCTGTGTGTACTCCTTTCTGACACCGGGCCGGGGGATTAACTTTCTTCTTCCCTCTCTCTCTGCCTCTGTGTTTGCGTGTGTGTTGAAGAAAATTAGAAATTCAAATTTTGGCCAAGTTAATTGCCAAGGATGAGGGTATGCCCCGGTCCAGGCCCCACCGCCGATGCACCTGCCAGATGATAGACGACTGGGGACACATTGATATGACATGTGGAGCGAGGGAGAGTCTCCATTGTGTGTGCTCCATGAGAGGAGTGATCTACACGAGAGCACATTTGAATTGATAGCATTTGGGCATGTTTGCAAAACACACAATGTTCGAAACATTTACTCGCTTGCATCAAGTATTTACCCACAATTGCTGTACTCTCGGAGGAGATGGATATCTGAAGAGATTGTGTTCGGCTGGCAGCAGTGATGTTTTGGGGACATGTGCATGCTTGCCTTGGCTATCTGTTCAATTTGATTAATTTTTGCAAGAAGACAGACGAGTACACTTCAATTGAGATGTGTATATTTTGTAAATGGTCAAATTAGATTCAGTGCCGAGCCGCAAAGAGGAGCATGCCTTGGATTTTAATCCGGCAAATGAACAGAGGTTGATGGGGTTAAATCAATTATGGATTCTGAAGGAGACCACATCCTTATCTGAAATTCTTGTGTTTGGCGATAAGAATCCGTCTCGTCTGGGAACGGAACGGGGATGTCGGAGAACAAAAGTGGACGAAGTTTGAAGGGGTTGCAGAGGGGAGATACTTGAGGACTTTTGGGTACCTCCCACGCTCGACAAGAAACCCGTGATATGATGGCGAGTGTGAGAAAAAGAAACGAACAACCAACGAGTGGAAGGGGCTGCCTAAAAGCGCAAAATGAGTACTGGGCTAGCAGACTTTAGGAAAAAAAACGTCAACGCTTGAAGAAATGGTCCCTCGTATCCACCCATCTGAAGGATATCGAATAGTCTAAGGACCAACAAAAAATACAAACAGTTCGGCTAGAGGACATCCAAGTATTTTGAAACCTTGCTCGGCTTTCGGCAACGAGATGCGGTATAGTGTGATTTCTACACGATGGTACGAGAGAGTACGCTGAGCAGCTGTAAACACTATTTGCTACACGCCGGTCTAGCTGTAGGCTTATGGAGATTGGTGACAAAATAAATGTGCACAGTATCAGTATTATATATACAACTAGGCTACATGCCCCTTGATGATATTAATACCGGTTGCTCTCTGTCGGAAAGAAGGTCTAGCATTTGAAGCAACCAATCGACTCAACATTAGAGATGTCGCAAATGCCTACAACGACACGGTGAAGTGGTCACACTATTCTTTCGGTAGTACTTCAAGCATCGTCTAATTCTCGTCTCAATTCAATAATAATAATAATGTACAGCAGAGGGCCAAGGCCTACCTTCTCAGCAACCAATCGTGTTGTGCGTGCTTTTGTTCTCGCACGAGTGAAAGCGACAGACAGTTTTATGCCAACTCCGAACGGCCGAGTTTGAGAAGCTTCTTCTAGACAGAAGTTATCTTTGAGCATTGTCAGTGACTCTAAAGAGGTGGGGCCAAGAAAATTGTTATGTTTTTTTTTCAGACCAGGGATCGAACGTAGACGTCGATGTTGGCGTTGACGCACGTACCCACAACGTCACGGGCCACCACTCCGTAGCAATTTAGGCTTACTAGAAATGGGTCATGGAGTTGGTACATAGAAGTTGTAAAAACAGTTGTTAAAGACATCAAACAATTTGCATGGTTACTCCTTAGCGACATAGATACTCGTAATCACTTCAGAAACACAAATTAATGTGAAAGGAAATAAGAGCATTATCGAGAGGAAAACAAAAAACAAACACAAGAAGTCTTCCATGACAAGTAGTCACTTAACAACTTCACCCAACAAATAGGAAGAAAAATTAAGGCATTTAAAGAACAGTCCGCTCGGAAGAAGAATACTTAAGGGGCGAACTAAAGACATTGCAACCTCTTACTCATTATGGAAAATAGGATGAAAAACTAAATGTGATAATCGCGCACTTTTCGCCAAGCAAAGCAGAGCGTAAGGGACAACGAAGAAACAGAAAACTAATTTACAAGACATCTTGAGAGAATATCTTGACTGCTGATGGAGGAGAAATTGTAAGAACAGCGAAGAGAGCAGAAGATCTATAACTTGCAAAGTTAGGCTGGGATTTTATAAAAACATTGGTTTCAAGAATGTTTTGCTTTTATGACCAGTTAGGTAGGGAGAGCCAGAAATAAACTTAAGGCTTGGACAAGAAATTGAAGAATATAAGCTCAGAAGGCACAACGGCTTGGATGTGAAGAAATTTAAACTAAAGATAACTATTCGTTTGAACATGTTGTACTTACAAAGTTCGGTGGCATTAGATGACAACGAATTCGATGAATATGAGACCATGATTCAATCGCATATAGACATCATCGCGCCAGTCCATAGTTACTGACAAAGCACTAGAAAACATCAAGAAATAAGTCCAAGCTCGCGAAACGATTTTAAGTTCGCAGATCCAACAGTTGCGTGGAATGGAAAAACTGGTGTCTGCATCGTCGTTTGGTGGAAATGATTTTCCAGATTCTCAGGAATCGTCTTGGCATCTGCCCGAAGTTCATACACGTTGGTTAGTTATTTTATTCGTTCGTAGAATTTCCGCACTCTCATACTAGCATTAGCAAGGCCGCCTTGCAGAAGCATGACATTACTGAGTATGTTGTTACCAGAAGCCACCACTAGGAGGTCCTAGTGCACATCATGATTCGAGCTAGTTAAGGCAGTTCTAGTGAAGTACTACATGTTATCCTCCGGCTTCAAATGCATGGCCAATCAACAAACCCTCCTACTTACGGGAAAGCGCTTACACTGATATGTTCTTCTCTGAACAGATTTGCACACCATTCCTGCCGTAGCACCTGTCCATCTCCTCAAAAGGGCACTTGTGGTGCTCTTTCGCCTTTCATCTGAGAAGTCGGCCCACTTCACTTCTCCTGAATTCGTAGAGTCGACGAACTACTCTTGTCCTTCTATGCAACGTCGATAGATATCGAGCTTGCTCCGACGAATGTACCTGCCTGCACCCGATGTCAAAACAAAAAATGGTACTTCAGGGAAATGGACCAATGATCCGAAACGATCTGAGCTTCTCGGAACGTTCGGCCATCGAGAATACTGGTGGAGTGCATACAAAGTTTT
The DNA here is from genome assembly GCA_916610145.1 of Eristalis arbustorum. Lineage (NCBI taxonomy): Eukaryota > Metazoa > Arthropoda > Insecta > Diptera > Syrphidae > Eristalis > Eristalis arbustorum. Next base: position 102,901,143 of record OU744316.1, on the reverse strand, counting down.
TCTTGGTCAGCTTCGCGTTGAAGTCCCCTAGAATGGCCCCTTCTAGGAGATCATAAGAGTTGTTATTGCTGTCGTCATGTTTATTATCTGAGAGGTCGAGGTCGCAGACGGAATGATGTTTCAAGAATGTAGCCTTGAGGCAACATTCTTCTCCCTTCTCTCGTCCTCTACTTGCAACACGTAAAGATGTTATGTGCCGTTGTTGGTGCGTGGACAAATGTCCACAATTTATCACTTGTATAGTATACTAAAAAGAAAGGGCTTCACCCCCATTTCTGTGTAGAGTCAGCATAAATCTGATGGTCTGATCTTTGCTCCTGATTGAACCGGAAAATAATCCTCGAACTGTAACGCCACCCATGTTAGAAATTACATTAATTGGCTGAATCTTTGCTGAATGCCAGATGTCAAGTGTAATCAATTTAAGCTATAAAAAATACGTAGTTCACACAATATCATCAATAATCATTGATATCGAATACAAAGGAAGAAGTACCAACTAACTGCTCGTAGATGAATATGGTTCTAAGTACTCGGTACGCCACTGAGGAATAAAGCCATCTCTCGAAGAACCAAGATATCTCTATATAAGACCCTGATAGTCCCAGTCCTGCTGTATGGCGCAGAAGCATGGACACTAACTAAAGCGGACTGGGCGCTTCGAGAGAAAAGTCCTCCGAATTATCTTCGATCCCGTATGTACGGATGGTGTTTGGAGGAGGATACGGAACGACGAGCTGTACAGCGAAATCGACCTGGTCAAACGAGTTCGAATCTCTCCTCATAGATGGTTAGGTCGTGTCGAGCGAATGGACTCCAATGCTGCCCGGAAAGTCTTTGACTCCAACCCCGAGGGAGAACGAGGTAAAGGAAGACCACGTTTACGGTGGCGCACGCAGCTAGAAGGGGACCTAAATAAGCTGGAAGCAACTACCACAAGACCGAGCTAGATGGAGAGGCATGTTGGTTGAGGCCCAGGTCCACCCGGACTGTAGCGCCAACCAAAGAAGAAGAAGAAGAAATAAATACACTAACCAATTGGTGGTCGATTAAACGAAGTTCAACTGAAGTTCAGACTTGACTGTGAAACCGGGCGAATTCAACCAAAACCTTTTAAGTCTGTTCAAGGTTCAGCTGAATCTAAAATCTAGTTTAAACCTTCACTGTGAAACTGGGCATAAGTTGGTGAATGTTTTGCCAGAACAGCTCCTTCCAGGATTGCTCAGTGTACAGCTCAGTGCTTAGTGTACCGGGCACAAAAGGTAGAGTCAGCCAATAAAATTGTGACTGTGTAGGTCTTCTTCATCTCTCTGATGGCATCTTGAACTGGGGATGTCGTAGACCACACAGTTCTTTTCCAAAAACCAGTCGCCTCTCCAAGCCTCTTCACTCCAGAAACATTCCGTGCAGAGGATGACAGCTGTTGGAAAAAATATCCCAATCCTTCATCTACCTTAAACCTTTCACCCAAGTCTCGCTTAGCTCATGACATGTGGAATATGGAAAATTGAAGCAAAGAGAATTAAATTATAAAGACACTTCATTCTCTGCACTACGAGAAGACCCGCCGATATCGAGATCAGATCAGGAGAAAATTGGCGTCAGAGTCCAATTTACGCCGAAGACAATGGAAGCAAAGTAGAATGAACCACGAAAACCTCAAACCCCATAGGCGTGAGTGCATGAAATGACTCGCAAATTCGACCACGTTCCTTTCATCGCTGGAAAAATTAATGAAATCTTACCAGCAACAAGTCCGAATGACAGGCACAGGAAGGCAATTATAATCGGCGAGCAATTATTGTTCAATTGCTGACCAATTATTTTTCAATCGGGTCAAGAGCTTTAACACGCTCACTTCCTGCTGCAGCATCGAATGATGCTTCAGTTTATCGTCCAAGTGCATGAACAGCAGCAGCCTATCTGATCAAGTTCTCCTGATTACTACCAGCCTACCAACCCCTCTCAGGGGTGCGTTGCAAGACATTACACGTAGATCAGCTTCAGTGGAACACACAAATTAATATGCACGCCGTTCTCTCTGTATTATCACAAGCATACACAATTGGAATCTGGGCTATATTGCCATTAACTACAAACAGCCGGTATCGCCCGCATGGAGCTTAAGCGTTCGTGAAAACAATTTTATCTGTAAATCTCAGACCTTTGACGCACACGGACGCGATGGTAAATCCCTTACAAAAATATTTTTCAATGCCTCCAATCGCGGCGGCCACGCTCGACAGGCATCTGCGCCTTGCACCGCCCATCCTTCACGGATTTAATTAAAAGTCCACAAAGCTCTTGTGGTCTTGCATTTTATTTCGTTCGCTCCACGAATGCAACGAGCCATATCGCCGTCATCCGAAAATATGCTGTATTTGATTTTTGATCGGAGATTGTTTTTCAGGCGAATTAAATTCGTAGAAATATTCGAAAAATCCTTCATTAACTTGAACTCGTGCATCGCTATCGAGCAGAATGACAGATATGTAACGACAGAATACCTGCCTCGGGGGGCTCGTGAATAATTATGGTCTCTCCACTGCAGCAGCGCTCAACTGTCGAATGCTCTCCCAGAATTCGGGGTGATGGCTGTGTTCGTCTTCCTCAATTGTATCGCTATTGTGGGAGGTAGAGCCATCGACACAGTGCCGTCATATCCCAGCAGATAGGAGCCGAATTCCAGTGAAGTATTTGCAGCATTCTTCGAATGAATATCTGCTTTGACACGTCGCCGTCCCATCAAAGAAATTTCCCTCATAAGCGCACATATTAGTTTGAATGAGCTCTGATGAACGTAATGGAATGTGGACCGAATTTTTGGCTGTTCCCTCTCATTCTGCAAGAAAGCCCGTACATTTGCCAGAGTTTGTGGGCCTTGATGAGCACCTGCAAATCGATTTTGATGTTTGGGAAATAAAGACTGACGATGCGGAGGTTCAGAAGGAATATGATTGTGAAGTAGTCTTTGGGACATATTTGTTCGTTCTTCTCGGCAATTCATAGACGCTCAGCCACATATGAACGAAAAACACGAATACATTCCGATAAATGTAAAGACATTGAAGTATGTGATGCTTTCATTTGGCTTACCTCTTAATCATGAACGTGGTACTTTGTGCTCAGAAAATGTGGTAGTGAATTAAATTACACTTGGGTGATTGGGAATAAAGGACGATCGCTCTGGGACTTGAGAACTTTGAACTGTTGCTACGAGGGCACTCCTTAACCATTGATAAAACTAGAGATGTGCCAACTCGAAAGTTTCATAAATCGAACTGACCCGAGTTGGAATTGAAGCGAACTCAGTTGCAATTCGACTTGACTAATCTGGTTTCTTAATTACTTCACAGACCCACGACCCATGGAAGCTTGGTGTCTTCCTCTCCTTCTCAAACCAGGAGGCTCGGATTAGCCTCCTGGTTTAACCGCGCATGTCCTTACGCTCGATATGGCCGAGCCAGTGTATTCGACGGATGGGGAATTAAGTCTTGAAAGGGTTTCAAAAGGAAATAACAGCAATAAGTAGAATTGAGAGGAAGGATTAAAAAGGGTAGTGAATTCGTGCTGTTGATGTTCACAATACACAATTAAGGCTAATTAGTTAGGAAGCCCGTAATTCCTTCCTCCGTTTTCGACTGCCCTAGTTGTTTCAAGTGGACTTCCAGGCAGGCTGATCCTCAATGCAGCTTGTCTTTTACCTGAGAAGAATAAGTGAATGATAGTACTAGTCCATATCTTCTCATTGGGCAAAGGAAGCCACGCTCAAGAAGAAGAATTATTAAAAATCTCATAACTAAGGCACTCCAATAGCCGGGGAGTGTAGAATAGGGAAGCACTCAAGTCGCATCACACAAACCCACTAAGCCAGTTCTACCACTCTTATATGTGTATCAACGTCAACGCTCTAGATCTCACGCACATCTCCGATGTGCTAAGCCGAAACTCTCCTAACTCCATGTTGACCCGAGTTGAAATTGAAGCAAGTTGCAACACCATAATAGTTGATTAACTCGGTCAATTCAATTCAATTCAAAATAGGTGTATCCTTTTTTTTTAACAGTCAAACTGAGATGAGTGTTACTTCAGGTTGATTATGTATGAGTCTCAATAAAAGTGTTTGATAAAAATGTCAAGTTTTAAGTGCACATGTGTTCACATAACACCGGAGTTCGTAGCTATTAGAGGCCTGCAATGAATGTGTTGAATTCAGTTTCACCAGTTTTAAATGGGTTCAAACCCACGGTCTAACATAACTAAGTCTACTAGTTAAGATGTTCGATTTGATGTTGGGCGATCCGAATCAACCGAGTTGTGTCATCAAATCGTTTTAAATGGTTCGCAAATTTGATGTTCATTTATTCGTTTCCTTTTAGTTTCAGCAACTCGAATTTACATAAATTTAAATCGAGTTTACTCGGCTTAACAAACGAGCTTATCCATCTCTAGATCAAACCATCAATGGCAAAACATGCGTAAACACACCACATTTTCCTCAATTTGAAGTGCCGGTTAAGACTACACTAGTATATTTAAGTCTCTTGATATTCTTGCAAAATTTTCAGAATTTCTGACAAGAAGGAAGATCTTATTATCATCAGTATACATCATTATTGAGGGGATATCATTTATGAATGTATATGAAAAAGAAGTGGACCCAAGTGACTACCCTGATGTACGCCACACAATATCAGTAATTATTGATCGCAAATCCGATTTTTACCATTTGTATTCGTGGGCATTTATTACTGAACAATATAATCGAAAAACAACCATCTTCAAGGATGAAGGAAAATTGTTTGCTAAACCGTTTCATGCAAAATTAGAACACAAAATTGAAAGAAAATTAATAGAAAATTAAAATTAATTAAAATTCACTTAAAAACATTTTCTTAAATGTAATGTTTAAGTTTTGATAAAGGCTTGGGTTTTTTTGCATTCTTGATTGGCGTGACATTCTCACATACCTTGTATACACTACATCTCACAGGACTAAAACTGAAAACTGCAGGGAACTAGAAGCATACTTGTTTCCTATGTACATGCCGACGGATAGCCTAAACGTTTGACTGGAATAGGGACAGGGAATAGGAATATCTGAATACCCTGAGTCAGATAAGCACGTTTGCTGACTTTATCTGCTCTGCCCAATCTTCTTTAACTGCGATCAGTCAGTCACTGCTTTGGTACCGCCTTAACCCACAGCTAAACAGTATACGCCGATTGCCGCTTAATTCCAACTGCGTTTGAAAGAGGAGTTGAGTTTACGCCTGACAACGATAAGCATTTTTTTTTTTTTGTTAAATTGCAATTTTCACCTATGAATATTGGTAAATGGGTCGAATCTGACACCAAACAAACTATTTTCGTAGTCATTCTGATCTTAAAAAGTTATGCAAGTGTTCGAAATAAAAAATTCATTTTTTCGGATTTTGAGTTCGTGCCAGTTACGCCTGGGTGCAGATATGTAAAAAGGTTAGTTTTCGTTATTATTGTTTTATATTAGCGTTTTTCTTTCTATTTGTTGTTCAGAATGTAGACGCAAATTAGATGAATTGAATGATCGAATTGTTGGGCACGTCAAATTTTTCCGTAACTATTATCCATTGATGGTGACTCGTGGTTTAAACTTCGACGTCTAGATTCGATTACTGGTCTGGTCGACAAAAATAATTTTCACGAGCCTAGCTCTTTCGACTCACTGACAATGCCTTCTTAAACTTTACCATTCGGAGTCAGTATAAAACTGCAGCTCCCTTCTACTTGTGACAGAACAATAGCACGCACAACATGAGTGGTTGCTGCGAAACTAGGTCCTAGTCCTACAAAATGTGTTGACTTTAATCTCAAATGTTTAAAACATTTCAAATGGCATGTATTTTATGTGAATATTAATATTAGATTATCAAGTCCTTGTTGTGCAACGCATTCTCTAAATAAAATTTGGCAAGCTGCTGCAACACAAACTTAGGATGAGCTATGATCCCGTACGAACACTCAAATGCCGGTACCCGAAAAACTGCACCAAGCTTTGCGCGTGCTGACGGGATGAATGATGAGATCCTCCTGCCACTCAAAGCATCACAATTTCCCTGCGGTCGAATAATAAAAACCACCTTTCAAGACAATTTGCCCGTGGCATATGGCGACGACCGTCGTGGGGAAACACACACACCATGCTCATAACTACATCCCATTGTGCAACCGCAAAGTTTTGCTCTCTCGAATTTAATGGCAAAATTCGTCCATAATGGCATGCTCTTAATCTAAACGATGCCACCCACCCCGTCGGTTAAAAGGCAACAGAATGCCATTTGTGGTCGGTGCACTAGAGGAATCACCATCATACTGGGCGCATCTGTGGATTTAATGTGTTATTGTCTGCAGTTTGACCTCATTTCGATCAAAATGGTCAAACCGCATCTCGCATCCCGCAAATTCATCCACATCCTCTTAAGAAATCAATCGAGATCACATAGTGCACTCCACTAACAAGACGCCTCGTTCGACACCCACGGCCGCCTCCTCAGCCTCAGCGCTCCTAGTCGCGGCCCGGTAATCTTTCTTGCTGCCAGCCCATTAGAGGTAATCTTAATTAAGTGCAACTTCGTCGTCCTCGCCCCCAACTTTGTGCTTTGTTCGCACACTCAATTGACTTCATTCGTCGTTGATCCGCATTCGAATCGATATGGAAATTACCACTCGATACTTCATGTATTATTCCGCTTATGGTCGTGGTTATAGCGCGCGCGGCGGCTTGATGTGAAACACGGATGCGGAAAAGCCACCACCACCATCGCACTGCGGAGGCGCTGAGTTAAGTGTCCTTAAAAATTAATTTAAAATCTGTAATCGGAAATGTTCATATGCGGGTGCTGCGCCGAAATTGTATGGCTGGTTGTTTACTTATCGACGAAGATACTTCAACGCAACGAGTGCTGCTCCCGCCGAGTGGGGTCCTCTTGTGCCGGGGCGTTTTGGAAGGCTGTCGCCAGCGCTGAGTTAACAAAACTGAATACACAGAGATGTGCCGTGATCCGAGAAATGCGAGGCGGTGGCACATCGATGGGCCGTGGGTGGTGGGTGCCAGATTGGTGGTTATTGTTGCGACGAAAGCTCTCATGATGGTTCAACGCATAAGTTTTTACGACTGTTAACGCTCATAACGTTCATTATGGACGAGCCCTGGCATGGCATGGGTGCTTGCATTGTATTGCCTTTTATCGGTGTGATAGGTTTAACTGCCGCTTTTCGGTGGAATGCGCCACTAACTGTGACATTCTATCACACCTTCACGTGTATCGAAAAGCGGAGCACTGCTTCCTGCCGCCATCGCAGCTGGAATATTTTACGAGGGTTTTTCGCACGCATTTGCGTGCGTGAGTGTGTGTGTGTCTGGAATCAGATATTCGACATTGAGTTAAAGGCCATTTCACTAATGAAGTTCAACAGCTCCCACGTTACGAATCAACGGCATGGAAACATACTCCCCCCCAGTGATGGCTATTATGTCGCATTAAGGGGGGATCAAGGCCCACGTGCAAATGGGTATAGAGACTGTCTGGAAATTCCTCTTTTCTCCATTCGCCATGATGTCGGATCTGATTGTGAGTGGAAGTGCACAAATTTCTATTTCTGCCGGCACAAGTTCCGATGTCATGTACCGATAATTAGGTGGTAATGTATACATGGAGTCCTTCAGGCACTCAGGCACCCCACCCACTTCGGGTTTGATTCTTTAACTTTGGCTTGAGTAACTCTCGGAGAAACTTTGGCAACTTTTTGCATCACACAATTTGTCAACAACCGAGACGTCGGAGTCTGGCGATGATGTCGGGCAATTGAAAATAAATTTGTATCACCAAGCAAACCACAGAGGAGTGATGTTGGTCGGAACTAGTTGCAATCCCCAGTTTGAGCAAATTATCACAAGCATTTTGAATATTTACTGCGTTTGGATGGAACCCGTTTGCAAATTGTAATTAAATCCAGCTCACGGCAAATAGTTCATCTTCGTCTTCTTCGATATCAAACGAAATTCCGAATGTGCAGGCGCACCGATAAAGCATACTTTGCTAATTACAAGTGCCAGAGGGCGATGACAAAGCTGAGTCATATTACAAGGAGTGCATTACCGGCAAGTAGGGAACTCGATGTCGACGGTTTATTGCGAATAATTTGTGGATAAGCACGCTTTAGTGCACTTCAAAGGGTTCAAAGGGAGCATTACTGCGTGATTTACATGTAGCGCAAAGAGTTGTATTCCGTTGAGAGCGAGACGATGTTGCTTGAGCACTGTATTGATTTCATGGGTTTGATGGTTGCCGTAGTTGTTTTAGGAATCTGATGGAATGCGTGTGGGGACTTCTCGCTGGATTTTATTGGACGGATGCTTCGAATCGACCTTGTGAAATGATGCAGTGATTGGTGAGTAGGAATTTGAGGAGTTTAGGCCACACTAGACTAGACTGTGTTAATAGCTCTTGGGCTTAGCTTGAACTCATATAACTTCTCCTGAGGGCTCTCGTGGACTGTTGCAGTGTTTTAGAAAGCGTAGATCATTTTTGATGGAGGGCATGGGCGTGCGCATACAGAGCTGTTGATTGTTCTCAACTTGGCGAGATGCCAGCAGCGATCTCTGTAAATGCGCAGGTCAAGTTGACATGCAGCCTCCTAGTGACGCCCCCTGGATAACCTCTGCAGAAACCGCTTTCGAGGTGAACCAATGTATGCAGCGACCTCTTGTCGACGGGCTAGATCTAGGACCCGAACCTGGGGGCCGTTCGCGTGGAGGTAACTTTCCCACAGTTTACAAAATGAATAGTTACGAAGCAACAAATCAATTTTTATAATATGACATTCCCACAATTTTAAAGTAATCTGAAAATTACAATAAGTTTGGACAATTTTTTTGTGTGTATCCAATTGTTCGAACGAAGGGCATATCTCCAACTTTACGAAGTTTTCTTAGGGTTTGCAAGCTGATATACTGTAGTTAATGTTTAAATTGTTCTAGAGGATAGAAGATGTGGTGGCATGTAGAGTTGTGGATATATGCGTCAATCCTAACCCACTTGAACCTCGACATCTAGGTTCGATCGCTGGTCTGCATGAAAAAATGATTTTCGCGGCACATCTCTTTCGACTCACTGACAATGCTAACAATGCGTATTCCTGCTAGAAAAAACTTCTCAAATGTTGGTGCTCGGAGTCTGTATAAAACTGTAACTCGCTTCCACTCGTGAGAGAACAATTGCACGCACAACACAAGTGATTACTGAGATGATAGACCCTGGCCCCCTACGTCACGTTTGCAATTAAACACCGAAATGACTGATCAGTAAATGCACAATAGCAATGCAAAGATCAGCGATAGCAATCAATGCTTTATTGTACATTACATCACTGAAAGATATCGTCAGGTCGTTGAACATTGTTCGATGACAATACAACATATCATCAGTCATTGAAAATATGTAGTCAGTAATATAGCAAATAGTAGACTCATTTGTGTTCCTGTGCAGTTTAACGCTGCTTCAGCAAGCTCACTATCCCAATGATTGTCGTCTTCTAGCAAGGCATGCATACATGCAACTGCAAAAAGTTTTGTTTTCAGCCACCAATCCTACCAGTCGACGAAGATGATGTCTTAAAGGGTGGTGAGGGATAGGGCACAGCGTAGCGCATAATGTAGGAATCTACGTTGAGCACGTTCATTACGAATCGAGAGGCTGATATAATATAGATACAAAATTTTACCAGCGTTCGAGCACGGGTCTGAAGTAAGTGATGTGGGCGAATTTAGTTAAGTAGGGGTTCGAGAATTCTTTCGACCAGCGATTTATGAAATCAAGGGAAGAAATTACTCCTTCAATCATGTTCGGTATGTGGAATTCGAAATTTAGCTCGCTATTACATGTGTTTCTTAAGAAGCTACGTGCACAGGCACCTTGTGATGGTTCTATGTTCTCATGATTAGGTTAGGTTAGCTTATAGGGCTGCCAGCTAAATTGCTAGCACACTTATACCATTGTTGGTCCATTGTGATACCCCGTGCCGTCTAATTTTGACCAAATTTGAAAAAAACATATTAATTTACTTTCACCGGGATTCGAACCTGGAATCCCTATAATCAAGGACAGTCACTCAAATGCGCAATCTAGCCGTGGTTAGGAAAAAGCGTCTTCGAGAGAAAGTTTCGGACTGGCATTTACCAACTCTTAACTCACGGAAGTTGCTCTCGACCTATTTCCGAAGGCATCTAATTTTGACGAATCTCTTATTCTGACGAATAAGGTCATGATAATTTAAGGTTTTTTCATGATGGAGTCGACATCATTGATGACTAAGCCAAAGATTAGAAGACCAAGGTGCTTGCCTTCTACGGCGCCCCATGAGGCTCGTTGCGTGTCTGAAGAAAACGATTTAAGCCATTTCCATCGTATTTCTAAAAATGTGATTTTTTGACGGGACCTCGGCGGAAGTTTTTTGTAGGGCTAGCGAACCTAATTTTACTTAAAATTCTAAATATTTGCTGTAGCTTTTTTCTTTCCTTTCGTTCAATAATTGGGTAACTCGGCATTGTGAGCAACTTTCGAAAGGTATAGAAGAAAGTCATACTTGTCAATAAGTCAATAATATTTTTCCTATGAAAAACTTAATTGAATTTCCCCTGCCGTCCTGTCAATTTATTAGACGAATATAATAGAATATTAAATATGTATGTATTTGATGTACTTACTTACTTACTTATCAGGCAGACGAACCATGAAGGGTCTGAGCCTGAGCAATTGCTGCATTCCATCGGTGACGGTCCTGGGCACGCTGCTTCCAGTCATCAAGGCCAAGCTGTCTTGCATCCGCGATGACTTGGTCTTTGTACCGGAGGTTCGGTCTTCCTCTCCTTCTCGAACCAGGAGGCTCGGATTCGAAGAACCTCTTTGCTGGAGCGTTGTTGTCCATTCAATCGATGTGGCCGAGCCAGTGTAGTCGACGGATTTTTACCTTCCCGACTACATCCACATCCTTGTACAGCTCGTAGAGTTCGCGGTTGTGTCTTTTCCTCCATTCGCCTTCCTCGCAGACGGGACCATATATCCGACGCAGAATTTTTCTTTCGAAGGCACCAAGAATCAGCTCTGCAGCCATACATAATGTCCAGCTTTCGGCGATTAGTGCGGTGCAAAACGGCTTTAGACGTTCACACAGTACGCTGGATAGGATCTTGTAGGCGACATTGAGCAGGGATATACCTCTGTAGTTCTTGCAGGAGGTAGGATCGCCTTTTTTGTGGATGGTGCATATGGAGCTGATATTCCAGTCGTCGGGCATGCTTTCATCTGCCCAAATTCGGCAAATGATTTGGTGCATGCTCCCTACCATTACATTGCCACCAGCTTTGAAAAGCGCCGATGGTAAGCCATCTGAGCCTGCGGCTTTGTTGTTCTTCAGCCTTTTAATGCTGTACCGACTTCTTCAAAGCTAGGTGGGAGGACTTCTTCGTCGACTGGAGTTGGGATTTCCTGGTTCCCTATCACTCTCTCCTGGTCAGGCCCGCTAAGCAGCTGTTGGAAGTGCTGCTTAAACACATCCACTATTCCCTGTGAGTCCGTAACTAGGTAACCCTCGCAATTTCGAAGAGCCTGGGTGCCTTTCCTAAAGCCTGTGGCCAAGCTTATGGCTTTTTTGTAAAAGGCCCGTATTTTTTGCTTGTCCCTAGACTCTTCGATATCCTTGAGCTGGGAGGTTGCGAGAGACTTTTTCTTCAGGCGTAGAAGCTTTTTCTCATCCCGTCTTCTAGCCGGTACTCCTCTTGCGCTGCTCTTGTTTTCCGTTGCAGCGCTTTTTGGTATGTGTTCGATGTAAGGAGTAAAATTAAAATTTGGAAGGAAATAGATTAAGAAATTCGAAAAATGTACATATGTGTATCGAAACTTATTTTGAGGGCGAAGTGCCATAAAAGATTTAGCGAAAGGTTCATCAAGCTTCTCAAGGTCCCTTAAAGTTTCGATTACCGACTCACTTTATAAAAGACGTTTGATGGGAGTTTTACTGTGTAACACAAGACAACACAACAAAACCAACGACTTGTAACTGCAACAGTCTTTGGATAATTTTAACTTTCAGTTCAGAGCACTGTTTATAACACTATTCGAATCAAAATACCGAGTTGTTTAGTATTTTGAAGACATTTGTGGAAACATTAACTATGAACCCATGCATATTCGAAGCTCTATCCACCATTTTTTTATTTTGCTTGAATAATGTAAAGCACACAAATATTATATAAACGCAGTCCATTTTCTTCAATAAATGCACTGGTTCACATTATATTATATAATAATACGAGTGGCCCTACAACCTGTAAAGGGCCAAAGGCTAGCTTCTCAGCAAGCACACATGTTATGCGTGCTGTTGTTCTCTCACGAGTGGAACAGACCTACAGTTTTATGGTGAATTCAAACGGCCAAGTTTGAAAAGTTCTTCTAGACAGGAAATACTCTTTGAGCATTGCCAGTGACTCGAAAGAAGTTTGGCCGTGAACATTAATTTTTGTCGCTCCGACCAGTGATCGAATCTACGTCGCTGATGTTCAAGAGCGTGCGTCGACCACAACATAACGCAACGCCACGGGCCACCAATATTTTCCACCACATTCGCTTATAACTAAATGACAGACATTGCAGTTGTCAAACTGCAAAAATTGTTCAACCCCCAGGAAAATATACTCTGTCTTACAATAGTTTCTAGAAGATAAGGCGGAATTCATAATAAAGAGAAAACCTGACATGTTTCATTGGTCTGTCGTTGAGTCAAATAAAAACTGTCATGAATCAAAACGGACGTTTTTTGAATAAGGTATAACGTTTGCTGGGCCTCTCAGTGTCAATAACGAAGATAACGAACCAGAACTGATTTCTTCACCAAATTACATTTTAAAATTAAAATCTTAACCTTCAGAATCAAGATTATTTAAATTGTCTTGACTGGTCGCACTATATGACTCCCTACTGCTCCCCTAGATTCTGACCTTAGATTTTAAAGGTAATTTGAGTGGGCGGTATTGACAGCAACATTGTTCTCGCGGTAATCTTTGAAGAAAACAACCAAATGATTTCGATGGATCATCATCAAGACGCAACCAAATATTTTCGGATATGGATTGAAAATGCTCTTCAGAACAAAAAGGACCATTTTGTTCTTATCATAATACTTTAACCACAGAGTACGTTAAAGGTGTGAATTTATAAGCTTTCTTCGTGTGTTAGCCTCTCCCTTGTAAAACGGCCATAAATAAAGCGTCCAGCAAATTTCAGAGTAGTTTAAGTAATATAACTTGCACACATAAAATCACATCAGAAACAAAAATATATCAGTCATAACAATTAAGCCCAATCCAAAGTACGTTTGCCGGATATAGAGGTATCCAGGTGCTGTCATTCGAGTTCTTTACTGTGACAGTGGCTAGAGGTATAAATTCAAACACAAGCGCCTGTGGCAATAATCGTTGACTTAAACTTCCTTCCAATTGGCATATAACAATTACAAACCATGAAGGCCTTTGGTAACACGTTTCATAATGATCTGTATTAGACACCAAACACTTCACATATAATAACAATGCATTAACGAACGACGTCATCGTCTGAACGGCAGATGATAGCCATTAAGGGCAAATTGTGCCTTGACCCTGGTAATTATTAGAAGATATCAATACGCGTCCAATTGGCTTAATTAATTGTTGGTGCACCTAGTTACGATGTCTAGACTGTCAGACGTGGGTAATGCCAAGTTATGAGACAATGTGTAGACAATTGATTGGATACACCATTTATTGTCCAATTACATGCCATATGCGACCAGAGAACCAGGGTGTAAGGTATTGAATTGCCCATCATCGCGTGCACTGAGGCATCAATTCCATCTTACATCCTTGGCTGATTCCCGGTTTTTGTTTACTCGACAAGCAAGATGTTTTATTCAAACGATTGCAAATCATCCCCCAGCTCCCGCCACAAGTCGCAATTTATGCCTTTCCAATCAACGAATCTGACGAATCATTTCATGACACAATGTTGACACACATCAACCCCCTGCTGCTGAGAATCCCTAAAAAGGATTGAAAACAATTAAAACAATAACCTCGTCAACGCCCTCCCCCGGGAGAGCCATAAAAGTGTCACACCATCCGAATCTGGCCTGTCTGTTGCGGCGTGTGTGCGCTCTGTGTTATTCCACCAACAAGGACTCAATAATTCATCCGAAGCCATTGTCACGGAAACGTGTAAATCATACTATTTGCTAACAGTTTCCCACTGTCACCGCGGCACAGTGCCACCCACCAGCCAGCCTCATCTCCATTATTTAGCGCGGCTGGAAATGTTAATAATTTATAAATCGACAAATACTAGCTTAACTGAGATATCCTGCGGTTAAGTTCTTCCGCTGTGTGCTTGCGTGCGTTCTCGCGTTTGAATAATTCACCGCGCCGAAGGTGGGAGTTCAAGCTGAAGTTTCTCATAAATTCTCTGCCTCGACGGCGAAAGCGGTTTGTCTCAACCCATAAATGATTTGTTTTTTTATTTTTATTAAAATTTGAGCCACTCAATAGTTGGACTAACTACCGGGCTGCAGTGTGCGCTGCAATAGACAACCGAACGGGCAGCATTATGCAGCAACAGCAGCTGAAGCTGAAGCAGCATCGCAACGCCGACCAACATTGCCACAGTCGATCCGGGAGTTCGGCGGGGTTCGCTCCACCTCGATTCTCCCCCCAAAAGAGGCCATAAATCTTTGCAAAGTTGGCAGCTTGTTTACTGTTATCTGGGATTATTTTCTCCCTTCCTCCTCCCACACACCCACACACTCAACGAAACGTACAGATAGTCGAGGTATAAGCTGGCCGACTGGTGGGTAGCTGCCGAGTGCGGAGCGGAAATCAAACTAAAAATCGCTCAAGATTCGTCCTGAGATTTAAATTTCCATGGCTGGTCGTGCATAGACCGTTAGATTGCGGTCATCCGAACAAGGGCAGCAGCAAAATTTACAGCTGAAGCCAGCAACGAGACCCGTACTCGTAGTCAGTACCCGAAACCGCTTTCAAATTGCTCGAATGTGGCTCGGTATGAGCCGCCGCAGTGCCTCCTCGTAACGCCAAAAAAACAACAACACCGACAACCCTATCACCACAGCCACAACCACCACCGGCACCACCTTCACCACCAAACCAAGCGGATGGACGAACGATGAGAGAAGGCACTCAAAGTAATTTGTGGAAAATTCACTTCACTCCTTGCCGCACTGCCCGCACCACGCCGCATCGCATCGCCGACATCATCAAGCGGCATCATCGCCGCTCATCGCACACAGGCGCCCGAAAGTAGAAACTTTGCGGAAAAACGTACAATTGCCGAGTGAAAAAAATTAAAAAACAAAACAAGAGAAAGGTGAGTGTGTCAGTAAAAGGAAAACTTTCACCTGGGCACTTCCAGTGCAACAACCGCGCGCGTTTATATACAAGGTCCGCTCTTTGGGGATGGCGTGTTGTTGCAGAACTTGATGGGGCAGCAGCCGTTTGCTAATTTTTACATCAAAAGTCATTGCAGTGCCGCATGCGGGCTGAGGTGGCGAATAGGTGAGGATCTGGTTCAGTGGCCGGAAAATGCAAAAAAAAACACCGCCCCCAGCCCCCCACTTGGTGGCGAAGGATGGGAGATAGATAGTGAAACAGCGAAAGAGCACTTCTATCGGTTAGCGGCAAAGGAAGTGGGTTGTTGTTGCTTCTCTTTTCCACCCATCAATGGAATGTGATCAATGAAAGGCTTAGGCGAGGTCGACAGTCTTCAGACACTCGAATATAAATTGAGAGAGTGAAGCGATAAATTGAGATGTCTTCTGTGGATGATGGCCGCAACGGGGGATACGATGTTGAATGACAGATGGACGCTTTATGTGCAGTGGATTGGTTAAGTTATCTCGGTTGATAGTTTTCGATTCTCTCAACAAGTGTGCGCTACGGTCTCGACGAGCGATGGCAGATACTTATTTTAGCACTTCATTGGGTGCAAACACAGAGTGAGGAGGGAACGTGGGAAACAAGTCAATAAAGGTGTGAAGCTTGATTGCTTTGACTACTCGAATGAAAATGCAGTGCACGTCTGTTTCGGGGCCAAATGATTGATATTAGTTTGTGTCTGTGTTGTGATGGGTGGGAGGGATAATGATTGGAAGAATGTGAACTTGTAGCAAGTGGCACCCTTCATCAAATTTGTACTCATATTCCATAGACAATATATGGACCGGGAAATAAAAGTCATGCGTTATAGTTCATAGACCTTTATTTATTCTACTGGAGTGAGGGCTCTAAGACTCTCCTCGGACCTTCTGCGACGCGAGTCTTTATATCTGAGTGAAATTTACAACTCGGTCATCGTACTATCGATCTCGTCCTCGAGATCGGAACCTTGTCCATCGCTATTGTCTTCGTCCAGTCTTTGGTTCGAGAGCTCGCCTCAGTGCTTCATCCCGTCCAATGCATTTATGATGTATGGGGTTCGATGCCTCAGTCCCAGCTTCCGCCTCTCGCTGGTGGCAGCTGGCTCGATTTTGATCAGCACTAGGTCCGCTTGCTGATACGACGTTGGTCGCTGACTCTGGGCGCCGATCTTACCTAAGCCGTTTTGGTGTTTCTTACGGCCACGCCTCTTCGGCCTTCTAGCTCGCCGACATCGCCTCTGCTCTAGTTTCACAGCGGCTCCGAGTGGTCCGCTTTTTGGTTCTACTTCTAGCATAGCTACCTTAGACCAATGGTTGGCTTTCGTTTTTACCAGGGTCGTCTGCTGCACTTGTCCTCGGGATTTTATCATCTTTATTCCTCTCCAGCAAGATGCCTACGTTCCTGCAGTCGGTCATGGATGTCTGCATCGTCGTCCACTGCCGGGAAGTTGTAGCACAGGCCTGAGAAGAACTCTCCTAGGAATTTAACCGTCTCAGCACCGCACCCACTAGTCTGGTAATCGTGAGTACCAGTTGTTTATCCAAAGCGTAGATTCTCTGCGTGTCGATAACCTTCCGCTTCCATCCTCAGATGAAAGCCTACATTCGCCTTGGACTCGAAGAATGTATCATTTCCGCCACGTGCTGAACAGAGTAAGTCTAATTGACACAACATATTCTGTGGACCAAGTCCGACTCCATTGTCAATCCCTCGTCGGTCCGTCATAGCAGAACACGACACTTCTGATCGTGCTGTCGCCAGCTCGGTGACTCTTTCCCTCAGCCGTTGTAACTCGGCGTGAAGTAGGATTAGCTCTTCCGCTTCGCTCGTAGCCCTTTCACTCGTATTTGCCGTTCTTCCTCGTAAGTAGCCTATCTGCGTTTGCTTTTCTTAATATTTCGCTTCCATATCTACTGTTCTAGTTCGTTAATGATGATGTCGTTGCTCTCTTATTTCGGTGGTCTCTCTTACCACGCACCCACGGTCATTCCCGAGGCAAAGGTAAGGAAAAAAGAATCAACGTATTGTCTACAACGTCTGCGAGAATTGGACATGCGCGCCACTTCTGATTTGAAAGACAAGCGATGGACCGTGAAATAAAACTCAAGCGATCAAGTTCAATGACTTTTTTTTTATTCCACTGGAGTGATGATCCTAAGACTGTGGACCGTCTGTGGCACGAGTTTTTATACCCGCGTGAACTTTACAATATTGGATAACCGGAAGTGTTTTATCGAAGTGAAATCGCCCCGAATTTTCTTCACTCATTCTTTTCAGAAGAGGACGAGTGCCTTAAAGTGAGGTTAACAGTGTGGTTGTATACCTTTGACAAAATAATAGTTATTGGTTACTCTCCAGTACGGCATGGGAACTAACCTTTCGGTGGCTGTGTTTAATGATGATACCACAACTACTCGACCGCCCGATTATTGTGGGAATTGCGAAGGCAAATGCTCAATTGCTTTGCGGCAGCATCAGTGGTTGCATTTCTGCATGAGCGTGTATTCTATGTAGGAAGGGTAGAATACACATGTGAGTTTGATTCTGGCAGACCTCAGGCAGAAGCGTTCACCGCCGCTGGCTAAAGCTGGAGTCAAAATAAAGAAGGGTGGTTTTCCTTCTGGTGTCATCTATTTTGTGATTTCAAAAGCAAGTGTTAATAAATCACAAGCCGGATAATATTGTATTTATTTGTTGCCAAGCGTCAAGAATCTGTGCATCATGGGGATCAGCTTGCTAATGCTGTGGAGTGAAAATAACGTAGAGAGAATGGACAATAAAGTTCCGGATCGAGGCCAACCGTGAGGCGGTAGAGAAAGACATCGCTTTTGATGGCATAACCAGCTGAAAAGAGGACCTAATCAGCTGTGGGTACGAAATTGTAGGCCTGGATCCAGCTAATTGGATAGGAATGCAGACACACTATAAAGTCAAAAGGAAAACACTAGGTAATGCTAAACCGAGTATCGTAAAACGACAGTCCTTAGATAGTAGTAAATACAGTGAACTTGGTATGCAAAATAGTGACTTTCAACGGCTGTGCTGCTATTGCAGTGCAAAACGATTGCATTGCAAGGTTAACTTTTTCCCATGAATTAGAAGTCAAGACTTTACTAAAAGTTAACACTTGACTAGAAATCAACAATTTTGCACGCTGGCACGAAACTGATGGCGGGTACGCGCATATTCCTTCTCGGGGCACCTAGTCGCGTTGTCAATGACATTTGTTAATATACGAATGAGGAGACATGAAGCTAAGATGCACACGTTTCTTTTTCAAATTGTTACTGTTTCCTTGGATCAAGGTGCCATACGCACCGTCTCGATGATCACTTTGCTGGGCACCTTAAAAACCAGCTCAGTCGCGAAAGTTGTGTCGGATATACCGGGCGATCCTCCGGTCTATTGAGCCTCAGCTACGCAACTAAAAGTGGGGAGCCGCTGAGCTCCCGAAAGTCATTGGCTTCTAAGGTGCTGGAGCGCTTCAATGATTCAGAAGAAATTCGAGGAGACTAAAAAAAAAGTCCTTTGCCTGGAGTAAAAAATAGTTCAGAGCCCGGGTGAGAGAACAATCAATACAGGTTCCACATCCAAGCGGACCACATCGGCTGACCCATCGCCCAACCTGGCAAAGAGGCTTAGGCAGGCAGATTATGTAACATAAACTAACCCACGCCCATGTTTCCGTGCCTTGCAGTCAGAGGTGAATTAATAGATTCGTTAGTTTTAAGGAGGAAAATAATCGGTGAGCTAGAACTTGATATGGACACAGGACTCAGCGTTTTACAGCAACCAGTCATGTTGCACGTGTGATTTTTTTACGACCTCAATAGGCGAAGATCGAGATGCTTTTTCTAGAGAGATGCTAGAAGGTAGGAAATTCTTGTTACTACCATTTCCCCCATATCTTACTCCTGGAGAGATATTGTTTCGTTTTTATTTCAATCCATACAATTTTCGATGACCACCCTATACGTTCGGTGTCCTTTATGGCATTTGTCAGTAGTAACAATTGATTTAGTGGTGGCCCGTGGCGTTGTGGGTATGTGCGTCGACCCCAACCTCGACGTCGTAGGTTCGATTCCAGGTCTGAGAGACAGAAATAATTTTCACGGCCCCACCTCTTTCGAGTCGCTGACAATGCTCAAAGAGAATTTCCTGTCTAGAAGAAGCTTCTCAAACTTGGTCGTTCGGATTCGGCGTAAAACTGTAGGTCCCTTTCACTAGTGAGAGAACAATAGCACGCACAACACGAGTGGTTGCTGAGAAGCTAGGCCCTCTATGGGCTGTAGCGCCACCCATATTATATTATTATTATTATTAACAATGATTTGATTGTTTTCCGTAAAGAATGGAGTGTCTCCCGAATTTGTGACAATGGTATATGCCTGCCCTTCCTTGCTAAGTCATCGGCTCTTTCTTTCGTCCTGACTAAGCTTGTACCCAGGCACAAAGGATAAAGTAAGATTGCACCTTTTCATCTAACTTATAAATAAGCGGTAGAGTTGCATCATCTTGAATTGATTGATGATGTACCCTGACCCTTGATGGCCATCTCATCTTTTGGCTATCGGTCTCATTAATAGGTGCAAGGCTGCCTTTGGAACAGCTATTACTTCGGACAGCAAGCTGTTGCGATTTGGATACGTCCGTATACATTTGTAGACGATGCCTTTAAAAAGCGCCAGGTAATGTTTTAACGTTAAAGAGCTGGTATCGCTGATCCATACTCAGTGACAACTAAAGCCTCGGAAGGCAACATTACACCCATTATTAGTCCCATGGACTATCTAATCTACAGCACCAATCTACAAATTCAAAAAAAAGCAAACACACATTTGTAGGCAGTTTAAGACCAGACGCTTCTTACAAAACCCTTAATATCACACAAGTTTGAGAGCAATGGATCTTCTTATGGTCACAGCATCAGTTTCAAGTGAGAAAGTAGATTCAAAACATTGACCCTAAATCGAATTCGATGAAGAGTTTTAATATTAAAATCACCGCAACACCGTTTTGAGAGGTGTTCACAAGAGAGTCGATTCATATACATTTTGGAACTAGTACATAAGAGGACCTTTAATTCGTTGAATACAATTTTAAAAGAGAGCAATCCGTACACAATATGGCAGTTAAACCTGCGGTATCGATAAATGACAGGACGTGTCCTCTTCACTTCACTCTAAATCTGTATACACACGGTACCCAGCGTAAAGTGAAGTGATAATATGGACACGCATTGAATTTATTTTTAAGTATCACCTCGGGATTCAACCTTCGAACCAATACGAAATTAAATGCTTTCAAAAGCAATGAGATAAGTAAATAAATACGAAAACAATTAAAGATAATATAATAATGCGTTAAACATAAAGATTAATTAAAAAATGAGTGGATGCGATGTGCAATGTGAATAAGATACGGTGCGTCCATTTAAACCAAGCACATTAACTGCCGGTAGTGCGAAACATTTTATGCTATCAGTGTGTGCGGCCTCATTAAGGATACTCCAGTGGCTGGCGTTTTATTGAAATCCGTGATATGGGAACAAATTTACGTGATGATCAAGAGATTGATGGCAAAAATTAACAAACTTTAGGTTAATTAACGAAATATTTAATCACGTGAAAATCCTCGTGAAATAGCTTGTGAATATGGTGACAATGACAAGTGAACAATTCAATGTGATGAACATTTGTATTTAGTGAAGCAGTTGATAAATATTATTACCGGTCCTGACATGAAACAGGCAATTTTATATTGATTCTTGAACACCAAATATATGGGATACGGGGCACGGTGTTGAATGAAGGGTAAGCTAGACCTCTTGCCATACCGACCAGGCCATGGAATTTGGGTTGACCCAACATTTGTTGACGCTTTTCCGAAATCCATATGGAAGAGTAAATAACTAAAGGCAGAAGAATGATATGTCCCCTAGAAACAAAATAAGCCACTCGTAGCGAGTGGAAAACCGGTGAGGTAAATGATAATAATGTTCAACAAGAAATGATTGAATTGATTACTTTTTTCATTGTGATTGAAAAATCGCAATCGCAAGCTGATCTCTACTGTGTCTTACACTATAATTACGTTCCAAAATGCTTTTACGCTCCAAACTGCTTTCACGCTCCAAACCGGAATGACGTTCCAAACTGCTATTTTCACCCACGTGTGATTTAAGTTAAGTTGCACTTTTTCGACAATCACAATCGCAGTTTGGGATCATTAGTGCGCCTTATTTGCTCTTATTTGTGACAACAAAAGCTGTTCCTTTTCACAGCGAATCATACATAATGGGGATGTGAAAAGGAGCAGCTAAGGCTGCAAAGACGATGTAATACCTCTTAGCATCAGGATGAAATTCTAAGCCGTACAGGTAAAAAGTTTGTAACACTAGTATGTATAGAGAAGCGTTTTGAATAGGAATGAATCAACACAATGATATACGTCACAGAGTTAGTACCGTTGCCATGCGAGAAAAGACGGGGAAAAAAGTTGAAAGCTACAGAGCCACTAAGCACTTCCAAACTAAGGCAGTCTTATTTTATTCAGAGGATATCAAGCTTTCAAATGAGCTTTCTTCACTATTCAAGAAGAATACTACATGACCACTGAGTGATACGAGCTACAGCACAAGCCACATGAAAGTAATTGATAGTTTTTGTTTTGTGATTGGTTTTTCCGTGTTCTATTTTTGACAGCTCAGTTATGGTTCGTGACATTACCATTTTATTTCGGAATTACTCGGACTCTACTACAATGGTTCCATATTACTGGGCTTAACTATCAAAATTCGTGCTTTGTATTCTCAGGGACGATTACCTTACCCAAGACAGGAGTTGCGGTATACGGTTAATGGTTCGATACACTCATTGACGCATATATTTTTTAAAGGTGACGGTTGGACCAATGATTGAAAATATTTTGTCTAACGTACACCAAGCTGATGAACCTTGCGCTGTACCTACAATGGTTGTCTTCAGAAAAAAAAATTTAATGCTCTCTAAAAAAATGTGCTAATGATTTTGAGAAATTTTGAGAAACCTTTTTGTTTTGTTATGTTTTTATGTCTGCAAGAGGATTCAACAATAGATCTAGTCTTCCGCAAGATGTGTTTATTTTTTTTTTTCTAAATTCAACTTAGTTTTTTTGCACTTATTTTTGTACTACTGAAAACTCACTAAAATCGGTACACTTGTCTCGATTTGACATGGTTTTTTTATCGTTTCCGGCTAAGGAATCTACGACCTAAGCGGTAAGGGAATTCGTCGAGTAATTTAGTAGAAGTAGAAGCGATTTTTTGGAGCTGCCTTCAGTCTATTTCTGTGTATATTACAGGGTAAACCAAAATGTATTCCAATTAGATTCTCCTCATTTAAAATCTTTTTCAATGGATAAATATTTGTCACCTTTCGTGATTTTCACGAACAGATTTTATGCAGCAACCAATTTCTAGATAAGTTGTTTGTCTATTGTATTGGGAAATTACGTTGAGAGTATCGAATGCATCGGTCAAATAAGCCAATTTCAATTGCATATCTAGCAAGACTTCAACAAGCTCACTTCTAATGAGAAGAAATACACTCTTCCAAGAAGAATATCTTGAGGTTGCTGCACAAAATCAAAAGGATGGAAAACACAATCGGCAGGGCATAGGGCATCACAGTCGGATTGGGTTGGCAGACATGATCGAATTTGTCTGGTCATCCATTGCGGAAGGACATGAAAATAGAAAGGTGCTGCAGCTGCAACACGTACACAGTCTGGGACGTGCTAGAGATGCAGCTTCTAATCGGTGATGGAGTGCAGTTTCTTACAAGGCGCAGCAATAAATCGGCACCATGTCACAATGTTTAGCTACCTGAGCAGATCCGTCAACGAGGCTACTGTGAACGGGTATCAAATCATATCGTTTATTGACTTGGGTAGTGATTCTCCCACTTTGCGCCGCTCGATTGCAGACAGTGGCGGGGTACGAAGGCGACCAAAGACGACTGAGCGGATTCGTAGGAGGGAGTTGCCAGACCGTGATGAGAGTGCTCGCCGAGGTTATGGTACATCAACTCTGGTCGTGGTGCAAATTCCCCATAGTGCCAGAGGGAGGCCAGGCATACCCGTTGCTTATTTCTCGGAAGTTGCTGGACCAACCTAAGGTGAAAGTGCTGAAGACGTATAAATGCATACCGATCATCGACTGCACGGCGGCGACACCTGAATACATGCAGTGGCTGAAGCATGAGCCACAATCGAGAGACGGGACGAACTGTCTTTAAAGGAGGTGGAGAGTGACAGGCGACAACTGCAGCTTCCATCAACACGGTGCGGGACCACTTGCACATTGCAAGATCGAGGTAAGACGAAAGGCGGAGAGGAGGCATCTGCACTCAGAACTCGGTGGAAACTCGTTGACACAGCGGAGAGTCAATGCCAATGAGGTGGAAAAGCGAGGCGAGACAGTCACCGACATAAGGAGGATTCGGGAAAGATTCGACGCCTGGCATCGGCGTCCATCGTATCACCCAGAGGTTCTGGGGCTGATCAAAAACTAGCTAACTGTCAGCGGCGGACGGATGGAGTGCTGGTGCGAGCTTCCGGACGAAGAGCTGGAGGAAAACCGCTGCGAGGGAGGAGGATCCGATCTCGAGGGCCAGTTCGATGATAGGATGGCCGATTTATTCCATCAGATGCAGAGGCTTAGATACCCCCGTTCTTTAGTCTGTTCAAGTATAATCACAGGGCCATCACCCGCGCGGTCACATTGATAATAAAAAAAAGAAGTCGTTGTTTGATTTAATTTTCATTAGAATGCTCACAAAATCAACTCCTGTGTGTTTTCCTTTTCACAATTAAAAGCCGCCACAGTAATAATTCGACGTTGGACGTTTGCTCATGATCATTCCTTCTTGCTGCCGAGTGAAACCTGACGAACCTTCTTAAATGTATAACCACCGAATCCCAAAAAGCCCCCATCCAATCTATCCACGAGTTATTGATTGACGGCAATACATATATCAAGGAAGGAACAGATTTTGTGTCGACACAAACTTTATCCTTTATTCCGCTAAGAATCTGCATTGCCTGAATATGCCTTTCATCAAAGAACCTAAGAACGTCCAATTAAGCGTTTCCGTTTTCAATTTTGACCCAAAAAACTTCATACTACGACCCGATTCCAGCCCGAAAAGCAATGACTCTTTGTAAACTGCCAGGCGGAGCAAGACAGATTATTAAAAAAAAAAAAACGTTGACTGCACACAAAAACCCAAAGTTTATCCCGAGTGACCACTTCAACTGCATAGAATCTTCAAAAAGTTGGCAAAAAATAAACGCCCTCAATTGAATGCGAAATTCAGCAGAGTTCACTAACCGCTCATCCATTCGAAACAGGTAGAATACAAAGCAGATTGCATCGTCATGAAAAGAGTTCATGGGTGCTCAAGGGCCACTCCCGCAGGCAGAACGCTTACGGCTACAATTTCACTTCAATTTCACAAGAACTCCTCCGGCGGGCATGCTTCGAGTGCATCACGCTTCTGAGGTTTCCGCCACTTGTGCTGATTGGAAAACAATAAATCGCCCTTACTGCACCAGCACACCCGCATAGAGGAGAACCTAAAACAATTTTCGCCGTCCCCGCGGGAGTCGGTGTTTGTCTTCGTCTCGAAAATGCATTTACACCAGGAAGCTGCTCGCATTTCAAAACCCACGCACAGCACATCCCCCCGTGGACTTGGCATACCCTAAAACCCACTTCATGCCGTGATGCATCATCCCAGTGCGCGGCTAGGCGATTGTAAGCTGCCGCTGGATATATTGCACCATCATCTCGTAAAACAATTCTCGGCGAATGATTAAGGGGAACCACCCGGGCGTTGCCGAACGATGGAACACAGAAAAATCAGGAAAATGAATCAGAGCCGGGCGCCCGTCCCCGCCGCCAAAGGAGATATCAATTTCGGCAGCGCTATCCGAAGCGCTGTCGCCACCGCAGCACAGCTTGTAGCATATTCGGGGAAAAGGCACAGCATACCAGTGCATCAGGCACTCCGATAATTTACTTCCGCGCACAGCTAGCGCCCCAGGCGAGCTATGTTGAATGATCGTTCCACCACCGCCGCCAACACCACCAGCGGCACAGTCGTTGCCACGCTGGATGGAGTATCTGCTCCCACTCCGCCGTAGCGGAAGCGCTTTCAGCAATTTCTTCGACTAAACTTATCATAGACCTCTCTCTCGAAACCGAAGGAAGTTGTCCTCCACGTCCGCATCTCCCTAGCCGGGCGTCCGCCTCTCTAATCCAATAATTTCGCATTCAATGCTGAAGGCAAACTATAAAACTTCACTTGTATCCACTTATAATTTATAACTTTATTATATGATTTTCCACTGTTGGACGGGCCCGCCACATCCTATTGTCGTATCCTTGCGGCTGGCCGCACCCGACGACGCGATGCCCACTCACGTTGTCCCACGAACGAAAGTCCACTTGGCCGCCAACAGGGTTCGTGGGCAACTCCGCCTGCAGGCAGCCATCATGGGGATTCATGGCAGTTAAGATCGGCCGGTAGCTGATGGCGGAATGGTGGGATGGTTACTTTTTGAACAATTGAATTCGCTTTTATTCTTTCGCTGCGATTCGGGAGCTTTATACGGGGTATATATGCGGTTTACTCCGTGGATATATGCAACAGTGTACCGACGTCAAATAAATTTTCAATTCGGTTAGCAAATGCCTCCCTGAAACACGCGCACACACAGACAGTGTGTTTGGGGGTGTGTCCCAGTGACCGGACAAGGCCGAAATTAATTTTAAGCATGACAGCCTTTTAACGGCACACAATTGGGTTGGTGTGTCGTTTCCGAGAGACATTTGAATGAAAATTAACGATTTGATGTGGATTTTCAGCGAATATTTATGGCAATGGGTGCATCCTATTTTTGGTGAATTATCCCACGAGAGGGGGCTGACTGTTGTATCCCATCAGGGTAATATGTCTCATTTAACAAGGACCTTACAGTGGTGGCTGGGGGGAGGTAAATCCAATTTTTATGGTCCACAAATGGGGTGGCTTATTCAATTTGGCACAATCACTAGAGGGATTAACAAATAGGCCGCTTATTTGTAGCTGCGCAGTGTTCCCCGTTCGTTAAGGAAGTCAATGTTTCACTGGCTTTGCAGTAAACAGTAGATGGCTTGTGAAAATTTATTCAATGGCCCCAGCATTAGCGTCGGCATCGTAGATGGGGTTGAAGTCAAAAACGAAATGCTGTTTGTTGGTTTCTGCCTTGATTAAAGGATTATGAATTGGAATTAGCATTCAGCTTGCGAGGGAAGAGTGCTGGGGTTAGTGTAGGGAATCTGATTGTGCTTTATGTTGATGCCAAATGTGGAGACTTCTTGTGGTAGGGATGGGAGAACGCGAGTAAAATAGGTGACAATACAACTGTCTACAGTTACATTTTTTACTCGTGTATTAAATAGGTCTTCGGATGCCCTTGAGAGGTAGGTTGTATTTTACGACACCTACCTACCTGTTAAACACACCAGGAGAGCTAATCATCTCTTTCCCTCATCAAACACAGAAAACTTTGTCTTTCCTCCTTTTCAAAGCAAAATTAGCAAACTTCTTCGTATTAGAATTGTCTCGGTGTGAATATGTCACCCAATAGGACCGATGTACCCAATTCGTTGGCCTAGGGCGACGCGACTGAGAAGTTTGCACAACTGTACCTAAAAGAGTATATTTCGAAATATTAGTGTAGCCTATCTTATGCACCTCATCACCCCACCGTGCGCAGCTTGAACTGAACGAAGAATCCCTTAAAGCTGGAAAGAAGGTGTCATTGTCACTATTCCCAAAAAAGGAAACTTGAGCGAGTGCAAAAACTTGAGCGGCATCTCACTCTTGAATGATATGCAGAAGCTACTCGCCTCACTGATCTCACTATCTCCAACTTTGTAAGCAAGTCGGTTTTCAACCAAATCGTCCATGTGTCATGTCACACAATTCGGATGATCATCGAACAATCGATTGAATGGAACTTCATATATTTTCTATTTGTTTACTTCGAGATCACATTCGACATTGTCTGACGAAACGCAACAAATCTGGAAGTTTTGGATAGCATTGGAATGAAGTTATCCATTATTGAGCTCATGTAGAGATTTACCAGAACTCATCTTACAAGGTTCGCTTCAAGGGTAAGGAGACCTATCACTCCTTCTGTTTATCGGATCCTCGACATAGTCTTCGACCGGACAGACAACGCCGCTTTCAAAAGAATTAAATGATCCTAGACGGAGAAACTCCAGCATCTCATTTACGCCAACGGCATTTCTTTGTTATCCAACTCTCTAGCCAGGGATCAGGGAAAATTAAACGCTCTGGACGTCAAGCCCAGAAGGGCCGATATGTTGCGAAAAACGAAGCTAATGAGAATCAGGTCAAGAAGTGAGGTACCTCTGCTACTAGGCGAGAACCCAATCGAGAATGTCAACAAATTCTGCACTTTGTGCATGGATGGAGGTGCAGACACTGACGTCTTGTCTCGTATAGACAAAGCCCACCAAGCTTACTTCTCGCTTCGAAATGTCTGGAGCTTCCGCCAGCCCTCCACCTTACTCAAGTATCGAATATTTAATTCCAACTTAAACCCAGTGCTGTTATTCGGTTGTGAGACTTGGACCCAACCACCATCAATCATCTTCAGGTCTTCGTCAGTAAATGCTTAAGACGAATCCTGAACTGGCCGGAATGGGTAGCAAATGAAGAGTTGCTGCGACAAGCGTCTCAGGAACCCCTTATGAGGAGAGATGCAACATCGTAAGTGGAGTTGAATAAACCACATCATACAGTTGACCACGCTCAACTCGGAGACGGGCCGTGGAGAAGAAGCATCGACAGGAGGCCTACAATTCATGGTCAGAGGTGATCAGGTTGACCAAAGAGAGAGTCGAGTGGAGGTCATTCGCAAATCCCTGATACCGCTAAATGGTCTACAATTCAATGCATTAAAAGAGAAATACCATAGTAAATTTTGTATTCGTATTTATACATGTACACATCTCGACATACTGTGGCAACAGAATTTAGCTGGAGCACTTACCAACTAATGGTGGCACCCCGCGGCGGTATGTGTGTCGATGCCTGTGGTTAAACTTCGACATTTAGGTTCGATCACTGATCTGTATGACAAAAATAATTTTCACGGCCCCACTTCTCTCAAAGAGTATTCCTGTATAGGATAATCTTCTCAAACTTGGCCCTTCGGAATCAGCAAATAATTGTAGGTCCCTTTCACTCGTGCGAGACCAATAGCTTGCACAACAGGTGTGGTCGCTGCAGTAGATATGTCGTGGCACTATTAAGGCTGTAGCGCCGCATATTTTATTATTATTATACTCACCAATTAATCGCCGTCTACCAGGATACCGAAATCTAACAATCGTAGAAGTATACAAACGAGCATTTACATAATTTCAGAAGAATAGCCAAATGGCCGTGTTACTAGCACATGAAAAAAATATTCTGCAACCTTAGACAGTATAATTACAAGCGCAGCGACAGAAGCAAGGCAGTTAGCATTCAAAGAGTTCAGTAAAAACTTTTATGCAAATCATCTAAGCTGCACAAGTGCTCAAGTGTTGGAAGATTAAGATGCCTTAGGAATGTAGGTCTTGCCACCCATCTATAGGGTAAGTGTTTCGCCCAATTACAAATTGCACGTAGTAAGCGTAGCTGACACGAAATGCGGGGCGACCTTTTGTCATTTTAGAAGACTTCTTCTTTTGGTGGCGCTGCAATCAGTGGTGAGCCTGGGCCTCAGCCAAAAAGTCTCACTAACTGGCACCTCCAATTTTGCACGCCAACTTGGTTTAGGTTCTTCTCCACTTGCGTGCCAACGGTTTGGAGTCGAAGAGCCTTCAGACTGGAGCTGTATTGCCCATATGCTTTTCATGGCCTTGCTAGGTTGGCCGGTAGGTGATTGGGTGCTCTTGCCACCTTACTGCCGCGGCTGACTTCGACCAACTAATTGGGTCCATTGTGTCCCTGATTATGTTTATACTACTACCATGGGAATGAGTTCGTACTGCTGAACCATCCTATTGCGCTGGAAAACTTTAGGAGATTTTTCTGTTCTACACCGCATAAGCCCACCAGCTCTACTGAGTAGAGTTTACCCAAGTACTACTTCATTTTATCTGCGTGGGCTAGCATCGCAGAGTAGATGTTGTATAAATTTTCTATTTCTACCTCATCACTACCGCTTCTGCAAAAGTCGTTATGTGGTATGGTCAGTCTTGGTGCATGCGTGCTTATGGCACAGTGTCTGGCGAGGACACCAGTAAGTGTTCGCACTTCATTACGACTAAAACTGCTCAGTTATTTCAATCGTTTTTTATTTAGCGTCACAGGGCCCTCGCTATAATCGCTCCAGTTTTGGGACTAAGCCAAGGAGCTCTTACCTTATCTAGGACTTCTTGTTGTCATCTTATAGAGCTAAGCACAGTGAGCGCGTAAGGGATTGCCAGGGATACTATAAGCATCATCCTATTGCTTCATCATCATGAGTTGAATCCTCAGACGGCTAGCTAGATTCGAACCAAGACAGCATCAACCCAAACAGAATCAATGATTGAATGCAGAGTTGTCCCGAAAAGGCGAAGGACTTCGCCACCTGATTTTGCGATTGTCCATTTTTAGTGCGGTATAACAGAACTGGGATGATCAGCACCTTATATGAAGTAAACTTGAATCTTGCAGAGACTACTCTTGAGTCAGGTGAAACATCTTAGGCAAGAGTTAGTCCGCATTTGATTTCATTACGTGCTCGTAATGGTTACGTGGTCGTGGAAGACGAAGTCGTTAGTCACGTAGAAGATATACCAGCCGTTTGGCATCCTGCACGATAGACTAGCCTTTACACATAAACCCTAAAACATCTGAATTGGGCAGTTGCTTACTTCTCTGATGAATTCAAATAAAATAAAAAATCTATGATGGCATCACCCGAATAAGGGAAATAGCAGGTAAAGGAATGGATCAAAAATACTGCAACCAGATGTATTAAATTTGGGTTATGCCTTGGTCCCGTCGGTAGTTGCCCCTTCAATTGAGGAATAGGGCTGATCTTTATTAATACTGTCTTATGTTGAAGTGGAGATGCCACTGATACGGAGGTTTTTTTAACATTACTATAATCCGAAACACACTCGAATCTGGTTTGATACCAAAAAATCACGGTTCGAGATTGGCCTACGCAGTAGTTCTTAACTTAATAGAGAACTTGTGGGAGATAGCCGACGGGAGAGTAAACCTGAACCAAGGTAAGATGAGACAATAGAAGATGAATGAATAGGTGCGACTGTGGATTTAATAGACGGCCTAATTCTGTCTATGTCAAAAAGATGCATGGCTGTGATAAAAGCGAAACCATTCTCAACCAAGTATCAATTACTCTGTATCCTTTGCTAAGCTCTTTCGAAGAGATTCTGCACTGATAGCTAGGGGTTCCTTATCGCGGTGATTCTTGTGTTTAATGAATATTTTCTATGCTTGATGATCTTTGTATTGTCTATTCGTCACAAGTTATGTTATTATTGCTTGTGTGTTTTGTTAGATTAAGTAGAAAACGAGGGCAAAAGATGTCAGTATATTCACGTATCTTTGTTATCAGATACAAGGGAAGTACTCCAAGACTACTCTTTTTCATTATGGAAGGTTCTTTAGTTTTGCCCGAGACTTTATGGGCGAAGATCTAGCTACGACGCACATCTTTTATAGCCAAGACGTTGATGTGTTATGACCTTGCTTGATAGCAGCATATATCTCCTTTAAATCTCATTCACCTCATCGATCATCGGATACTCAGGGCCACAAATGCATGCAATCATGCTTTATACATTTAGGAGCTACTAAAGTTTGACAGGCACAAAATTGCTGCCTTGGCTATGTAGAGAAAAGCGACGCTGTATTCTTGTCTTCCGCAGCACAACCTGTGCGTGATATGGTTCTCTCACGATTGGCGGTGACCTAGACTTTTATGTTTAATGGCAATGGTCACCTATGCCTTCTGAGCCAAGAGTGAATTGCGAAAGTTATTCATGTTGGGAATTGAACCTAGACATGCATTAGTCCACGGACCAACTATTTTTCATTAATTGCGTTTATTTTAGCATAACAATTTTACTGCTTAGAGGTGCTGGTAAAGTAAATCATCAATTATTGCGCGAAAAGTTAATTGCGACAACACAAAATCGTCTCTCAGTGGACTTGTGTTCTCAAAAGTATACCCCTGCAAAGTAGAAGTCCAGCCATACACGGACGGTGTTAGCGAACTGGATTAAATTGACCAAAGTAAGTGATGGTCGATGTCATGTTGTCATGGAAATCCTATTCCCTTTTTTTTGCTGAAGCCCTACATGCAATGCAACTGAGTTGAAAATGCATATGCGGACAAATGCGAATTTTCAGGTAGAGATTGACGAAATTAGAACCGAATAGATTTTCCGCATCGCTTATTAGAGGTGCAATAACACTCGTGGCGTTTTTTCCTTCTGTGGACTCCCTTAAATTGGTGGCTATTGCAATCCGAGGCAGGGGCATTAAAAGTTATTTCGTTTTATTCATTTCTATGGGATCGCAATGCCTATTCAATGCGATGAGCATTCCCTGTGCACATGAATATGAGGGATTTTTTTTTGCAAGCATTGTTGATGCTGTGGTTGAGTGCACACTGGACGTCAGTATTATGCTTTCCATATTAGCTTGATCTAATAAATCTGTGCACGATTGCATTTCCGCCTAGTTTTTCCACTGTGTCAGTGTCAAATCGAATATATTTGAGGTTAGTGTTATTGATATTTTTTTGTCATAAGGTTGTGATAACGCCTCTGTTAAATACGATTCCAGGCTATGGGCCATGTCCATAGCAACAGAATCTGGTGCAGACATTTAATTTTTTTTGGAAATTGTTCTCAATTTGGTGGAATTCTATGTCAGCGGAATAATGTATTTAAATCAGTTTTGCTGCTATTTGAGTGTGGTATCAATTTGTCGGAGCAAAAAATGTGAAAACTGCGTCATCGTGATTAAAAGAATGTCAGTGAGGCCTTTGGAAAAAAAAGATGATTTTGAATTCATCAGAGACAGAATCGAATAAAACCTGAGTGAATTTGGGAACAGATGTGTGTCCCGATGATGATTAAAGGATGATCTGGAACTCAATTTCCAATTTTGGTTTGCAACGTACGCTATTTGAACATGTTCATTTTTATTTTATTTTTTATTCTTATCATTTGCACTCAAAAAGAGACAGTGAAATTTGCATATTTCAGATGAAGAGATTTCCACTCCATGCAATGGACGACGATAGAAGAGGATTCCGTCCCCTCGATCTATACGAAGTCGAGATAGCAATATCGGGAGTAAAGTCGAACAAGGCTGCTGGTGCAGACGGACTGTCTGCAGAACTCTTTAAGGCAGCTGGAGATGAGCTGGTAGTGTGCAGGCACCAGGATATGGTCGGAGGAAAGCATGCCACAAGAAAGGAGACCGCTTTGACTACACCAACTATCGGGGGATAAGTCTTCTTACCATCGCCTGCGAGATCCTCTCTGCCGTTTTTTGTGAAAGCCTATTACCTTTCGTCAATAGCCTGTTGGTCCATATCAGTGCGGTTTCAGGCCAGAGAAGTCCACCATCGACCAAATATTCACACTTCGGCAGATCCTGGAAAAGACTCAAGAGATGCAGATCGACACCCACCAGCTATTTGTCGATTTCAAGACCGCTTATGACAGCGTTCATAGAGACGAGCTATACAACGCCATGCCTAGTTTTGACATTCTTGCCAAACTCGTCAGGTTGTGCAAGATGACGATGGAGAGCTCTCGCTGCTCCCTTAAGGTCGGCAACTAACTCACCGAGACCTTCAATGTCAAAAACGGTCTCAGACAGGGCGACACGCTGTCATGTGACTTTTTCAACATCGTACTTGAGAAGACCGTGCGAAACCCAAACGTAAACACCCGAGGCACGATCTTCCGAAAGTCCGTTCAACTGCTTGCTTGCGCGGATGATATTAACGTGGTTAGACGAACACAGCGAGACGTCAATGAGGCGCTTGCTGGCATTGAAGCGGAAGCGGCTAAAATGGGTCTATCGGTAAACTAGTGCAAATCAAAGTACATGCTCTCATCATGGGACGCACAACATCGTCGTGTCGGGCAGATAGGCATTACGGCAGAAACCTTATGGTACTCAAGGATTCCGTCTACCTTGGCACTGGAGTAAATAGGGACAATAACACCAGCACCGAGATCAATCGCAGAAGTACTCTTGTCAATCCCAAGAAGTACTCTTCAATCATGCAAATGTGATCGTGCTGTTGCCCGACGTCTGCCAGTAATTAGGTGTCATGGTTGTAGTATACACAGAATCATGGACGCAATGGATCCAAAAGGTGGCAGTAATCAAGGAGTAGTAATCGAACTTGGCAACGGACCGTGGAGAAAGAGCAGTCCACCATAATTTACCAAAAACTGGAAGTTAAGTAAGCACTACTGAGCTGAATGTTGATGCCTTCGAAGGAAAAAATCTACGTCGGATATACGGTTTCGTTTGCGAGGAAGGCGAATGGAGGAGCTGGAACTGGTCCAGAATGCAGAAATCTGTTGACCACACCGGCTTGACCTTATAAAGCGCAAAGAAAATAAGTCCAGTGTTATGATGGTATTCGAAACCGATCCTAATGTTCCGAGAAGAAATAGACTAAAGCCAAGTAGGCTTTGACGACTGAAGAGAGCGTTTCAGGACCGTCACCAATAAAAGGCAGCTAATGCTCAGACTCGACCCTCCATTGGGTTGTTAGCATGATATGCAAGTATTTAGGTAGGTAAATGGGTGCCCTTGCAACATTGCCGCCACAATGTGTGCTTTAACTGGAACCATCCTACTTCATTGGAAACCTTTAGGAGATCTTATAGCTCGGCATCACACAAGTCCATCAGCTCTGCAAAGTAGTGTTTGTCCAAGAGCCTAGTTTGAAGCTCTGTTGAAGTCGACGAATAGCAGAAAGATGAAGGGAGTTCAATCTTAGACTGTTATATTTGTACTTGCTATCCTCTGGGAGAGCTCTTTAGCTAATAATAAAATGTGCTCTATGGCCCGGGAAGACCGGAGAAAAACCACTCATGTGGTGCGTGTTATTGTTCTTTCACTAGTGGAAGAGACCTATACCTTAATGCCGACTGCGAACGGCCTAGTTTGAGAAGCTGTATTCTAGAAAACGCTTAAAAGGATATAACTCGAAAGAGGTGGGTCGGTAAAAATCATACAGACTAGGGAGCAAAGCTACGACGTCGAGGTTTAAGTACATCGGGGTCGACGCCCACAAAGCTACGGCTACCAACAGATCCTTTTTATATTCGAAATAGTAAATGACAAATACTTTCTTGGAGTGTCTTTGTCTGTGTTTCTCCTCTTTTTTCTTCTTTGCTGCATAAGTTCCGATAAACCATTTTTTTCTGCAATATCCAGCAGTTAGCTTGTCAGTTGACAATTCGAAAAGAAGTTCCCAGAGCTCGAAATGCAAAACATGGAAATTCACTTCGAGTGGAATTGAGATTCATTTTCAAATCCCTTTCGACCGGAATGCACCACATCGATATGTGCGAGTTGTCTGCACTACGTATGTCAAAGCATCATACACGCAACGACTCCATGCACTTCGTAGCATGTAAAATCTTCATCTCTGATTGTGTACAAGGGCGATGATGAAAAATGAGGTCACATGAACTGCTTCAACAATAAATAGCTTATGCCCTCTCTTTTAACAGTTTCCTAGTAATCGTCCTTTTGCACTGAGTGTCCCGGATGTGGTCAAAGAAAAATCATCAGCAAGTATGTTCTCTTGCTTATTCCTTGTTCGACAAGAATGCCTCAAGTTATTATAAGAAACAAGCGGTACACGTTTGTGATGGTACACATAGATTTCCTTCTTCGGACTGCTTGGCACACGACGAAAGTACGTTGTTCGATCTTGTATTTTCTGCACAAGACAAGCAAATCTTCTTTTGTTTTCCATTTTATGCAGTGTCATTGTCACGGAGAATGTCTAAACAAGTCTCAGGATTGCACTTCAGTCATAGGGATGGTTGAAGTCGTTTCAATTTGTTTGTGCATAACACTGGTAAAGAATGGAGTTCGCAATTGAATTTTGCGAGCAAAGTTTTCCGAGAATCATCAAGGAGATCATAATTAATTCCCATGGAGTTTTTGGGTGTCACAATGTCGAATGCCTTGTGCAACAGTTTCATGCGAAATTCAATGCATTGAGGTATGACATTACCTCTTGATTCACCTGGCCTTTGATATGTTTTTTTTTTGTTTGAAGAGACGAATGTTATTCCGTAATCCGTTTAGCTTCACAAAGTATCATGAAAAGAATCACTAGTAAATATAAAACAACTCCGTTTTATCAATCTTATCTCCTTGACGAGGTGGCCCGTGGCGTTGTGGGTATGTGCGTCGACCCCAACCTCGACGTTGTAGGTTCGATTCCTGCTCTGTGCGACGAAAACAATTTTCACGACCCCACCTCTTTCGAGTCACTGACAATGCTCAAAGAGTATATTTCCTGTCTAGAGAAAGCTGCTCAAACGAAGCCGTTCGGATTTGGCATTAAACTGTAGGTCCCTTCCACTCGTGAGAGTGCGAGGTTAGGTAAAAATCTTCAAAAGGCACTATGGGACCGTTCCCACATAGCGAAAGGGTTTGTTACCCAGTAAAAACACCTGCCTTCAAATAAAATATATTTCCACTACAACTCAGTACAGTCTCACACATATCCAGCGGTTTTACTTTCTTGGTTGAGGCGCATTTGGCAAGAAATTCTCCATTGAGAGTTCTTGCTATCACCGTGCTAGGTAAAGGGGTTTAGTCCTTTGAGGACGGCGGAAAGAGTTACTTTCGTCGAGGATTGGACAGCTGAGTTTATGTGCTCTTCCAGACGACGCATGGGCTTACGAACAAAATTATGTATTTGATCTTGACGACTGATGGAATTCCGAGATCTCTGTGGATGTCGCTGTTTCGTACATACCAGGGTGCGTTGACAATGTTTCTAGTACTTTCTTTGGTACAACCCCATTGTTGTATACCACACGTCCAGACGGGTTGTAGCACTTGCTTGTACCATATTTAAAAATAACCATTGCTTGTGAAACAATTTCGATAGAACTTCCTAACTAATATGTCATATACCACTTAGCTTGTGAAGGACTACCTCGATTGAGTGACAAGTTTCAATTATCCCAAATATGCCATGAAATGAGTGGAAATCCATAGGAAGCTGTGTCAAACATTTGTATTCGTTTACCCTGAACTTTTGACCTATGATTGCGAATTCGATTCCGATGCATTTTTCTCGTACCCAGAACACCTGTGGTTTGTCCTCATTACGACGAAAATAGTTCCAACCGTATTATTTGATTCCGGGTCTCACTTGTCGAATGGTCTTTGTTTTTGAGAGCTCTGATTTCCAAAAATACCTGTTTTGTAGTTGCTAATGCAATTCATCAGTTATGTGAAATGAATGCTTTTAATTTTGGTTTCGGCTACGTCGATAAAGAGACTTATTTCCGGAATTTCTTGATTGAATCAAAATTGACTTCTGAGAATGGACGTGTTTGCTTCTACGAAACTCCTAATGGATGGGAGTAAATTCATATTGCTGGTAAAATTCCTAGGAACTCAATTTAAACCTTTGTGCTTAGATTCACTTTAAAAGCCATCAACCTTTCCCAAGAAAATCGACAAGTAATAATCCTTGCGTAGTGGACGTGATGGTGAAG
The DNA here is from genome assembly GCA_916610145.1 of Eristalis arbustorum. Lineage (NCBI taxonomy): Eukaryota > Metazoa > Arthropoda > Insecta > Diptera > Syrphidae > Eristalis > Eristalis arbustorum. The sequence goes on along the minus strand of OU744316.1, from coordinate 102,863,785 downwards.
CAGATTTAATAATATTTGTGCATCTACATGTGAATGCTTGGACCTGGTGGGGATTTGATTCTTTGGTGGGATGAGTGAATCGATGAGGAAATACTGTAAAATTTTTTTTGAAGAACTCCTTTTGCAATTGCACGTTGTTGTCCTAAGTGAGCTATATTGCATACTGGTTCAAACAACAAGGTCGCAGCTTTCGCAATAATCGAGAATATTGCAGTCGATGGCAAATGGACAGAGGACAAAGCCGAATGCATTTCTTTGAGAAGATCTTAATCTGATGACGAATCTGTTCCGTTTTTGAATGCTTTCTTAAGCTTGCAGACCAAATGAGGTCATTATCAAAGCATTCCATCCGTTGCTCATTGAAGAACACCGTTGAGGTACGCCGAAGTTACGTCGAGTTGGTAAATGAACAAGTAAAATTCCGCCGACAAAGACGAAACTAAGCGAACCAAAGTAATCCGCACAACTTGGGACATCGTAATCAGGACCAAATTTTTGACAGCACCTTTTTGTCACTAGTCTTCATTTATTACATTAAATCTTGCCATTTTTATCACGATTTACATTGCAACTTGAATTTTATGGCTTTCCAGTTAGCGGGTTGAGGACTTGGTACCCACGTATCATTAGATAATAACGCATCATATTCAAACTCCATCGAACGCAGACAATGGTCAACGTCGCTTTGATTTAGAGCTTCCCAACAAAAAGTTGGCTTACATCATCTTGGTTAAGGAAACAAGACACATGTCTAAATTTTCAGCTACTTGATCAACAGCAGCTCCACATTAAGTATAGTCAATGGTATCATTTTTAGTAATAGAAATATCAGTGGTGGCATGTGGCGTTGTGGGTATGTGCGTCGGCCCAGTGCACTTGAAGCCAGATGTCTAGGTTCGATCCGTGGTCTATGCGACAAAAATAATGTTCACTGCGGCACATCTTTTGAGTCATTGACAATGCTTCTCTCTAGAAAACGCTTCTCATACCTGGCCGTTCGGTTGTCGTCGTAAAAACTGTAGGTCCCCTTCCACTCGTGAGAGAACAATAGCACCCACAACATGAGTGGTTGCTGCGAAGCTAGAGCTTTTTCTTCCAAAATCCTCAAAGATCTTGATAGCCCGACCTTTATATATTTTTTTATGCATTTGACTCCAAGCAGTATACAACCATTATACACTCAGTTGATGTTGGTCCAAATTACAATATACTAATACAGTCGAAAACTCAAAAATTTAGTACGTGTGTAAATGACTTTAAAAATCAGCAGCTCACAAGTTTCCAGTTGAGGCATGCTCATCGAAAAAATATTTACAGAATGCTGATTATTATAATTTCTCAACCAAATTACAGCAGAATCACCGGCCATCATGAGACAAGATATGCGCGGTCTGTCTAACAAACCTTTCTGTTCCCCGCTATACTGCTTGCATTGAATATAGGAACAGACATAGATATTTGAAACGCTCTATAAGTGCGGGCCTTCGCCATTTCTTAGCCACTTGAACTGTTTTCTTCCTTTTTTTATAACAGACGACATACGAAAGCTATTGACGAAGATAAAACAACATTACTAGCTTTCCTTGTATTTTCGACAGCATTAGACAGTGTTAACCCAAATTAACTTCTGTAATCCTCTTAGAATCCGAACCTGTGGGGCAAGGTAACAGAGAACGGCCGCGTTTAAGGTGACGCAGCCAATTCAAAAAGGACCTCAACTTGGTGTGCGAAACTCGAGACAAGTGACCTGAGATTGCGATAGTTGGAGAGGCTTGTTGGCTGAGGCCTAGGTCCACCCGGACTGCAGACCGAAGTAGCATCGGTTGCCAAGGGCGATTCTACGTCGGATCTCCACTACGATGTCATTCGTGGAGTTTACATTTGCCCCGAGGTAGAAAAAACTCCTTAACTACCTCGAAATTGTAGCTTTCGATTGTGACGTTTTGGCCTAGGTGTGCGGCGGATCGTTTTTTGCTCGACAGCATATATTTTGGTTTGTCCTGACCTTAAGACCAGCTCGTTTCGCCTGTTCCTCAATTGCAGTGAAAGCTTCCACTATGGCACGTTGGGACCGCGCGTCCCTCAGAGATTTGTCAATTAGCAAACTTATACCCCTTATCAGTGTCAACGTTAAAGTTGTCAAAGCACACATAGTTGTCAACCTACGGGTGCGAGCCGTTCGCCGACTGTGCCAATGTTTTAATGCAAAAATGTAAAAAGCAATCAACGCTACTGCACGGTATGTTTTTAAGTTTGATCATGCCTCGGTACAATATCGGATTCCCTTAAGATCAGATCATGAGGATCATGCAGATCATGCATATTAAGCTTTAAAATAATTCGTTGAAAACCTTCAAGAAAATGTAACTTTCTGTCGTCCGAGTCGTAATATTACATTGGAACACTCAGTTCATCCATGTTTAACATCGCGCAGGCAGTTCGTCTTCAAGCTGTACATCTACTGGTACGGTCAAAGACCGAGCACAGACAAATTTGCTCAGCCTGTTTTTCACAGTTCTGACCGAGTTGTCAATATTGTGTGTCTTTTCCTGATGACAGCATATACTTTGCTTTGTTCGCGTTCACCGCTAAACCTGTTTTTACCGCCTTCGTTTTAATACCAGTAAACGCCTCATCGACGGCGCGCTGAGTTACTCTAATCACTTATTTGTCGTCCGCGTAAGCAAGCTGTTGAACGGACTTTTGGAAGATCGTGCCTCTGGTCTTGAATTTTGAGTTGCATACTATCTTCTGAAGTATTATATCAAAGAAGTCACATGACAGCGTGTCGCCTTGCCTAAAGCCATCGTCATCCTGCACAATCTGACGAATTTGGCAGGAATGTCAAAAGTGTACATGACATTGCATTAATCGTCTCTATGCACGCTGTCATATGCGGCCTTGAAATCGACAAATAGGTGCTGGGTGTCGATCTGCACCTCTTGAGTCTTCTCCAGGATCTTCCGAAGTGTAGTCAAATATTCGATCGACGGTGAACTTCCCAGGACTGAAACCGCACTAATAAGGACCTACCAGGTTGTTGACAAATGGTTTCAGCCGCACATACAAAACGGCAGAGAGTATCTTGTTCGCAATGGTAAGGAGACTAATCCCCCGATAGTTGGCGGAGTCAAAGCGGTCTTCTTTCTTGTGGATCGGACAAACGATGCTGAGATTCCACTCGTCTGGATTAAATAGGGATAGGGAATGTGGAGTTCATTGGGTTGAACGGCTTGACAAAATTAAGTGGGTAACCTTTTCACAACTACGGCCATGTACTTCCTATACCACCATAGACCTACTTGAAATCACTCTCTGCACATTGTTCACTGAAATTTGTCGAAGAAAAAACGTTTACGTGGGCGACTCCGTTTTCATACAAATAAATGTGTATGCTAATTTCCCAAAAGTATTGCATTATTAATGTCTTCTTCCAAATTTCAATTTAATGCTATTCGTCTAGAACACAAATCGCGTACATTATTCGTGTGCCACTGTTCCAACAAGGAGCTCCAACAAAAAAGAAAAAATAATTAAAGCAACATCCTTCGTCTATCTGGGAGCTGCAGATTCTCAAGTTAATTGTACAAGGGTGCTCTGTTTCCATTTCTCTTCTTGATTCCATTCCTTCGATAAATCAGTCCTTCGTTCGTTTCGATTAATTCCAATTTGCTGAGTGGATTTAAATCAGGAGTTCGGGCATAGATATGGCAGCAGTTAATTTGCCTTGGCAAGAGGGGAAGCAATTAAAGATTCGCTGACTCTAGAAAATCTCTTGGCATATCGCGTTCCTTAGAAGCGGATGTCACGTTAATCTGGGAGTTTTCTTCCCGAATTGGCTTTGACTTTTTTTGTGCACACTGTGTATGAATGGGGCAACGACCAGTATTGTGCATTTTAGTAGTCAGGAAAAGTGCTGAATATAGAAGAGTGGAAGGAATTTTTTGAAATAAAATTAATACATCGGTGTTGTGGCAGCAGTGTCATGGGCATAAATATATTTGATTTATATCTAGTTTGGTTGACCTTATTCTAGCTTATCTCTCGGTTTAACATGGAAGGAGTAGATACTTTGGAAACGATTGGTCATGGTCCCTAAGAGATATTTCATAAGTAATATGATGGGATCCAAGCTAAAGTACGAGGGATCAGAAAGGCGAGTAAACTTCTCAGCAGCAACCGTCCTTATGGAAGAACTGCAGTGGTCTGCAGCGACAGCCAAGCAGCCATAAGGCCCATCACCTGACCAACCACAAGGGAACAGTACGAGGAAGAACTCACACAAGGCAGTAGTAGGTGCAGAATTATTTTTCTATGGGTTCCAGGCCATAGCAACATATACGGAATCGAGATCGCGGATGAACTTACCACGCAAGGATCTTCCGGGAATGCCCTTACTGAGTTGGTGGGTCGGTCAATCAACCACTGTAAGTACACCATATACCAAGACTTGCTGTCCTTAGGTACTAGAGGTCTAGTAAAACCTGGCCCTCTTACTGGTAGTAACATTGACATCCACCCAGAGAAAAGTCTGTCTCAATTTCTATGTAAATTTCCGGCACTATCAACACAAAGTTGTAACGCGTTCAGGAAACCCTTCCTAAGTGAACTCTTTAAGAGCGGTAACCATAGCACCTCATACATAATTAAATTCCTAACCAGGCTGCATTTAGCTAACCCCAACAACAAAAATGGTGCGCAAATTGTAGCCGATTTAAGTCAAGCTGGGTAGCCATATAAACGAGCCAACCAATATGCCGGGCTGTGAAATCAACATCGATTGCCCACGTCAACGGTTCCCAAAATTTAGCTCAAAATATCATTTTAATTGACCCATTGTTGGTTGATTGTCGCGTTGGGGTGCTCTTTCTTTCGCGTGCATTGCAGCTGCCCGAGTACGCACTGCGCAAATAACCACCCACTCTTCTGCTTATGAGTTTGAATATATCCGGGGTTAGACATGTCTGTTGTAAGAGATGACTAAAATCCTGAGCTAGTACTAGAGGGTGATTTTTTAAAAGCTATAGGAAAGTTTTTTAAAAAAACATACACAAATTCAGAAAAATGCATGAAATCTTTACTTGAATCGATAGTACGGTTGAAGATTATTTCATGCAAATGTTGACTTGAATGCGTCTCACATGGTCCATCCGCTTAGTCCAATTTTGGCATACTCTTCCAACATTTCGGCCGGTATCTCATGTTGTCTTCAATGTTGTCTCCCAATTCTTCAATTGAAGCGGGCTTGTCTGTATAGACATGAGCTTTAACATAGGCCCACAAAAAATAGTCTAAAGGCGTTAAATCGCACGATCTAGGCGGTCAATTGACAGGTCCCCAACGTAAATTAAAATGTTCACCGAACTCTCCTCTCAATAAGTCAGAATGACTAAGGCGTGCTATGGGGCATGTGGCACCGTGTTGTTGAAACCACATGTCACGCAAGTCAAGCTCTTGCATGTTGGGCAAAATAAAGTTGGATATCATCTCACAGTAGCGCTCACCATTCACAGTTAAGAAACGATTCGCATAATCTTTGAAAAGTACGGTCTCCATACATTGGTAGCTCTTGTAATGCTTCTGGCTGACCCATTGAGCCAAAAATGAGCTTCGTCGCTGAACACAATGACATCAAAAAGCGCGCGATCAACTTTCTTAACATAGCACGCGTTTTGATAATAAAATTTAATAATTTGCAAGCGTTGTTGGATACGACGATTCATGGTTAAATTAGAAACCAAACTGAAGATATTTGTCCAATATTTAAGTCACAATACACGTCTGGAGAGAATGCTCATTATGTTGCCTTGAAGAATGCTTCCGGTAGCACAGCTATTTTCAGAGACGCACACACTGAAGGGTCTAAGGACCGAAGCACGAAGAGTTGAATGGGTAAAATCAAGTTTCCAAGGACCCTACAACATGGAGACATGTCTCATTCCCTGACAGTTTGCATTTCCACTTTGTCAATAGGAAGCGCATGTTTGTATTTCGTTACTTTTGTTCGACATCCCATTTTCAGAATTTCCGAAGTGATTTATTCCCTCACAAGCCATAGCAGCAAATCGCATCAAACGTCGGCTCTTCTGCGAATTGTCAGAAATATCCACGGGCGTAGGCATCAAAATAACGACTAGCTAAACGAGTGTGTAGGCAGTAAAACTTTATAAGTCTGAAAAGGAGTTCGTTTTTTGTTCTGTTCACTTTCCTTTAGAAATTACACAGAGCAAAAACATTGAGGGGTATTTGTGCGGAAGCTAAAGTCAAAAGCCGCCCCGGTAATACAATTCAAAACAAACTCAAAAGAAAAGGGTTTTGGGAAACAGCCAGTGGTAAAAAGCAAATCCGATTATAGACTTTATTTGACAGAGCTTCGCCGAACGGCTCTGCTAAACGGAAGATAAAACAAAAAGGCAATATCCCATCACACCGAATTTGCTCAGCGTCAAAATCAATCCAACAGATGAACCGTCCGATGTACGGTGCGGTGCGGTGTTCCCGCAGCACAAGGAAAAAGCGAACGAGCCTGACACCATCACAATCCGAATTGATTGTTCACCGAAGCGATGATGGTCGCCACTCCAGAGCCCTTGGAACCCTGACCACTCTCCACAGCGACGTCTGGGTCAAGCCCCCCCATATGGTCGCACACACTTCTAACCAAATTGGCTACCAGTAGCAGCAGTCAAATGGCATCAAATATTCCCGAGCTGTCTCTAATTCCATTCCGGCTTTGAGGCCGCCCCAACGAGGGGATGAGCTCGTGGCGCGGCGTAAAAAAGAGACGAGATGTTTAGCCAGCAGATCTGCCTTATCTACGCTTTCGGAGCGGATTTCCACCGATAATATGCCACACAAGTCACTCGCAAACGGGACCTTAAAAGACCATCAATTCGTATGCAAATACAGGCGTCCCCTGTGTACACAGCCAA